>JASDDO010000019.1:385161790-385351602 GCA_030015575.1 Agapanthus africanus | reverse complement strand
GTCGCGTACATATGTCACCATACCCATATATCAAGATATAACTATACCCATATGTAATCTACTAGATACCTATTATATACTAATTTAGTTGTAAGATAAGTTCTCTAATATATCACTATAGACTAGTTATAAATCTTAAGTATCTTAGTCAATTGGTTGCGAGGGTGCTATACGCCATCCACCTGACTTCCTCCATAGATATAAATCTACTCACCAACATAGCGAGCTATTCGAAATCCACAACCGCCTTGCCCGTCCTTGCCATTTCGGAAATCTCCTCGATCATTCCTACAATCGTAATCATGATATAGCGACATAAATATCATATCAAAAACAATCCAACGAGTTAACCGCACATAGGTTAGAAGCTATTGCTCACTTACTCTAAATACGACCAAATACCCCTGACATCAACGTACGAACGTCGAACAATTCAGTCGAGATATAGAAATACGAAAAACTAAGTTTTAAATGTCGGAAACATTATCAAAACCATACTAAAACACTCCCAAATTTCTATATATATAATCTTGGACAAAACAAACAATACAGTAGCCTTAATTACTACCAAATAAAGTTACAGAAGAAAAATCAAAACCCAAAATCAATAGAAAAACCGCTGGTAGCGGGAATTTTGGATATTCTAGCTGTTTTTATGAGGAGTTAGGGGTTCGTGCTTCTAGGGTAGTCTCCTACTGGTCTCACCATATCACAGTATTGTTAATTTTTCTCATAGGTGACCTTATTAGCTCCAAATTCAATTTGATCATCATAAATATCACAAAAATCACATTTTCTGATATTTAAACTAGGAAAATTGATATTAAAAAAAAATGAAACTTGCAAGAAAGAGGATATTTACCACTGAAGAATGTGCATAAAGAATTTCCAGCTCATGAAGTGGTTGCTTGAGACTTCTTGAGGTGGTAGTAGCTCTAGCTTAATGATATGAACAATATTGATGAAAGAACTATCAAATTTCCTTTTGGTATTTGAGAAAGATAACAATTTTTGAGATGGTGGTGTGAAGGAAATTGATGAGTTTAGTTTGAGAAAGATAAGTTCATGAGAATAATCATTTTGAGAAAATGAGGAAGTATAGAGAATGGTGTAGAGCAAGTAGGAGGTGGAGGGAGAGGGTGCATGCGAGGTGTGGTGTGCATGAAGGTTAACTCTAGCCTAAAATATATCACAACCCTCAAAACAAAAATAAAAACCCTTTTGCAAATAACACCTTTACACAAAAACACCACCATATTACACCAAGTCTCATATCATAAAAATAAAACACTTATTATAACACTTAAATACTACAATCTTATAATAAAATCTCATATCATTTTAAAACAATTTAGTTATTATTTTTATGATATCACATATTTTTCATTTTTTCCCAAAATAATTACATTTTTACGGATACCAATCCGAAATCATAATTCATACATGATATTATTTTCGTAAACTCATAATATTCATATTTAAATTATAAATTAATATTTATAATTTTTCAAAATGTTACATTAAGGCACGACGTCCAACCGATTCGTAAGTTTTTATATATGATGGTAAAGTACAGGAATGCAGAAACTCCGAAGCGACTGGACGACGTATGCTCAACTCCCAACACCCCCGGTAAGTATCGTTCATCACCATTTCTAATGTAAGTTAATGTATGGTGTCCAACCACTTCATAAGAATTTATACATGATTACAGGAGTACATGAGTACAAAATTACAGGAAGTGGACTCCGAAACAGCTAAGCTACTCAACCTTAACTACTCCAACACCCCTTGCAAACATCGGTCAAAACTATTCATAAACATTGATGGTTGTTCATGAATACACGCACTTTCAAACTTGTGTGGTACCCACAGACGTCTCCCAGTGGATCCCATTCGTATGCGGATTCAGGAGGTGACCCCATGGATTCAAGAAGTGGCATCCAGGGACTCAAGAGGTGACCTCCATCATCGTCATGATGTTCACTTTACTCCGTGTGGCACTTTGTTCCGCATCACGATACTTGGCTCGATTAATATTCAAGTGCATGTCAATATTCCATGCATTCAAGTTCATGACGTACTTTCAATTTCATGTCAGATTAATAGGTTCATGAATTCATGTAGCCATGGAGTCATGTATTTAAGGAGTTAGGCCAAGTCAAGACATAATACGAAATATCTATATCCACATGTAACATAAGATTTTAGACATCACAATTAAATCCAGGTCAAAAATCAACCAAACGTTCACATGCGAAAACAAACAGTTTTGGATTAGAATTAGAACTTATTACATAAGGAGTAAATTCTAGTTCAGGATGTTGTGTAAATTACGGGACTGAGTTTGCTTCAATCGGGTTTCAGATGAGGGAACTATGGGTGTTTTCGTACCGCTGCACAAACCAGGCCAGTGCAGATTTCAGAATGCATGTATTAAAGGTATTTTGCATTTTCAGAAAGTTTATGTTCATTTTATAGTTTCCAAAATTAAACAAGAAATGAGTTTTTGTGAGTTGTGAATGATTCCCCGTAATAATCTATGGGTTACGATAATCAGAGAGGGAGTGATGGCTGTTTTATGACAGCTGCACAGATAATTCTTGCTGTTGTCCAGATTCGACACATATTTTTAAAACGTGTTTTAAGATGGTTTCCGTCAGTTTTCAGTAAAATTAACCTAAGAGAAAATTGTAGCCATTTCTTTGTAAATGTTCGAAAAACTTGATTTTGCTCAATTTAGACAACATAACAAGAAGATATGTCTATTTTAAGGCAAGTGCAAAATAATTTCCAGCATATAAGAAAACCATATTTCACCCTTAAGAGAAAATATCATATAAATCCGACTTAACTCGAACTATAAGTTTCATACAGACCACGGGGATACGTCATGCACCGTAAATTAGTTTACTATGGTAGAACGGTCGCTGAATCATTACGAAATATAATTATGGTTAAATCCTCTCTAAATGGAAATATATATATATATATATATATATATATATATATATATATATATAGTGTGTGTGTGTGTGTGTAATTGTAGGATTCACATATCAACTTAGTAAGCATAAACACAGAAACAAATGATCACACCTGTGACATGAGGTGTGAGCGTACCAATAATCAACTCAAGATAACAATATAGATACCATCACATCCGTGACATGAGGTGGATGATATCACATGATAACGAAAACATGGAAAATTCAATAAAAACATACATTCATATTAATATGTTACCTCATGATAAAGACTTGCATACAACTAGATCTTCATAGGTATTTGACAACAAGTAAAAATATAAGATGACATGTATTTCCATCTACCATCTAACGAGGGAAAATCTTGATATCGCATGAACAAGAATAAAGTTAAACTACAATGTACACAACCTAATTGTTACTTCTTGATTTTATATTTCTTTTACAAACTTATTTAATAATATATGAACCAAGCATCTAAATCACACCATAGCATAAAACAGAGCTAGATATACAAAATAATATGATTTTTATCTTTTTTTAAAAAACTTGTATTAATCTATTATTCCTAAACCGTGAAAGTTACGCGACAAGAGAAAACGAGAAGTGAAACTTACAATAAGAAGAATCTATAGTCTTCTTCTCTTGGATTTTTTTCCTCCCTTCTTGCATGAGCCTTTAGGCTAGGGTTTTAAAGGTGGAAAATAAAAATAAAGAGGGCAGAGGAAGAGAAAAAAGAAAAGAGAAGATGAGGGGACTAGAGTTTATTCATAGGAGTAGATATTAGGGCTTTTAGATGAAGGGTTAGGATTAAAACAACAGTAAATCTAACGGTTAAAACATTATTTAAAAATAGTTTTAAATATTGAAAAATCTAAATAAATTCTAAACATTTTAGATAAATATTTTTCTTCTTTTCTTTAAAAACAATTCGGAAATTAATTTTCAAATCAGTTTTTAATTTCTAAAATTATTTTAAAATACTTATATCCTAAAAATTAAAAAATTTAGAAAAATTCTAATTAAACATTTTCTTAACAACTTCTATAGTTTTTATTTCAAAAATATTTCTTTTTATCAAAATCCCTCAAAATCAAATTAAACATATTCAAAACAAATAAATAAAGTATATAAACGAAAGAACGAACGAACAATTTAAAACGACAACCAAATAAATAAGTATTTAAAATTATTTTCTAATAAAAAAATTATTTTTTTTTCTAAAATGTAATAAAATATTTAATATGTCACTTATATTCTTTCAAAAATAAATAATATTCTTTCAAATCAAATCTTAAATATCATAATTCTATGTAAAACAATTTATGTTTTTTCTTTCAAGAACAAAACAACAAAATTTAATGGATTTTTTAAAAACATTAAATAAGATTTTATAATGCAAAATAATTAAAATAAAGAAATAAATAATTTGAAGAAGTTTGAGTTAGAACTCGAGACTTATAGGATAGAAAAATAAGGTGTTAACCAAAAGATACAAGAGTGGACCATGTATGGATTAAGAAAAGAAATAAAGTAATATTCAGGTAATTCAAAGAAAAGTCATTTACTAAAGTAAGGGAAATTAAAAGAAAGGTACATTAAATTTGTTGTTGTTACACTATTCATATGTTAGAAGACATGATTTTTCATGTCTTATGCATAGGGTTTTTCTATTCACAAATATCAGACATTATTTTCATGTCTAAAAATCAACAGGTTATATGTTCAAGTGTTTTATATTTTATTAAACTTTCCTTATTCAAATGTGAAGAATAGAACTTTCTTATTCATACAAGCTCCATAAACAGAACATGGGGATTCTGATCTATGTCCTGCAAGAAATAGATCTTTATTTCCATTTGTAGGTGAGAAATAGAATGGCATGTTTCATAGATATGTAGAACATTGAGTTGCCCATGTTCTTGGTTCTGTCTATATGGTTAAGAACACCTTTATGTTCTAGGTCATCTTCCTCTTGGAGAAAAACCATGGCCATGGCCCTTCTAAGCTATGTGATTCAGAGCTAGGAAACTTATATAACTTATATAAGTTTCCTCCTCTTTCTGACCAGGGAGAGAAAGAGAGAGAAAGAGAAGGAGGCAGAGAGAGAGAAAGAGAGAAGTGAAGGAATGGGGATCTCCCATTCATGTTCCCATCTTCTTCTTCTTCTGTCTTCTTCTTCTTCTTCTGAGAGAACTTTAATTAAAAGTTTAAGAATTTCGAGGGCAAAGGTTTTTGATCCTTTTATCTGTTACTCACAGGGAGCATTTATACCCTTCTGTGTGTGGAGAGTAACGGTAACTACTTTCTCTATCAGAAGAAGTGGAGGATGGAAATCTCTCTATTATCTTCTAAGAATAGGTCAAATCTACTGGGTTCCTTAGTGTCGCCACTGAGTTTCGGGAGGTATCGACCATGCCATTTTAAAAAGATTGGCGCGCTAAAGAACCCTAACGCTAGAATCTAAACTAGAGAATTAGACGAACAAGCATGTAAACATCTTTACATCTAAGTGAACAAGGAATACAACCTTTGTAGACCGGTCCTTCACTTCAATAGCTCCGTATAGTAGTCCCTTCGCTCCTTATAGTGATCTCACGGACTCTAGTGAAGCTCCACAATGCGAATTAAACAAGCTTGCTTGAAGTCTTCGAGGCCGAAAATGATCCACGTCGAAGAAACACTGACACAAGCTATCTCTTCACTAAGTGATGAACTAGTGAAGAAACAACCCAATCTAAATGGCTAGTAGAGAAGAGGTTGATGAAGTAGGAATTTTGCTCACTTTATAAATTATTTTCTCACTATTTTTCTTTACCTCTCATAAAACTAGAAAGCTTAAGGAAGGAGATGAAGAAAGCAACCATGGAATGAAGCAAGTGAAGAATGAATCAAGTTGTGAGAATAGCAACCATGGGTGAGATAATATCATATACTAACTCATGTAGAGACTAAACCATGGCTAACAATAATGGTTAGGTTAATAAATATTTAGAGTGAGACAAAATTAGTGGACTAAGTCAATGGGTTCTACAAGCTTCCACTAAGCATCAACTATGTGACTTATTTCCAAATAATTTTGATTTACTTTAAATAAATAAACCCTTCATTATTATTTGCATGGTGTTAGTCTCATACACCCATGTTGCATGTGGCATCAAGCATGACACAAAAGATGTACATTAATATATATCACATATATACTAAGTGTACACTAGTGAGAAAATGAATACTTAAGTGAGCTAATATTAGTTAATGTAAATTAATATATCACATATATAATTATACATTAAATTATTAAATCAACACTTGATTTAATAATCCGTCTATATCATATATAACCGACTAATATTATATGTATCAACTTATCGAATCAACACTTGATTCGACGGCCCGGCTATATCACATATAACCGACCGATTTCACATATCGTGAGAATAGAATACGGTACCGCATACGCGTATTAATCTCGGTCCCGCACACATCACATATGTGTTGCCTAGCCAGGAAACCTCTGTGTAGGACTCTAAAGACTCGTCAATACGCCGGCAGTAGGTGGTGATCATATCAGTCACCAATAAGCCGCATGCGGTTGGCTAAACGTAACGGCCACCCGGGTATTGAGCGATCAGAAGATTAACAAGCAAGCATGTTTATACTCCTGCGAATCCAATCAGTAACACTACCGTACGGTCCGGTCTCTTCATCTGATATGTCGCATATCACAGCCTGGGGGTGGTAATCGTCAGCCCCCAATAGCCTGACAAGTCATGCCGATGTGAGGCTCATAACGGTTCGAGAAACTACTGATAACACTTATCGGTAGATCTCAGCAACCCTGTCCAGGGATTTCCTGTTATGGCCAATCGAGCATAGCGCAATATCAACCCCCAATACCGGGAGAAGCGAAATCCCCTCCTATCGCTCATTGCCTCCATGTGACTCGGGACTGTACCAAAAAACCACCGTTTTGCAGGATCTCTTGAACGTGGTAAGGTGGAAATCAAAGCACGGTGGAATCACACAAGACTCTATGACGATCTCGGGTCGACAGACTAACCTGTACCAGTGTCACCAGAGAACTGCTATCTGACGATAGGTATAATACCATCTAGGAGTTCTCGGCAAGTCCGTTCAGTGTACCCAGTCTCCACTGAGCACCCGTATACCATCTCTGATGTCAAACACCAATGGATGTGGGATCATCCATCGCCCATTATATGGGTCGAGAAGCGTATACGCTAGTCTACTCTGGAATATCGATGCCCCGTCTCGATACTCCCACGACTAGGAACATTTGAAGGATGTACTTACCGACTATCTCTGCCCCACTAGTATGATCTGCATCATAATCCTGGTAGTCAAGTACTCATCCTAAGGACTTTATCAACATGTAATAGAGAGACAATAAGTGTAAATGTTAAGATAAAGAGTAACCAGATAGCATACTATCATGTCGAGCAAGAAAATCCTTCCTATATATGTCCAACCATCCACTATAATATACATCACATGTATAATAATGGCCTCTAAGGCATACATATAATTAACAAAATCTATTCTGGAGAAGGAGGTCCCGATCCTCTTTAGTGTCAGGACACCCCAATTAGGGACCTCCCGAGCTCGGGAGGTGGCATCTCGATAGGGATGCCAAAGAATAACTCATTTATGAGTTGTTTTTAGGAGCCTCCCACCAAAATGGAGGGTCCTACCTGTAAGGCACAAGTATTTAGCTTGTTTACAAGCCTCATTTTGGGCTTTATCTAATCAAAATCTTGATCACGTGACATGCCTTTTGCATGAAGTATTCATTTAGATTTTAAAGATCTTGGGAGTTAAGATTTTAACTCCAACAAGTTTATTCAGTGACGAGAGTTTGAGTTATTTTTAAATGATATGCATATCGGCAATTAAAAAGTAACACTAGATGGTTGAGGACATTGTTAAAGAAGCCAAAGAAAAAAATCAAAAGAAGAAGAAAAAAGATTCATGCAGCTGATCCTAAAATTTTGATGGTGTTGGTGTTGTCATACCTACCTAATTAATAATCAAGCCGATATATCATATAATTGAAACTTGACCTGGAGTGGTCGGGTCAACCCACCCCGCTAAAAGTTCTATATAAAAATTTAAATTGTAAATTATATTGAAACAACATTGATGCAATTAAGCTTAATATAATATTGTACCATGAATATTATTATCGTTTTATCCTCAATCTAAGTGATAGTTATAGTTTCAATAAGTCATTCAAAATCGAGTCAGACGAGTTGTATCAATTTTGATGATGCTCAATATTGGCGATTCCCAAGATCAAGACACGCGGCAGATGGCGTGTCTCAGAACTCAGAAGAAAGGGCCCATAGAGGCCGACCAGGCCACCCCTGTACCCGACCTGCAAGCACAAGCTAACTCTCCTCGGGGCCCCCTGCAAATTGGCCTCATCGGCCCCTCAGCTCGTCCCGAGCTGCCACAAGACCAACACTCCTCGGCCTTCTCGCTCGTCCCCGAGCCTCCCCCCCCCCGGCCGAGGCCGTCTTTCTCGGTCCTCCGACTAACTCCACCGCTCACAGGCGTAACCGCCGCTCCGCAAATCTCGCCATGCGCGGATTCTCCGCCAGCAACATCCCACGTTCTACGCCTTCATGATCCCCATTAATGGGCGATCCGCTCTCTACGCGGGCGTGACGTCGGGAACGTAACTGTCGGCGAGATTCTCGCGCCTGCCGCTGCGTACCACCACCGCTATATAAACCCTCATCACAGAGGGGTCAAGTAAGCCATTTTTTACTCCACTTAGCCGTTACGCTGCTCGGATCTAGTACTAACTTGATCGTCGGAGGGTCCTCGGTGGTACCAAACCACCCCGGGACTTCTTTGCAGGTATTCGGCGCTAAGCTCCTCAAATCACCAATTTCCTCAAAACCCATTCAGAACGACACGCAACAAGAGATCACCTCCAAAATCCATCGGGAGATCGACGGAAGACAACATCTGGCGGAGACCCGAAAAGGACCTCCATCAGCTGGCACCGTCTGTGGGAAAGCAAACTCCACAAAAACAAAGTTGGCCTTCCGATCTCCGTCCACATGGCAAGCAACCATCCTGAAGATCCGGGTCCGGGTACCAGCCGCCGCCTCCCCCCCAACCGGAGGCGCGGATGAACCTCCTCCGGCGACCATCATCAACGCCCTCGCCAGCCAAATAGATCGGCTAGAGACCCTCGTAGAGGCGCTCGTCCGCGTCCAAACGGCCGGGCCTGGGCCCCAGATCGCTGCTCCTTCGCCTCCAGAATGCTCTGCCCCCGTCGACACAGCTGACCACCGGCAGGCTACGACTCCTGACCACAGATCTCACGGGCTGATACTCCCTGAGGCCCGTTGGGCGCCCCACGGATCCATACCAAGGTCCGCCGCCGGAGCGCCTCACCTCGGGCCTCCTCGTGACCCTTACCCCACTGAGGAGATGTTGGTCACCTCTCCTGCCCATAGGCATGACCGACACCCCCTCCCTCAACGGGGTCGCACAGAAGGGGCTCGCCACGACGGCTCGAGAGCCACCTCACCCAGGGATCTGAGGAACCTCATCGAGAGGAACCGGGGCCGTGCCCAGACGCAGGTCTCCCACAGCAGAGGCCAGGGATCATGAGGCGCCGAGTCCTTAGGGTACCACGGCCGACTCGACGCCCTCGAGAAGAAGATCGAGAGCATGCGCCGGGAAGGTCACCTCTCGGCCGACGGGGCTGAGTACGCCGCCGACTCACTCACCAAACCGTTTACCGAGGGACCGGTCGCTGTCTACGTCTCCTCGCACAACAAGCCCCCGAAAGTCTCTCTGTTTGATGGGAAAACCGACCCCAAAAACCATTTGGATGCCTTCACCGCGGGGATGAGCTTCCAAGACCACTCCGACGCCGCCCAGTGCAGGGACTTCCCAGCCACCCTCATCCGCGCAGGTCGGGACTGGTTCCGAAGGCTCGAGCCTCGCTCAATCTCGACCTTCAATGAGTTGGCTACTCAGTTCCTCGGCCACTTCGTTGGGAATCGTCGGCAGAAGCGCATGGTCGACTACATCTTCACAATAAAGAGCGGGGACAAGGAAACGTTCAAAGCTTACATCACCCGCTTCTACAATGCCCTCCTCGAGGTCCCCGAGCACCGGGACGAGACCGTCATCACGGCGCTCAGATCTGGGCTTAGGCACAAGGAGTGGTTACGCTCCTTTGCGTTGGCACAGCCTAAGACTATGGCCGAGGTCAAGGCGTGGACCGAGCGCGAGGTTCAGCTGGAGTCCGAGGTGAACGCAAACCTCCCCCGAGCGGAACGGACCGACTAGAAGAAGAAAAAGGAGAAAATTACAACAGCAGGGGAAGGGGGTGCAGAGAGCACTGCTCATGATACTCGGTGAAGATCTCCGCCAGCCGAGACCTCGCGAGATCCAACCTCTGCCCTCGGTTCCCCCTGCACGCGTCGACCCCGAGCCTCAGCTTGTAGCACTCACGAACGAGCGCCTCTGAGCGAGCCAGCCGGTTCTCGGAGATCAGGACGAAGCGCCTCAGAGACCGCAGCTTGCCCACGGCCTCGTCATGGAGCTGTTCAGACATGGGGTTGTAAAGCCCCGGCGACACCCTCCAGATGGAGTACATCAGCAGCTGCAGCAGGGAGGAGCGTCGGGGGAGCAGCCGGCTGTAATGGTCATCGATGCTCCTATAGACCAACTGCACCGTGTCCTCAGTGCAGTTCTGGTCATAAAGGTATACGTCTTCGAAGTGGATGATATCGGGGATGGCAAAGGGGAAGTCTTGCATTCTCGATGATCTGTTTATGAAGGAAGAAAGGACTAGTGCTCCTCCAGCCTTATATAGCCCACTGCGCCCCAACGAAGTTCAACAGTCGCCCGCTTTCGCCCAACAAGTCGCTGCCACGCGGCGATCATCAAGTCTTCTATGGCAGAATCGAAACAACGTGACCCTGGCGCTTCGCCTCCCCCCACATTCAATGCACATGCTACGCACACGGTTGCCGCGACCGTTCATGTTCCCCATGCCTACAACTGGATGGTCGGGCTAAACCTCATGAAAAATTAGCCAAGTGCCTACCCTGCTTGGCTATCCCCGGCCGGTAGCTTCCCTACTCGCAGCGCCAGGGATCAAAGCCCTCGCCAAGAGGCAACCGCGCAGCTTCACTGCCCGGTTATCCTTAGCAGGCCTCCCACGGCCCCTCCAACGCTAAGGATCCAAGTCCTTCTTAGAGGAAGCTCAGCAGCCACCCTGCTCGGCTATCCCCGGCCGGTAGCTTCCTACCACGACCGACAGGGATCAAAAGCCCTCCCAGAGGCAGTCGAGCCCGAGGATCCCTCGCTCGGCTATCCTTCAGGACAAAAGCCCTCGCCAAGAGACACTGGGCAGTAACCCTTCCCGACCAAGGGTCCTTGGTAGGCTTCTTACAGCCCCTCCCGCGCTAAGGACCAAAGTCCTCCCAGAGGCAGTCGAGTCCTTGCTCGGCTATCCCCGGCTGGTAGCTTTTTACCACAACCGACAGGGATAAAAGTCCTCGCTAAGAGGCACTGGGCAGTAACCCTGCTCGGTCTTCGTCCTGAAAGATCAAAAGCCCTCGCAAGAGGCAACCGAGCAGCTACCCTACTCGGTCATCTCCGGCTGGTAGCTCCCTACCCCTGACGCCAGGGATCGAAGCCCCCACGAGAGGCACCCGAGCGGCTACCCCGCTCATTCATCCCAGGCTGGTAGTTGCCTACCTACGACGCCGGAGAACTAAGCCCTCGCCAAGAGGCAACCGCCCAGCTTCACTGCCCGGTCATCCTTAGTGGGCTTCTTACAGCCCCTCCAACGCTGAGGATCTAAGTCCTCCTTAGAAACAGCTCAGCAGCTACCCTGCTCGGCTATCCCCGGCTGGTAGCTTCTTACCACAAACGACAGGAATCAAAGCCCTCGCAAAAGGCAACCGAGCAGCTACCCTGCTCGGTCATCTCAGGCTGGTAGTAGCCTACCCACGACGCCAGAGAACTAAGCCCTCGCCAAGAGGCAACTGTGCAGCTTCACCGCTCGGTCATCCTCAGTGGGCTTCCTACAGCCCCTCCAACGCTAAGGACCCGAAGTCCTCCCAGAGACAGTCGAGCCCGACCCTCGCTCGACAAGCCCTGGCTAGAGGTCGTTACTCGCAACGCCAGAAGAGAAAGGACCTCGCTAAAGGATAACCGAGCAGCTTCCCGTTCATGCTCGGCAACAACACGAAGGGCAACCCTCTGCCTGCCACATGCAAAAAATCCGGGACCCCAACAGGGGGCATCAAGTCTATCCGAGTCTGAGCGATCCCCCCTCGACTTCGGGGCCATAGAGACGCCTCCTTCTCGGCAGTGCTTGGCGCAAGTGATCGAAATCAACTCGACGAATGATCGCTAGACAGATAGCCGACCTGACATAGAAGCCCAACAGTGCAAGCAGAGATATTTTACGAGCATTCTTCATGAACCAAAGAAAAAAGTTTTATTACTAAAAGGCAAAGTCTTTACAAAGGGTATTTTGGGCTCCCCAGCCTTACAAAATGCCCGGAGGCTTACAAAATTCCAGAAGCAACAAAATAAAAGGAGGAGGAAGACAGGGGCTTTAGGCCTCGGGGCCAAGAGCGATCTCGGGGCCCTCAACATCCACCACGAGGTGAGCAGGGTCATCGGCGACTTCCTCGCCAGGAATCTCCTGCCCCTGCTCATCGGCGTCCGTGAGAGGGTATTCGGCCCAGAGCTCTTCGTCGGCGAACCCCGGCATCCGGGCCTTAACGGCATCGAGGGCCTCGTGCCAGATGAGGGTCGTGGCAATGGCCAGGTCATCATAGTAGTCCTTCGACTTCTTGTAGCCCTCCAACGCCTTCGCCGCCGAGAGGTCGGCCAACTTCGCCGCTCTCAGGTCGGCCGATTTCGCCGACTCGGCCGCCGCCCCCAACTCCTTCCGGAGGGTTTTCACCGTCTTCTTCAGGTTGCAGGCAAGCACCTGAGCGTCCTCGAGCTTGGCCTTGGCAGCCGCAGCGGCCTCGCGGTACCGGGCGACCTCCCGCTTCCCAGCCTCCAACTCGCCCTCCAAGGCGGCGGCCCTCGCCATCACCGCCTCCAGCTCCTGCTTGGAGCTCTCTTCCAGCAATGCGAGCTGGCCCGCAGCCTTCAGCACCGGGGCTATCACCTCGGCCTCCATGCGTAAGGCGAGGGCAACGTGCTGGAGAACCTGAATTGCAGGAGAGAGATCAGGAAGACGAGGGAGGCACCGAATCTCAAAAAATAATAATAATAAAAACCAAGCACTTACCTGCACGGACTCTTGGGCGATGGACGCCAGCTGAGCCCTGAAGGTCCCTCCGAAAACTCTACCCCCGGCCGATGTCTCTATTTCATGCAGTAGGCTATCCGCGACGGATAGCCCCGAAGGCACTGCGAACTGGAGGCCCCCTTCTTCCACCATGATCGGCGAGGACGGGCCCTAGGAAGATCTCCTCTTGAGCGGCTCTGAGGGAGAGCCGATCTCCTCCTCCGAGGCCGCGTCCTCCAGAATCCGAGCCCGCTTCCGGCCCGACACTCTGCTAGGCCCCGGGGCGAGATCCGCCTCCGAACGCTCGCGGGACGTGACCACCGAAGGAGAAGGAGCCGGGGCAAGCTTTGAGCGGGAAGAGCCGGCACCCCCAGCCTTCGCGACCTTCCTCGGCTGGCGCATGGAAGCTCAGAGCGAGTCCATGTCCATGGGTCCTGCACAAAACCGAATGTAAAGAAGTCAGCGACACGAACAATATACAAGCCAAAAAGCAAACCTAAACTTACCGACGAACTCAACGGGGCTGAGCCCGGCCCAACTCAGGACCCTCTCAGACAACAGCACGTCAAAACGGGGGATGGGCTCCCATGACGCCACTCTCATCGCGACGGGGTCACTAGACTGGTTCCCCGGCAAGTATTTCTCCCTTGATCACTTTATAGGCACGGGCCAGTCCTCGCCCTCGGGAGGGGAAACGAAGAAGAACTTCTTCTTCCAGTCGTGAATGGAAGAAGGCAGGACCACAACCCCCGTCCCGGCGGTGCCCCCCTGTCGCTTTCTGAAAGAGAGATAAACCCACCTCGGGTCGCCCGCTCGACCACCAGGGTGATTTTTGAAGAAGAGGGAAGAATCAAGGAAGGAGAGGATGAAGGGAATCGCCTGTAACTTCAGGCGGATCAGGAACCCGAGGAGAATCCTCCACGAGTTCGGCACTAACTGGCCGGGGGCTAACCCGAAGAAGTTCAACGACCTCAGGAGAGAAGGCCAGGCGCATTCCACCCCAAAAAGCTTCCAAATACAGGGCGATCTCCCTGTCCCGTACTTGGTCTGCCCTCTCTCCCTCCTTGTCAGGCGAAGCGTATAACGTGAGGGGATATGGAAGCGAGCCCGAGCATTAGCAAGCTCGTCCTTATGCCTCACCCAACATGAGGCGCCGGGGGCAGCATCTACCGCCTCCTCCCTGGGGGCTGCCCCCACCGCACGATCCCGGGAAGAGGACCCGACTCCTGCTCCCCGGGAGGACTCAGGCTCACCTAAAGGGTTCTTAGAACCTACTTCAACGACATCTACTGACTCAACAAAAGAAGACATCTAACCTTGAGAAGAAGAATCCTCGGGAAACGAAAGTGGAAGAAAGAAGATGAGCGCCGAGCTACCAGGACTTAGAACGGGAAAATATGAAGGAGTAGGGGCCCTGGAATGGGCCCCACCCCTATTTATCACTACGAGCGTCCTCATCCAACAGCGCCCTTCATCTCCCGCCAAAACGCCTCTTCGCGTCCAACGGCTCCGATTGCTCCACTTGTCGTTCCCACACTGGACCGCATCCTTTCAGGCGTCGCAGGTCTGCACACGTCGCGTCAACCAACCGACACTTAACACGTGGACCGTCGCTTCAAAGGCAAGATGCACGAACCGGCGCACCTTCCTTAAATGCGGAGATCTCGCCCTGATTCGCTGGCAGAAAAGACAGCTCACGGCCCGGGGACGCGTCCCGACGAAACCTTAGGAGGGAGCTCACCCCGGGCGGTCCGGCAGTCCACTCCTGACCCGACCCGCTAGCTGGTCGGGACAAGAGTGGGGGTCTAATGATGATGCTCAATATTAGTGATTCCCAAGATCAGTGTACGCGGCAGATGGCGTGTCCCAGAACTCAGAAGAAAGGGCCCATAGAGGCCGACCAGGCCACCCCTGTACCCGATCTGCAAGCACAAGCTAGCCCTCCTCGGGGCTCCCTGCAAATTGGCCTCCTCGGCCCATCAACTCGTCCCGAGCTGCCACAAGACCAAGACTCATCGGCCTTCTCGCTCGTCCCCGAGCCCCCCCCCCAGCCGAGGCCGTCTTTCTCGGTCCTCCGACCAACTCCACCGCTCACAGGCGTAACCGTCGCTCCGCAATCTCGCCATACGCGGATTCTCCGCCAGCAACATCCCACGTTCCACGCATTCACGATCCCCATTAATGGATGATCGGCTCTCTACGCGGGCGTGACGTCGGGAACGTAACTGCCGGCGAGATTCTCGCGCGCTGCCGCTGTGTACAGCCACCGCTATATAAACCCTCATCACAGAGAGGTCAAGTAAGCCATTTTTTACTCCACTTAGCCGTTACGCTGCTCGGATCTAGTACTAACTTGATCGTCGGAGAGTTCTCGGCGGTACTAAACCACTCCGGGACTTCTTTGCAGGTATTCGGCGCTAAGCTTCTCAAATCACCAATTTTCTCAAAACCCGTTGAGACCCACACGCAACAAGAGATCACCACCAAAATCCATCAGGAGATCGACGGAAGACAACATCTGGCGGAGACCCGAAAAGGACCTCCATCAAATTTAAAACAACAAACCCAGTCCTGACCCATTTAATTACAGAGTCTGGTCCGATGGATCCGTTTAATAAAGTATAAATTATGTGTATCTCAATGGCCAAAACTACAAATATTTATGCAACCTTATATTACAATTTAAAAGGAATAATCATAATAACACTACAATCACTCATCATTCAATTCAACGGGGATCATGACTTCGTTGGTCCTCAGCCAGGGCAGCGTCCACGGCGGGTTGTACCTCGCCAGTAGCCCCTCCCCCGAAACCCTAACCCCATCTCTCTCCAAGCTCGCCCTCAGCCTCTCCGTCCTCTCCCTCACCGCGCCCTCGCTCGCGGCCCCGCTGAATCTCACGACCCCGAACGCCCTCTCCCCCTCCTCCCTCACCACCACCCTCTCGTCCAGGGGCGACGGCGCCTCCGCCGCGGTCCGGTACTTCGACGGCAGCACGAACCGCATCGTCACCTCACGCGCGCCGCTCGTGACCACCGGCGCCGTCATGGCGATAGCCTCGGGGGTTCCGGCGGTGGTGATGACGGGGGCGGTCATGGCGATCGGCTCGGGCTTGGCGTTCTGAGGGGATCCGATGGCGCCGATGTAGCCGGCGAGGATCATGAAGCCGCCGTCGCGGTCGTTGTTGAGGTCGGAGGGGGAGTAGGTGACCTCAGCGACGACGCAGGGGGGATATTTGCGTAATTCGTAGTCGGGGGTTTGGCGGAGGAGATCGTATTTGGGGGTCTCGACCGTGATCTTGCCCAATACCATCCCCATGGCGAATTTGATGATGATTTTTTTTTTCTTTCTTTTTTTTAATTGTTTTGGTGTTTGAAGAGAAAGATGAGAACGAGATCGTGGGTGAGAGAGTATTTAGAGAGAGGGAGTGATTGGGTTCGAAGTATTGAGACTTTTTGGGCAAGTTTTGCATGTGCGGTGCTGAATTAGGATTTATGGGAAGAAACGTGGAGTGATGTTGTGCCACATGTGAGCAAGGAGAAGGAGATGTAGGATGGCTTTATTTATTTTATTTATTTGATGATGTTTAATTGCACATAACCTAGTTATACAACTTTCATGTCCAATGTTAAAGATCGCCCATTCGGTTACTTATATTATAAAAGTAATACTAATAATTAACAAAAACGCCTTCTTTGCTGATTAATCAAAACCTGATCCAATACTCAAATTCTTTCCCTAAAAACAAAATTTATAGTAAAATTAGATCAGGTATCTAAGATTGCGCTCAACTGTTGCCATGCAGTTGGCATTAGAAAGGGGTGCTATTCGGTAATCTTGGCTAGAAAGGGGTGCTATTCGGTAATCTTGGCCATACATCATAAGCGTAAAGCACGTGCAATACATTAATACGAAAAGCCCTCTGTTTTACGCAAAGCTCGACCATTGATTTTGATTTTAGATAAATTTGTACAGTTTGATTGTGACAGCCGGAAAGAAAAATAGCATGGCTCGGGATCCCAAGGAAGTGAGCAAGGGACCTTCTGGCTCAGGGGGGCCTTCCAACTGCAATACAATCAGATTAGATAGTCACATCTTCTCTATAAAATGAAGTATATCGAATGGCTTACGTCTTTGAAAAGTTAGCGGGGAATTCATGCTAGACAGTCTTTCGTGCTTATAAAAGGCATATGAGGTAAACTGCATGCGGGTTTGTGCAATTGGCTACTTTAGCATTAGAGAATAATGGAGGAAAGAGGCCATAGGAGGAAATTTCCTATGGCGTCGCAAAAACACACCCTCCATCGTGTTTTCCGACGATCGGAATGCATCATCTTCATCGTTATAATCTAAGATGTGGGTACACCAAATTTCATGTGATTCTACAACTTTTTCACCGTTGATTTAGCAATGTAAAATGTTCTATTGTCGGTAAACCGTTAATTTTGAACCCACTAATTCAACGGTGAAAATGTTGTAGAATCACATGAAATTTGGTGTACCCACATCTTAGATAATGATGAAGAGGGTGTATTCCGATCGTTGGAAAACACGATAGAGAGTGTTTTTTCGACGTCATAGGAGGAAATTCCCTCCAATGGCTTCTTTCCTCCATTATTATCTTGTCTTGTTATATAGTTGTATGTTTGTTACTCTATTAACGGCTTACATCCTCCATCTCTCTCTATAACAAAACCCTAATTCCGATGACTACATCGTAGACGAAGGCTCCACCGCCGATGCACGGCTCATCTTTTATTATTCATCTCCAAAGCACCTTTCATGACCCGGCTTGATGGGGCTTCTTTTCGGGCCTCCGTCAGATGTTGTCTTCCGTTGATCTCGCGGTGAACTTAGCTGATTATCCTTCATTGCGTGTGGGTCTCAATGGGTTTTTAGAGGAGGAGGCGAAGTGAGGAGGTTGTTGTCGAGTACCTGCAAAGAAGTCCCGGGGTGGTTTGGTACCACCAAGGACCCTCCGACGCTCAAGTTAGTGATGAGATCCGAGCAGAGTAACAGCGTAAAGTGTAAAGAACGGCTTACTTGACCCCTCTGTGATGGGGGTTTATATAGCAGTGGTAGCACGCAACAGCAGGCGCGAGAATCTCGCCGGCAGTTACGCTCCCGACGTCACGCCCGCGCAGAGAGCGGATCGCCCATTAATGGGGATCGTGATAGCGTGGAACGTGGGATGTTATTGGCGTAGAATCTGCGCATGGCGAGATTCGCGGAGCGGCGGTTACGTCTGTGAGTGGTAGAGTTGGTCGGAAGGCTGAGGAAGACGGTCTCGGCAGGGAGCTCGGGGATGAGCGAGGAGGCCGAGGAGTCTTGGTCCTGTGGTGGCTCGGGGCGAGATGAATGCCCGAGGAGGCTAATTTGTAGGGGGCCTCGAGGAGGGCCAGCTTGTGCTTGCAGGTTGGGTGTAAGGGGGCCTGGTCGGTCTCTGTGGGCCCTTTCTTCTGAGTCCTGGGACACGTCATCTGCCACGTGTCCTGATCTGTAGCTTGGTACCGATATCGAGCATCATCATTAGCCCCCCACTCTTGCCCCGACCAGCTAGCGGGTCAGGTCAGGAGTGGACTGCCGGGCCCCCCGAGGTGAGCTCTGTTCATATCAGAAAACTGCATTCTAATACCGCCCATTCATTATCTATTTGTTGTATTTATCGGTACTATTAACCAATGTCTGCTCAGTAATACAGATTACAGGTATCCGTGATAAAATACTGGAAATACATTTAAAAGCATGGATATATCAATTGAGAGCCGACACTGAAACCAGAACCGCAATCCGACCGATACTTCAGGAGTCCCTTTTTGCAACAAGTTTGTGTACACATTTTTCTATCTAAATGGTCCAACACAACAAATGTGTACACAAGACTTTTAGGCACATGTGGATATGCATTCAAGGCAAAATATTATATGCATTCAAGGCTAAACATCATGTGTAGATTTTTTCCTTCCAAAACTGAAATCAAATCAAAGTCAATCAAACAAATCAGCATGAGCCATAATGGGGTAGCCATGAATCAAGCCACATGTGGGAATGGAGTAATGAGCATTTAATGGTGAAGATTATGTGTGTGATTTAAAGATTCAAATTTCCTTCCAAAACTGAGTGCAAATCAAATTCAAATAGACAAATCAGCATATACCATGATGGGGAAGACAAGAATCAAGTCACAAATGGACATGAAGTAATGAGCATTCAATGCTAAAGATTTTGTGTTGATTTAAAAATTCGAATTTCCCTCCATTCTTTGGAGCCTATAAATACAGACCATGGGGCAAAGGTTCAAAGATCATTCTTTGGTCATTCTTTAGTCTTGGATTGTCATTCTTTGTCCAAGTTTTCTATTCTCCTTTCTTGTAAATAGCTTAGTCCCCTTGAAGTCTTAACCTTCTCTTGATCCTTCAACCTCTTCATTGAGCTTGAAGGTTTAAGGGTTGGTTATTGATCTCAAGGGGTTGTATCGTTCTTGATGATTAATAAAGGTCTTTTTTGTGCCTTCATTCACCATGAGTTCTTTGCCTCTTCTTGATCTTGCAACCTCTTCATTGAGCTTGCAAGTTTAAGATTTGGTTATTGAACCCATGTCTTGTTTTGGGTTCTATGGTTCTTAGTCTTTCTTACTCGCTCTTTTACTTACATGCATTTTCATTCTTGTCTTTTATTACTTGCAATTTATTACCATGTCATTTAATTACTTGTTTGTAGTCTTTTCTTTTCTTTATAGCTTTTCTTTTTTCCTCTTTGTTGTTTTGTGAATGTTGGTGTGAATATTGTTGTTAGGAAAAGAGAAAGATTTTGTAAGTTAACATTTCGCTCCTCATTTCCTTTTCCCGTCTTTTCCCATTTGAAACTCCGCCCAAATCTTATGCAAACGCTCCGTTAGGCACCCTACCCTACCAAGGTAAAGGTGATTCCTAACTGTGACCGGTTGCATTCGGTTTGGCCGGAGGCGAAAGCAAGAGACAAGAACGGAAGGACAAGGGTCAATAAGCTGGATTCTATGAATACCGTGCTTAAGTCCCCTAATCCACGTTGTTGCCGATTGTTCTAGCTTCATTGGTTGAGTTCGGCTCAAAGTACTTGAATACGGAATCCATTAACTTACACTGTCCTATCGTTTCCTAACAAGCCTTATACTTGAATATACACATAGGTTAGATAACGAACAAATCCGCCATGTTGTTAACTCGTTAGAAAAAGAACGTAAAACTTACCATCTCCCTGTGGATCGACCCATGCTCATCGCGGCTAGCTGCAAAGCGACATCGTCCTGATCACGGTTAAACTTTAGAACTTTAAATATCCGACACGCTTTTGGCGTGCGATCAAATGGCGCCGTTGCCGGGGAGACGGTAACGTTTTTGTTTTTGTTATTTCGGGTTAATCTTGTTAATACCCATCTAACCCTATTTTTCAAAACAACATAAAAATTTCAAAACCAAAATCAAAACAAAAATTAACACAAGCTAACCATTTTGTTCTCTGGATTTTATACCTGCTTGCACTCTCTAACTAAACATAAAAAGATAAACAATACCAGTGTGGTATTAGTGGAACACTGAGACTACTGTTGAAATTTGGAGCCCTACCTCATCAAGTTGGCCGGCGAAATCATCACCAAATCCGGCGACGCCGGCCCTTTCACCACCTCTTGCCTCGAATTTCTCCTCTGAGCTCCAGTGTTCTATTTTTGCCCTATTTGTATTGTTTGTTTTTTATAATTTTTAGTGTGCAGGTATTTGGGCATTCGTATCGTTTTTCCGCACTAATATCCATTTTTTCCAACATTTCAGATTTTGCGGATTTCCGAACAGCGGGCGTGGGGAGCAAAGTGCACATTCAAAATCAAGGTGGTTACGAAGAACAGTGCCAAAGATCCGGGTAGTTTGACCCGCGCAAGCGAACTTTTCAAGCTTACCGGATTCGATTTAACGGGGGTTTCTTAACCCACAACTTAACGGTACGTACTTTACTAACACCTTCTTCTCAAATCCGACGCTTCCAATATAATATCTTTGCAGGATTCTTTGCAAGTTCGCTAGCAAACGCCAAAAAAAAAATTGACTAACCCGTATTTATTGCAGTGCCGCGCTTAAAAAAAAGATTGATTGAAATTTTGAACAAATTTTTTCATTGAATTGTGCATTGCATACATTAATATGGACTTAAGGGCAAGCGAACCCCACAACATACGGTAAAGGATTTCATCACCTTTTCCGTGGCCCACAAATCACGAACTTGAGCATAACGTTAACCCACACAAATTTTAAAAGAAAATTAGACTTTAAGCCTTAAGGACTTCAAGCTCACTAGGAGAGGTTAATTATGTTTAGAACACCGCTTAACGGTATATTGTTTACGGGGTGTCTAGGAAAGTGTTAACGGCGAAACCGCCAAAAGAGAAAGGGTTATTTAATTAAGGACCTTCGCGAAAGCGTCGGAAAACCTCCCCTTATCTTTGCACTTACCTGGCCTCGTGATCAGTGTATCTTGAGCCTGTTTCTCGACACAGTTTTACTTCGACAATCAAGTTCTTGAGCAGGTCTAGTTGACCTAGGTGAACCCTAGAACGATTAGGTGTGTGGTATTTTTGTGTCGTGGTTGTTTTTGTCCAGATTCTTTTTTGTATATTTCATTCTTTTGTTAATAACTAACTAAAAAATTAAAAAATTAAAAAATTAAAAAAATCACATTCTTTTTCCCCTCCTTTTCTTTTCCTTTCTTTCTTTCTCTCTTCATATCATGGGTACCCCACCTCGAAAAACCCTTGCCGAACTTTGGTACCCACAACCAGACATAACTTCTTACGGTTCTTGTTTTGGTCGAACTTCGAACGATCCATCCATGCCAAAAATTTCATTGAAAGATCGCATAGACGCATCTAGGACAAACACTTGCACTCCGCAATCCACTTTGTATCAACCTCCCCCACCCTCTTATGTTGACACCCCTTTTGCAAGTCGTCCTTTGTCCCTCGCTGAACATATTGAACAATCCTGTAGCCGATCTTTCACTCCTTTCACCACTACAAATTCTATGGATCAACAATTCCATTCACCTTCTTATTCGTATGATGATCCTACCCTTGTCCAGCCATTCAATTCCTACGAGTCCTACCCAACTTTTGCACCTGCCCTAGACATTGATTCTGAACAACCTTTTGGGAGTTTCCAGTATCCAAACAACTTTGAATGTTTTACTGAAACCCCTTCACAACCCATGTCTAGTCTAGAACAAATGTTGGAAGACTTTAGGGTAGTATCATGCCAACAGATGATGGATTTGAATGCGTCCATGGCCGCTCTCATACAACCTAGTGACCCGGTAGCTAGTTTTCAACTAGCTCCACATTTTACAATGTATGATGAGACGGTAGGACAGGCTGAGAATTTGAGTAGTGAAAGTGAGCTGTACACCCTTCCTAATCAAACCTACCCCTTGCAAATTGATTCACACAACTCCAATTTTGAATGTCTATCTAGTGTCCCAAAAGATTTACCAATTGAAGATAGAAGGGTTAATGAGTTGTGCGATTTTATAGTAGTTGATTTACCCGATTGTGAAGGGTCCATTCCAAGTGAAACCGGTCCTAAACCTTTTAACCTCTACACCTCCATCTTAGAACTAGAATCGATTGAAATCTATGCTTTTGATGAGGAGTCTGAGAATCTTAATTTTCACTTGATTGAGGATATTGACGCAGGGAGTATTTTAGATGATGAACCTGTAGATTTGACTGAAATTTTCTCTCCAATTCATCATCCCGAGTCATTAAATGTTTCTCCCGAACTTCATATGCGTCTTGATTTTGATGAGATTTGCATGGATGAGATAATTTTCGAGGAGAATTATGAGGATAGTATTGAGGAGAGTATTGAGGATATTTTTGAGGATGAACCATTTTTGTTTGATGTGTAGGATTTTTCAATTCATCCTCCTGAACCATTAACTGTTATACTTCCTAAATCACCCTCCATCCTTTCCATTGTTCCGACCACGCAAAAGATCATGCAGGAGGACTGTGAGTTTGAAAAATTTCTGTTCAATCACAGCACATTTGACGCCACTAGTGCGTTCCTCCTTGAATATGACACTCTTCTCACAGCCGATAACGATTACGAGTGTTT
This sequence comes from Agapanthus africanus, assembly GCA_030015575.1. NCBI lineage: Eukaryota > Viridiplantae > Streptophyta > Magnoliopsida > Asparagales > Amaryllidaceae > Agapanthus > Agapanthus africanus. The sequence continues at coordinate 385,328,161 of JASDDO010000019.1, read as the reverse complement.
CACTTTTTCGGACGATGTTGAAGGCTCACCCCGAGTTTGAGTCCTTCAAATTTTCAGATGAGTTAGTTGAACCATCAAACTCGGTTGCTCACAGTCAATTCGAACCATTGATGGAATCTTTCGAGTTCGAGACAGTTTACTTAGGTGAGAATAAGACTATCCCTAAATCACTCCCCTTCGTCCTTTCCATCGTTCCGACCTTGCACGAAACTGTATCACTTTCATTTCCTATGTCTGGTTTACCGAGTTCGGCATACCCATTTCTCACGAATCTTGAGGGATTTGACCCCATTTCTCGACGGGTTAATAAATTAGCACGATCGCTTTTCACATATCGGTCATTAAAAATTGCGCTAATTTATTCACTCCATTTTCACCCTCAAGTTCGTACACCATTTCTTTTTCCCTTCCGCCATTCTTCCTCTCATATACCGAGACCGTATCCCGCTTCTATCTCCATACGGTCTTGCGTATTCTCCATTTCTTTTCTCTTCACATTCTTTCACCAACCCGCATATTACATAGATAGAATTTTTGAATGGTTGGTACTCACTTTTGGCCTGTGTAAGGCCTTGTATAGCTTGATACCGTTCTCTCCCCTCCTAATCCTGAACTTCAACGCTAAACAGTGGAAACACTGTTTCACTTAAGTTTGGGGGGAACCTTTTGGTGTACATATTTTTGGTTTTTATTTTTGTATATAATTTGTTTTTGGGGAGGCACCGACAATTTTGACTCTCTTGGTGTAGCCTGACAGTGAGGGCACTGTCAAGTTTAAGTTTGGGGGTGTGCTCGGTAAGCTTTCTACCTTCGCATTCATTTGTATATTCTGCATTTGCATACTTATTTAAAAACCCATAAAAATCAGAAAATTTTCTAAAAACATAAAAACTATGTCGTCAAGTTAGCTAGCGGGAGAACTTAGATTCAATATTTCGACGGTTTTATTTGATAAGATAGGAACAACTAAATCCTATTTTTAGATTTTGAAAACCTGAAAGATAACTCTCCTTTGAAGTTAACTATAGCTAATATACGTCTTTACATCACACTACACGTGTCGTGAGTTTTGAAAATTAGATGACAAGTCTATTATGTCTGAAAACTTTTAAATTGATAAACTATTTTCTGAGGATCAAATAGGTTTGTTCTGAAATAAGTAATATCAAGACTAGGTTTAAAGAGAGGTGAATATGAAGGGATATTATTGTGGCCTTAATTGGAACTAATTCTGAAGAATAACCCATCTGGAACTTGATTGGAATGATTACACACCTAACCCACTAAAAACGTCTTTTATCCAAAAATAATTGAACTACCAGTTATATCTCCGTCTGCATTAAATCATCATGATTTTCACGCTAAAATTGTCTTTTATTTTTGGGCCTAGGTAACTTGAGTAATTAAGTCCGCTGGGGTGTCTCTACACCTAATGCCCTAAAACCAACTGGTTTGGGAGCATTGGCCCAAAGCTCGCTAAGAAGCCTAGAAAGTCCAAATTAAAACAAAGTCAAGCAAGTGTTCTCTCCGAGTTAAAATTCCTAACGGTTCTTTGTGTGAGAATAATCTTGACAAAAGACAAATTTTTATAAAAAAGTATTTCTTGCGGAGATATGAAGGTTTCATTCTATGATAAAGACTATTGCACGTTCACAAAGGTGTGTATGAAATGAAAACAAGAAAAAGGTGGAGTGAAAAATAAGACCTAGTTTCCTGTTATGGAAGATAGAAATTCTGAATTTGAAACCTTACTGGAAAACAAAACTTGAGAAATACTTAACTCCTTATAAACCTTATGTGATCCTTTTTAAATTTTTATCTGGGCTTTATTTTGTGACATGACGACTTTAATCGATCCTTTTGAAACTTAACATCACTATTTGCACTGCACGTAAAGACATATAAAATCTTAAGTTAAAAGAGAAGCGAGGTGTGAAAAATAAAGGTTCGATAGTTCTAAATTTAGGATAATAGAATTGTTATCTTTTAAACAAAACCTTAGGGTTTGAATCATAGTTATTTCGCAAAACTAGCTTGACGGGATTTTGTGGGTAGTATCCGCTGAAAACCCTCAGGAGACAACACTCCTCCTACTAGGGACACCTAGAGGTTTAACGGCTTGTTGCACACGCTCAGTGCAATCGCGTTCCCTGCGAAAGTGCGGTTAGGATTTTCTTTTGTGAATAAATGGTTTTGCTCGGGACGAGCAAAAGATAAGTTTGGGGGTATTTGTTCATATCAGAAAACTGCATTCTAATACCGCCCATTCATTATCTATTTGTTGTATTTATCGGTACTATTAACCAATGTCTGCTCAGCAATACAGATTACAGGTATCCGTGATAAAATACTGGAAATACATTTAAAAGCATGGATATATCAATTGAGAGCCGACACTGAAACCAGAACCGCAATCCGACCGATACTTCAGGAGTCCCTTTTTGCAACAAGTTTATGTACACATTTTTCTATCTAAATGGTCCAACACAACAAATGTGTACACAAGACTTTTATGCACATGTGGATATGCATTCAAGGCAAAATATTATATGCATTCAAGGCTAAACATCATGTGTTGATTTTTTCCTTCCAAAACTGAAATCAAATCAAAGTCAATCAAACAAATCAGCATGAGCCATAATGGGGTAGCCATGAATCAAGCCACATGTGGGAATGGAGTAATGAGCATTTAATGGTGAAGATTATGTGTGTGATTTAAAGATTCAAATTTCCTTCCAAAACTGAGTGCAAATCAAATTCAAATAGACAAATCAGCATATACCATGATGGGGAAGACAAGAATCAAGTCACAAATGGACATGAAGTAATGAGCATTCAATGCTAAAGATTTTGTGTTGATTTAAAATTCGAATTTCCCTCCATTCTTTGGAGCCTATAAATACAGACCATGGGGCAAAGGTTCAAAGATCATTCTTTGGTCATTCTTTAGTCTTGGATTGTCATTCTTTGTCCAAGTTTTCTATTCTCCTTTCTTGTAAATAGCTTAGTCCCCTTGAAGTCTTAACCTTCTCTTGATCCTTCAACCTCTTCATTGAGCTTGAAGGTTTAAGGGTTGGTTATTGATCTCAAGGGGTTGTATCGTTCTTGATGATTAATAAAGGTCTTTTTTGTGCCTTCATTCACCATGAGTTTTTTGCCTCTTCTTGATCTTGCAACCTCTTCATTGAGCTTGCAAGTTTAAGATTTGGTTATTGAACCCATGTCTTGTTTTGGGTTCTATGGTTCTTAGTCTTTCTTACTCGCTCTTTTACTTACATGCATTTTCATTCTTGTCTTTTATTACTTGCAATTTATTACCATGTCATTTAATTACTTGTTTGTAGTCTTTTCTATTCTTTGTAGCTTTTCTTTTTTCCTCTTTGTTGTTTTGTGAATGTTGGTGTGAATATTGTTGTTAGGAAAAGAGAAAGATTTTGTAAGTTAACATTTCGCTCCTCATTTCCTTTTCCCGTCTTTTCCCATTTGAAACTCCGCCCAAATCTTATGCAAACGCTCCGTTAGGCACCCTACCCTACCAAGGTAAAGGTGATTCTTAACCGTGACCGGTTGCATTCGGTTTGGCCGGAGGCGAAAGCAAGAGACAAGAACGGAAGGACAAGGGTCAATAAGCTGGATTCTATGAATACCGTGCTTAAGTCCCCTAATCTACGTTGTTGCCGATTGTTCTAGCTTCATTGGTTGAGTTCGGCTCAAAGTACTTGAATACGGAATCCATTAACTTACACTATCCTATCGTTTCCTAACAAGCCTTATACTTGAATATACACATAGGTTAGATAACGAACAAATCCGCCATGTTGTTAACTCGTTAGAACAAGAACGTAAAACTTACCATCTCCCTGTGGATCGACCCGTGCTCATCGCGGCTAGCTGCAAAGCGACACCGTCCTGATCGCGGTTAAACTTTAGAACTTTAAATATCCGACACGCTTTTGGCGTGCGATCAAGCTCCTTCTCAGGGTTATGTCGGGGTGAGTTCTCGAGCCGTCAGTTGTCTTTTCCGCTAGCGAATCGAGGCGAGATCTTTGCATTTAAGGAGGGTGCGGCGGTTCGTGCACTCTGCAATTGAAGCGATGGTTCACGTGTCGAGCGCCAGTTAGCTGATGCGACGCGCGCAGGTCTGCGGCGTCTGATGGGATGCGGTCAATCGCTGGGCTGCCACGTAGTGTGATCGGAGCCGCTGGGCGCAAGGTGTTGTTTCGGCGGGATACGATGGCACCATTGGATGAGGCTGTATGCGGTAATAAATACGGGTGGGGCCCGCCCTAGGGCCCTTACTTTCTCATATTTCTCTTCCTCAAGCCCCAGCTGCTCAGCGCTCATCTCCCCTCTTTCGTTCCCAACCTTTGAAAAATTTCTTTCCTAGGTTAGATGTCTTCCCCTGTAGAATCAGTATACGTTATAAGAGTAGATGTTAGGGTTCCTTTAGATGTGTCCGAGTCTCCTCGGGGAGCAGGGGCCGAGCCCTCTCCTCGAGGCCGTGAGGCGGGGGCCGCCTCCAGGGAGGAAGCGGTAGATGTAGTCCCCAGCACCCCGTGCTGGGTGAGGCATGAGGGCGAGCTCGCCAACGCTCGAGCTCGCTTCCACATTCCCCCACGCTACACGCTTCGTCTGGCCGAGGAGGCAGAGAGGGCGGACCAGGTACGGGGCAGGGAGATTGCCCTGTATTTGGAAGCTTTTTGGGGCGGAATGCACTTGCCCTTCTCTCCTGAGGTCATCGCCGCTCTAAATTTCTTCGGCTTGGCTCCCGGCCAGTTAGTGCCGAACGCGTGGAGGATCCTCCTCGGGTTCCTGATCCGCCTGAAGCCGCAGGCGGTTCCTTTCAGCCTTTCCCTTCTCGATTCCTCCCTTGCTTTCAAGAGTTACCCCGGCGGTCGAGCTGGCGACCCGAGGTGGGTTTACTTTACTTTTAGGAAGCGGCCGAGGTCACTGCCGGGACTGAGGTCATAGCCTTGCCCTCCTCCATTCACGACTGGAAGAAGAAATTTTTCTTCGTCTCCCCTCCCGAGGGCGAGGACTGGCCGGTGCCCACCAAGTGGTCGAGGGAGAAGAGTCTGCCGGGGAACCTGTCCGATGACCCTACCGCGGTGAGAGTGGCGTCGTGGGAGCCCATCCCTCGATACGACGTGCTGCTGTCTGAGAGGGTTTTGAGCTGGGCCGGGCTTAGCCCCGTTGAGTTCGTCGGTAAGTTAGGCTTGCTTTCTGGGTTTATGTTTTACTCGCGTTGCTGATAAGTTGGGTGTTTGTTTCGTGCAGGATCCGTGGACTTCGGCGTTCTCTGAAATGCTATGCGCCAACCGAGGCAGCCTGATAGGGTTGGGGGCGCCAGCTCTTCCCGGGCGCAGCCTGCCCCTGCTCCCACCGCCCCGGTGGCGGTGCCCCGAGGACGCTCGGCGGTGGATCCCGCCCCGGGCCCCAGCAGAGCGTCGGGTCAGAAGCGGGCCCTGATTGTGGAGGACACGGCCTCGGAAGAAGAGATCGGCTCCCCCTCGGAACCGCTCAAGAAGAGTTCCTGGAGACCTTCCCAGGGCCGGTCTTCGCCGACCGTGGTGGAGGAAGGGGGCTCCGGTTCGCGGTGCCGTCTGGGCTGTCGGTCGCGGACAGCCTCCTCCACGAGATAGAGACCTCGGCCGGGGGTCGGGTTCCTGGGGGAACCCTCAAGGCTCAGCTGGCGTCGATCGCCCAGGAAGCCGTGCAGGTAAGCCCCCAGTGCGCGGTGAGATTTAGTGTTTTCCTTCATATTTCTTATCCTCCTTTTTTTTATGCCTTCCCAGACTCTCCAGCACGTGGCCCTCGCCCTTCGCATGGAGACCGAGGTGGTAGCACCGGCGGTGGAGGCCGCGGGCCAGCTCGCCGCGTTGCAAGAGAGCTCCAGGCGAGAGCAGGAGGTGACGTCAGCGAGGATCGCCGCCCTGGAGGGCGAGGTGGATGCCGGGAAAAGGGAGGTCGCCCGGCATCGCGAGGCCACCGCGATCGCTGAGGGCAAGCTCGAGGACTCCCAGGTGCTCGCCGGCAACCTGAAGAAGACGGTGAAGACTCTCCGAATGGAGCTGGGGGCAGCGGCCGAGGCCTATAAGTCGGCTGGATCGAAGGCCGTGGCGAGCTACAAGGGGTCGAGGGACTTTTATGACGATCTGGCCGTGGCCACGACCCGCATTTGGCACGACGCCCTAGATGCCATCAAGTCTCAGATGCCGGAGTTCGTCGACGCGGATCTGCGAGCCGAGTTCCCCCTCGTGGGCGCCGACGAGCAAAGGGGAGAAGCTCCCGGCGGGGAGGGGGCCGAGGGCCCAGCGCCCCGGGTGGTAGAGGTCGAGGACCTCGAGGTCGCGCCCGGGCCTGAGGTGTAGAGCCCCCGCTCCCCTACCTTCATTTTGTTTTTCTTTTGACTTTTGTAAGGCTGAGGAGCCCAAAAAATACCTTTGTAGAAAAAACTTATCTTTGGCAGTAATAAAATTTTTCTTCAGTTGTGATAAAGTTTTTCTTTCTACCATATGTTTGTGAAGAATGCTCGTTCGGGATGTTTTTACTTGCGCCGTTGTGCTTTCATGTCAGGTTGGCCCTCTGTCTAACGATCGTCCGTCGAACTGACTCCAATCGCTTGCCGATGAGCATCTCCGAGGAGGTATCTCCCTGGGCCCCGGGGTCGAGGGGAGATCGTTTAGGCTTGGACAGACCTGACATCCATTTCTGATTTAAAGTATTGGCCATCATCTGGGGGTGACCGGGCAGAGTAGCTACTCGGTCGTCTTTTTCGGGGCTTGGTTCTTTATAGTTGTGGGTAGGAGCCGGAGTTTGACCGAGCAGGGTAGCTGCTCGGGTGCTTTGTATGAGGGCTTTTGATCCTTAAGGGCGGTGGTAGGAAGCCACCAGCCGTTGACGGCCGGGCAAGGACCCGACTGCCTCGGGAAGGACTTTTTGATCCCCGGCATTGTGGCAGGGGAGCTGCCGGCCGGGGATGCGCCGAGTAGGAAGGGGCTCGGTGGCCTCGCGAAGAGGGCTTCATACCATCAGCGTCTGATGGGCAGGAGGATTCCCGCTGGGATGCGCCGAGCTGGAAGGAACTCGGCGGCCTCACGATGAGGGCTTGAGATCCTCAGCATCTGATGGGCAGGAGGATGCCCCTGGGGATGCGCCGAGCAGGAAGGAACTCGGCGGCCTCGCGATGAGAGCTTCAGACCATCAGCGTCTGATGGGCAGGAGGATGCCCGCTGGGGATGCGCCGAGCAGAAGGAACTCGGCGGCCTCGCGATGAGGGCTTCAGATCCTCAGTGTCTGATGGACAGGAGGATGCCCACTGGGGATGCGCCGAGCTGGAAGGAACTCGGCGGCCTCACGATAAGGGCTTTGGTCCTTGACGCTGGAGGGGCCGTGAGAGGCCTGCGAAGGATGGCCGAGCAGGGTAGCTGCTCGGTGCCTCTTGGCAAGGGCTTTGATCCTTGACGCTGGAGGGTCCCTGAAAGGCCTGCGAAGGATGGCCGGGCAGGGTAGCTGCTCGGTGCCTCTTGGCAAGGGCTTTGATCCTTGACGCTGGAGGGCCCCTGAGAGGCCTGCGAAGGATGGCCGAGCAGGGTAGCTGCTTGGTGCCTCTTGGAGAGGGCTTTGATGCTTGACGCTGGAGGGTCCCTGAGAGGCCTGCGAAGGATGGCCGAGTAGGGTAGCTGCTCGGTGCCTCTTGGCGAGAACATTGATCCTTGACGCTGGAGGGGCCCTGAGGGGCCTGCGAAGGATGGCCGAGCGGGGTAGCTGCTCGGTGCCTCTTGGCGAGGGCTTTCTGACCCCTGGCGTTGCGGTAGGGATGCTACCCGCCAAGGATAGCCCAGCGAGGGATCCTCGGGCTCGACTGTTAGTGTATATGCCCTAGAGGCCATTACTGTATCATACTAGTTTGTATATTACTTGATGGAAGCTTGGGATATTCACAGTTGTATAGACAATCTTGCTCGAAATGGTAGTATGCTACTTGGTTTGTTTCTACTTTAATGTGTACATGTGTTTCTTTTAGCATATCACCTATACACATTAGTGGAGCCCTTAGGATCTTTGCTTGATTACCAGTGTTGTGATGGCAGTCACACTCGTGGAGGCTGGGTAATCTACAAGCACATCCTTATACAGATCCCTAGTCGTAGGACTATCGAGACAGGGCATCGATACTCCGGAGTAGACTAGCATATGCGCTTCTCATCCCAGCAGGGGAGACGGTCTGTCCCACAGCCGTCAATACGTCGTACTTGAGATAGTATGCGGGTGCTCGTTAGGTTACGAGTACACTGGACAGGACTCATCGGGAACTGTTGGTTGGTACTATACCTATCGTCAGTTATCAGTTCCCAGGTGACATGAGTACAGCTTAGTCCGCTGACTTGACACTGTCACTTCGCCTCGAGTGTGTTCCCACTGTACTTTGATTACTACCCTACCACGGCTCAAAGGAGTCGTGCAAATAGGTAGTAGTTGGGTGCAGTCCCGAAACACTTGGAGGCAGTGACGGTTAGACAGGATTCGTCTCTCCTGGTATTGGGAGTTGATATCGCGCTGTGTCAAGGAGAGACATTACACATAGTCGTCCCTGGCCAGGGCAAGCGAGATATACTGGTAGGTTTCCAGTGTTATCTCAGGGTGTTCTGGGCTACACTCCGACACGACCTGTACCGCTATTAGGGGACTGACGTTTATCGCCCCCCTAGGCCCGCCATGCGATATTCTCAGACGAACAGACCGGACTGTACGGAGACTGTCACATTCAGGCTCAGTAGGAGTTTGGATGGGTTCACCTCATCAGTCTTCTTATCGGCATCTACCTGGGGGCCGTTACGTACAGCTAGTGCCGCTTGCGGTCTGTGGTTAAACCCACTGCCAGCGTAGTGTCGAGTCTTTAGAGTCCCACACAGAGAGCTATTCGCCTTTGGGCAAAACAGATTAGAGGTCGCATGGTTTTGCGACAGGGTTCGTTCACATCCGCGCACTTGTGCACGTTTGGTGTCCGGACAGTTATTACTAGCGGGCTTTGGTTTAAACCAGATCCTAGTATACGTTTTGGGATTGGTTTTATCTCGTTTGTATTCGTGTTCCTCGGAACGTGGATGCGGGTGTGTATGCACGGTTGACCGAGGCAGAGGCAGAGGATTCTCATTAGGGTTGTTGACTGTTGACTTTTTCTAAACCCTAATGAGAATAAGAAATATGATTAATAATAATATTAATTAAGTATTATTGTGCCATGGTTGGGTTGAAAGTTTGACTTTGTTGACTTGTTGACTTTGTTGACCGGTTGACTAGTTTGGACTTGTTGACCATCATCATTTCAATGGCTATCATTTCATGGCTATGAATTTTGCTTGCTTGTTTGTTTACAAAATGCATTAAATGCATGAAATGATAATGCCATTGACATGAATCATCACAAATACTTAATTATTGTTATTATCATGATTATTTTTGTTTTTGAGAGCATGGTTGTAAAAGTCTTCTCTCATTCTATCATTCCTACTCTCTCTCATCCAAGCTGTCCCTCTTCCTCTTGCTCTTCCTCTTGCTTATGGCTCTCTTGTCTCATGAGATGAGAAACATGAGCCATTAAGATAAAACTCTAAAAACACTTCTCTACTCACTCTAGAGTACAAGGTCTAGCAAGCCAAGTATTTTAGTTTCCTCTTGATTAAGGTTGGAGCCAAAGGTAGAAGCTTTCGGGTGGATCCATTTTCGGCACAAGGAGACGACGAGATGAGACCGATCCGACCACTACAAGGAGTCGAAGACAAAGAGTTCAAGATTAGGTATAACCCCTAACATAGTAGTTAAATTCTTAGTTAGGTTGTTAGATAATTTGTTTAGCAAAGATCCGGTTGCTAGTCCATGTTACCCTTCACCGAAAACTTGTTTTTCACCATTTCCGCATCCCCGAAAGTACCGGGACGGGTAACGTAGACTTACAGTGGTATCAGAACCTAGCTAAACACTATCAAGCATGTTAGCAAAGTAACTAGAAGTTCGATCGGAGAAAAAATCACAAAACACGCCCGAGGCTTAAACTTTCTGTCGATTTTTATTCTGCTCTAAAAATTATTTGACATATACCAAAAATCGGCTCAGGGTTTTTAATGAACACAGAAGAAAAATGATCCAACGAGTCGACCAACTCACCGCGGAACCGCGGCAAGAACAAGCTTCTTGCCGTGGATCCGCAGCCGAGTTGACTTGGCCGTGAATCGGTTTTCCTGCAGTGTCTTTTGAAGGGTGTTTTGGGATTTTTGGAATATGTTGTTTCTGCCCAGATTTTCCAGAAAACAAAATTTGTGTTTGGGGTGGTTACAAATCCGTATTTTGATCGAACTTATATAGACTTTTGCTAATGAGTTATATCTGTGATGTGATATATGTATTGAACGTCTGCTAATCACTATACGTCTATTAGTGGGGGTTATACATATCTGTGATCTGTAATGTTGATGGTTTGTGTATATGAATTCGTTGGATTGTCGCGGATGAATAGCTGGGGGGTTGTGAGATGAGAGTTTTCTTTAACTTTTCATTTGATGTAATATGTAATTGATGTAATATTATTTTTATGGCCCACATCCGGAATGAGCTTGTAGCCGCCATTGTATAATTTCTTTTACTGTTTTTGCTCCTAGGATAGACCCAAGGTGGGGTGCACAAACTACCGGGTACCTTAAAGTGCCGAGTGGCCTACTCACGTTGTTGAGGGAGGTTGCTTCACTTCAGGTATTTGGCGGGTAGTTTGCCGCACCCGTAGAGGTCTAGGGTGGGGGTATTGGCTATTCATCGCAACAGTGTAATCCGCTTTTCGTTACAGGCTCGAACGAAATGCGGATTCCTAGTATATCTAATGTGTTCATCTGTGATCTGGAATGGCTATCATTGCATCTAACAAATGTTTATATCTATATATGATATCTATTTAGGCGTTGCTTATGTTTTGCATCCGCGCTAGTCCAGCCCCCGCTCTGTCGTTAGTTAAGTAACCTAACGGGTAATGATGGGGCCCCGTGGAGAATGCGGATGGCATAAGCGTACGTCATATTTTCGTTGTTTTCTGCAATGGTAGGATTAAATGATGGGACGCATTAAAATTAATGCAAGAAAATAAACCAAAGTAAAGTCGTTGGAACACTTTCAAAACCACTCGGTTCTTTTCAAAAACTAACTTTTAAACGCGGAGCTTGAACCACTCCTTTTAAAAGCTATCTCGTTCCATCGATTATATCAAATTCACTGCGTTCACGGTTTCGCCAATACCATTCGTAGCCCTCCGTCATTTCATATGGATAGTCAATAGTATTCAAGCTGTGTTTGTTGGCCAAAGTCAAGGCACAGTGTTTGGTAGCTATTGGATATTCATATGCAGCATAGATAGATGCGTTGGTTTGGGACAGTCGTACTGCCTTGTTGGCCAAAGTCAAGGGTAGGTACGGGTGGGTTCAAATTAACCTAGAGAATGACGGATAGAACTTGACATGTGACTTATGATTTGTTGGTCAAAGTTAAGGTCATAAGAGCATGGGGCAAAAATCCACATCAGGAGTTTCTAAAGAAATTGAAACTTGCTAGCGCTGTATACCATTTGGAGTGTGATGATTCTAGTAGGATTCCTTCAGTTTTGTCACGCGATGATATTTGGATCCCGATCCTACTGTGAGTATATGCTGCTCCTCGGGAAATTTCTCACTTAACGATCAATGCTATAAACCAAGTAGGTGTCTAGAAAGGTGTTAGCGGGGCTACGCCCCCAGGGAAAAGAGGTTTTTAAATTAAAGAACTTCGCGAAAGCGTTGGAAAACCTCCCTCGAAATACCGACACTGGCCTGGCTGAACGGTTAAGCAAGTATTGTACGATGGGATTGATCCCGACTAATTCTTCCTTTTTGGTTTGAGGAGGGATTCGAGAAACAGTGGGAGCCATCCTGTTTAGACAAATTAAAAACCACTCTAAACTTGAAAGAGCATCATGCTGAGTGTTTCTTCTCTCTCTCCTAATTGCTGCGACCAATCATCATAACCGGACTTAAGTTACTTCTAGATAAAAATATACTGACAGGGCCAAACTACAAAGATTGGCTTAGGAATGTCAAAATGGCAATCACTTACGACAAGTTGGGGTATCTCCTTACCACCAAAGCTCCCCCTGTCCCAGGTCCCACCTCCAATGTCGCGGATATAGAAATCCGTAAGACCTGGGAGATCAACTGCGCGAAGGCCAAGTGCCTCGTGCTTGTCTCCATGGACAATGAACATCAGAATAGGCACGAGAATATGGACCTAGAATCCATATTTCTCCATACTAAGAAACTATATGGAGAGCAATCCCATATCGCCAGACACGAAGTCTCGAAAAAGTTGTTTTCGGCGAGATTGGCCATCGGTAACGGAACACGTGCTTAAGATGATTAGCTTTATTGAAGAGCTCGCGGACCTTGGGACCACGTTAGAGAACGAGCTCTATATAGACTTGATTCTCCAGTCCCTTCCTTCCACTTACGCCCAGTTTATCCTGAACTTCAACATGCAAGGAAAGGAGGTTGAACTTTCCGAACTTCTGAACATGTTGAGGAGTGCAAAGGGCACCCTACAGAAAGGTAAGGATACATCCACTTTGTTTGTTGGAGGATCTTCCTCTTCTAGATCCAAGGCGAAAGCCAAGGGAAAGAAGAAGAAAACCCCCCACCAAACCAAGGGGCGGTGTTAGTAAAGTGGAAACGAAGGGAAAATCAAAGGCAACAAAGATAGCGGGACAGCTTGTGGGAAAGGAAGAGTGCTTCTATTTTCATAAGAAAGGACACTGGTGTTCCCGCCAAAAATTTCTGCGCAGAAGAGTCCAAGGTATCAAATGGCAGCGATACGCTTAAGGAAATGCGAACCAGTATCTTCCGTCCTGTATTTTGATAACCTCCCGAAGGGGGAACTATTAAATTCTAATAGTATTGGAAGTATCTCGAAAAATCCTTCGATTTGATATATTATGGGCTTCATAATTCATCCGGGATCAAAAGTTATGAGCAAATATGCTATGCACTGTTCCCTGATTAAAAATCAGGAATTAGCTCAATGAGGTGTCACGTGCTCACACGTAACCAATGGTCACGTGTTGACACGTGATAGTTAAAACAGAAATAAAAAACAAATGGCTAAAGGAAATACCTCAATGAGGTATCACGTGCTCACACGTGACCAATGGTCACGTGTTGACACGTGATGGTTAAAACTGAAGCATAAATAAACGCTGAGAAAAGGACTCAATTGGGGGTCATGTGCTCACACGTGACCAAGGGTCACGTAACAGCACGTGACTGGCTCCGAAAGCCTCACAGTTAATAAAATTAAATTCTAAAATCTTCTAAATCTTTCCAAATGGAAAATGATTATGGGGACCGTTGGATTAAAAATCCAAGGGTGATTAAAAATCACCAATTTATGGAAAAAATCTTAGACAGGGAAAGATTTCCCCTAAATCTCACCGAAAATAACAAACAGAATATTTTTGGATTTAAAATTCAACGGTGGATAAAATTCATTGTGTTATTTAAATGATCATATTAATTATGAAATCAATTAAAATCTTTCAATGAAAGATTTGCTAAACAAATTGATTCTTTTCCTCCTCCTATAAATAGGAGCTAAGAGAAGAGAAGGGGAGATAGAATTTGGAGAGAGAAAACTTTGGAGAGAATTCTGGGATCTCGAAATTGCAGAGAGAAAAGAAAGGAAAATTTAATTCTCAACAAAGAAAACCCTAGGTGAGAAAAGGGAAAAAGATCAGCTTCAAAAAGAGAATTTAATTCTCAAAATTTAAGAGTTTAACTCTTCTGTAAATAAAGAACTTAGTTCTTCTTCTGGTTGAAGATCTGTACAGAGCACATCTCCCCATAGGATGAGAATTTAATTCTCATCAGGTTGAGATCCTACCAAGCAGATCCAAAACTAAGAGGAGGAATTAAGTTTAGAGAATTTAATTCTCCTAAAACAGAACTAGGGTCTAACCCTAATTGAGAATTTAATTCTCTCAAATTCACAGGAATTTAATTCCTCTTAAAATGAAATTAGAGTTTTACACTATACAAGAATTTAATTCTTTTACATATCTGGGAATTTAATTCCTCTAAAAGAAATTGGAGTTTAACCCTACTTAAGAATTTAATTCTTGCACAATAGGAATTTAATTCCTCCAAAGTCATAATTAGGGTTTGACCCTACAAAGAATTTAATTTTTTAAAATAACAGAGAACTCAAAAGATCTCCATGCATGCAAAAGACTAAGGTCACGTGTCCTCACGTGACCCCTGAAGAGATCCCCGGAAATAAGAAGGAATTAACTTTGAGGCAATGCCTCACTTGTTCCCACGTGACCTCCTAAACGACGAGAATTAAAGCAAAGGAAATGTTGGCTCTGGGCGCTCTCACATGTTACCACGTGACCCCTAATAAATGCCTTAACAAATCAGTGCATGAATGCTTATCACGTACCAACACGTGATGGCCAGAAAGTCAAAAAGTGTTTAACATTTATTTGCAGAACAAAGCGAGGAGATCTGGCCCCACCCTTGGGCGCTCTCACGTGTTACCACGTGACCCCAAATAAATCTTTTAATAAAACAGGGGATGGGTATACATCACGTGCCCACACGTGATGGCTATGAAAATTAAAAAGTGTTTAACATTTGTTTGCAGAATAAAATAAAGGGGATCTGGCCCCACTTTTTGATGCCATCACGTGTCCACACGTGACCCCTCTTTCTTTAGTGTTTAACACTAATTTGGGGACTATATTTCCAGTGTTTAACACTGATTGTTTCTAGTGTTTAACACTAAATTGAAGATTATATTTCCAGTGTTTAACACTGATTGTCTTTTAGTGTTTAACACTAATTTGAGAGTTCTACCTCCAGTGTTTAACACTGTTGCTCTCTAGTGTTTAACACTACTTTTAGCCAAATTAGCTAATTTTCCAGAGGAAAAGCCTCCCCTTCAAATGAATCTCAAAATTGAGGAAATCAAAGACAAAATGTTGTCAGAGCCCCCAAACCTCTGTTTAGCACTGCTGAATGATGAGGGGCTGAACCCAGACAAATGTCTAATGGCCCAAAGGGCCAATATTTCAAACATAATTGGACTTAGCCCAAACTGGCCATAAATCCCTAAATCATCTTTAACTGAGCACATCTGCTCTTTCAAACAACTCATTGGTTCAAGGGTACATCTCTGAACTCTTCTGATATTTGTCGTTGTAATCCTTCAACGTCTTCAGAGAGGTGATGGGTCCCGACAGCCATACATTTTATGGACCACTATGTCCTTAAACTGGTATTGGACCACCATGTCCCTAAACTGGCAACGGACCACTACGTCCCTAAACTAGAACAATAGAGCCCCCAAATGCTCTTTTGTCGGATCTAAACGATCCCGTTTAAGTTGATCTTAGCCTCAAAAATGGCTAACGTATCCTTAAACTTTCAAACAGATTTTAGTCCCAAATCGGACTATAAATCTCCCAACCAAATTTGGTTTAAGGGTACATCTCTGAACTCCTCTGATATCTGTCGTTGTAATCCTTCAACGTCGTCAGAGAGGTGACGGGTCCCGATGGCCATACATTCAGTGGACCACTATGTCCCTAAACTAGAACAATAGAGCCCCTAAATGCTCTTTTGTAGGATCCAAACGATCCCGTTAAGTCGATCTTAGTCTCAAATCGGACTAACGTATCCTTAACAAACGTTTAAGTTGATCTTAGCTTCAAATAGGGCTAACGTATCCTTAAACCAAAACACCAAACCCAAATCTAAGAAAATACGGATTTGGACTAATCCACGTCCTGCGGGCGACGACATAAATTAGTCTCCGTATACAATCCACGGGCAAGCACAAACAAAACAAACACCCACGACATGAAGTGAAATTCTGGAGAAGGAGAAAGTTGTTATCGCGATGCGGTAGCGTAATTAACTGCAGGGGCATGCGCCTGCAGGAAAGAGCGTCCCCACAATCAAAACCCCTCAAGCGAGGGGGAATCTGACGAAGTCTGCTACATCGGCCGCATCCGTCCAAACCTCCGATACACGGTGCCATAAATCAACTTGGCATCTTTGGAGAGGTGGACGGATAAAACCAAATAGCATCTGGCCCGAACCTCAGGCAAGACGTCTTCACGTCTTGGCCACCGTTTGGAGGGGAACAGATTCTGGCACGCCCGGTGGGACCTTTCCCTCTTTCCACTCCACACTTCGTGTGTCGTGTTCGCGAACAAATCGCGGTTTGCTGTGGTTGCCTGTGGATTCGAGTTACTAAGATTTGGTGTCTTGCTCCATGCAGAAAACAGAAGATCAATGGCTTCAAACTGCACTACCTGCAACTGCGGCTCTCGCTCCGTCCCTACTGGAGGAGTGACTTACGGGCCCCAAGCGGCCTCTCTTTTCAAGATGCCAGTGGAGAAGGTAACTCAAGGCACCACTAGACTATTCTTCGGGACCATGCTCCCACCAATGAGCTTCAATGCCCCAATGACGTTGCAAGAAGCCCCAAAGAAGTCGGTCTTTGATCGACTTACCACTGCCGCGGCCCCTCTCAACGGGTTGCCCAACTCTAATACCTCAGTTTTCAATAGACTGGGCCAGAACGCCTACAAGTCCGCGATACCCGAAGCTGTCATCCCAAAGCGGATAGCCATCCCGGCTCAAGCGGACGAAATCATTAGAAAGGTTCCTCCTTTAAAGAAGTCAGTTTTTATAAGGATTGCCATTCTGGTTGCTGCTCCAGGCGAGGTCCTCAAAGCTGCTTCCCCTGCCCAGAGGTGTGTCTTTGACAGATTAGACATTGCTTCTCGACGGGTGTCAGTCTTCGACAGGCTAGCACCAATAACAGTCTCTCCTAAAAGCAGGGGGCACGACGAAGTCACCCTTATAGCTAAAACAACTACATCCGCAAGACACGCTCGACGTCGCCACTGGCGCCGAGTGAGTAAGATTGGGGGCAACTCCCCCTCTGGGATAACTCCGCCAGCTCCAACGGTGGGGATCGATGCTGCTGTTCCAACCGGAAACAGCTTTGAATTGCTAAACACGGTACGCAAAAACTCTCCTACTGCAGTGCTGAAACGAACTCCTTCACCTGTGGAGAATACTCCAGAGAAGAAGTTAGAGCAGCCCCCTCAACGGCTGTCCTCTAAAATCTATAAGGTCTGGCGTCAAGTCCGAGATTCGGTAATTGATCAAGATTATCCCCGCCGACAGAAAAAGATGAAGGTTCGGCAGGAGAAGGATTACTCCGTCAAGCCACAAAAAGCAACAGCTACTTGGGTACCCACTACAATGGTCCCCTCAACTTCGACCGCTCAAAAACGAAGGAGGTCGGAGAAGATCCCTGTGTCTTTAGCAAATCGCAAAGACACTGAAGCTAAACGCCCCAAGTCTGGGGGCATGGTGGTACACACCGTTTATATGGCTTCCGGAAAGGAGGATAGCCGCACTTCGACGGGTCACCGAACGCTCACCCGATCCGTGACAAAAGCCCAGGAGCAACAACAGAAGCTTCAGGAAATGATGACTGCAATGGCCGCACTTACCGGGCCAAAAGAAAGCTCGGAGGCATCCTCGGATCAATGCCGGGAGCAAGAAACTGACGCTGACTTCCTACGCAGAGTCCTCGAAAAGAAGGACAGAGAAGCAGCAGAACAAGCAGCTAATATAAAACAAACGGCGCTTCTTTTCCAAGATATGGTAGGAATGATGTTACAGCAGGATCCTCCAGCTGAAGACCCTCCGACCATTACTGAAGACGATAGAGGGGAGACATCCAATCCTCCTTCGGCTCTTTCAGCAGCCAAGGAGGAAACCATTTCCAAGGCCGCATTGAATGACTATATAGCTCAGCAAATACGAGCTCATCAGGCGAGTGAAGCGGCTGGGCAAATTGTTAGAACCGGACGACCCTATCCGGGCTGGTACGACCAAATCAGTTACCCGCCGGGATATACGACCCCTAGATTCCACGTGTACAAGGGGACAGGGAATCCACACCAGCATGTCGCTCAATTCAGAACCTTATGCGGCAACACTGGAGGCGACGACAAACTGCTGCTTCGCCAATTCGTCGGCAGCTTAGCAGAAACAGCCTTTGAATGGTATTCGGAGCTACCTAACGACTCTGTCAAAACATTTGCGGAGATGGAGCTACTGTTTACACAAAGATTCGCGAGTGCTAGCGGACGCACCCCGATCACGGCATTGATCGACGCCAGGGTAAGGCCAGGCGAAACTTAGGTCCAGTATGCGATACGGTGGCGTAATCTATGGTCAAAGTGCGGCAGCGCATCGAAGAAGCTCCTGCCGTGGGCATGTTCGTGGGTACTCTCGACCCTCAAGCGACCATATCCCAATTCATGATGTTCTTCAAGCCGACCACTTTTCAGGTCTTGATTGACAAGCTGGCCCAAATGGACCAGATGGGTCATAGACCATCTCCTTCAAAGATAGAGTCTTGGAATGAAAAGGGCAAAGGGAAAGCAACCTTCATTGCCAATACTCAACAACGGCAGAGCCGATTGTTTGCCAAAACAATATGCGTCCACGCCCATCCCTCAAGGAAAGACTGGGACGTCCTTACTCGTTTCCCCAGGATAAAACGAGGAAACTGTTTGAGCTGGCAGTGCGCAACGGATTCATCAATCTGCCGAGTCCGAAACGTCCACTACAGCCAGGCGATGTCAACGATTTTAATTACTGCCCCTACCATCGAGCAGTAAGTCATCCGATCGAAGATTGCTTCGTCTTCAAAAACTGGGTTGAAGACCAATACCAGCAGGGCAAGTTCGCGCTGTCCGAAAACTGGAAGGTGAGCCCGCCACGACCACATGCTCCGAAAAAGATGGACATGCGGGGGGCATCGTGCTCTTTCATAGAGAAAGCCCCATGGACCGAAAAGTCCGTAAACTAGAAATTCGCCTCAAATACGGCAACGGTGGACCGCAATGTCCTAAAACTTGCAAATGACCGAAACGTCGTTAAACTACTACCAGCCCGCGACATCCTCAGGCTGACGTGTTAAAACAAAAAACAAAAAAAACGGTATGTCCATAAACAAAATGGGCACGGATGAAAACCCGAAAGAGCGCCGTGAGTAAAAACAGCAGGACTAACGGCGATGTTTGTGAAAACCCGAAAGGGCGTAGACTCGTTAAAAAAACGGTATGTCCATAAGCAAAATGGGCACGGATGAAAACCCGAAAGGGCTCCGTGAGTAAAAACAGCAGGGCAACCGGCGAGTGTTTGTGAAAACCCGAAAGGGCGCAACCTCGTTAAAAGATACTTACAGGGTCCTCTCGACCTTGTAAGGAGAAACCACCCGCGTGAGATCCTCACGATTCCTAAGGAGAAATTACACTTGCGAGATCCTCACGACTCGTAAGGAGAACTCTCTTATGGGACCCTCACGGCTCATAAGATTTGAAAGTCTTAAATTACAGAGACCTGAACTTATTCTTAAGCAACCCCCACAACCTTCGATCCTGCCCTACAAGCGGTGCAGCACTGACCCTTGTATACAATCCACGGGCGCGGATAAACATTTCCCTAACAAAGTCACATCCGTGACTAGGGATATGTTTGTTCCTCTCCGAAGGACGGCGCACAGGACCGCGATGTCCTGACGCTGAGATTCGGGACAGATGCTATTTGGTTTTATCCGTCCACCTCTCCGGAGATGCCAAGTTGATTTATGGCACCATGTATCGGAGGTTTAGACGGATGCGACCGATGTAGCAGACTTCGTCAGATTCCCCCTCGCTTGAGGGGTTTTTTGTTGTGGGGACGCTCTTCCCTGCAGGCGCAAGCCCCTGCAGTTAATTACGCTACCGCATCGCGGTAACAACTTTCTCCTTCTCCAGAATTTCACTTCGTGTCGTGTGTGTTTGTTTGATTTATGGTTGCCCGTGGATTGTATACGGAGACTGAGTAATGTCGTCGCCCGTAGGACGTGGACTAGTCCAAATCCATATTTACTTAGATTTGGGTTTGGTGTTTTTAGTTTAAGGATGCATTAGTCGCGTTGCGGCTAAGATCAACTTAAACATTCGTTAAGGATACGTTAGTCCTATTTTGAGACTAAGATCAACTTAACGGGATAATCCATTTAATATCTGGCCATCGGGACTCGTCACCTCTCTAACGTCATTGAAGGATTACAACGGCAGATGTCAGAGGAGTTCAGAGATGTACCCTTGAACCAAGATTGATTTGGAGTTTTATAGTCCGTTTGAATGTTTAAGGATACGTTAGCCGTGTTTGGGGGCTAAGATCAACTTAAATGGGACCGTTTAGATCCGGCAAAAGAGCATTTGGAGACTCTTATTGTTCCAGTTTAGGGACTTAGTGGTCCATAGGTAGTTTAGGGACGTTGCGGTCCATGCTCCAGTTTAGGGACGTGGTGGTCCATATTCCAGTTTAGGGACGTGGGGGTCCGTATTCCAGTTTAGGGACGTGGTGGTCCGTATTCCAGTTTAGGGACGTGGTGGTCCGCTATTAGTTTAAGGACGTTTCGGTCCAACATTAGTTTAAGGACGTTTCGGTCCATCGCCAGTTTAAGGACGTAGTGGTCCATCATTAGTTTAAGGACGTTTCAGTCCAACATTAGTTTAAGCACGTTTCGGTCCATCGCCAGTTTAAGGACGTAGTGGTCCATCATTAGTTTAAGGAAGTTGCGGTCCAAATTGATGTGTGGTTGTCGGGACCCGTCACCTCTCTGACGTCGGTGAAGGATTACAACGATGGGTGTCAGAGGAGCTCGGAGATGTACCTTCGAACCAGATGTAAATTGATTTAGGAGAGCAGCTGTGCTCAGTCAATTTAATTTGAGGACTTACGGCCAAAATTGGGTTAAGTCCAGTTGAAAATGTTCAACACCCTTATTTATTTTTGGTCTATTAGACCTGTGCTAGGGCTTTGCCCACACTTAAATAATGCATTGCATTACTTCTATTTTTTTTTGTTTGGGCTCTGCCCATAAAATATGCAGAGCATCAATTTATTCTGGGCTCTGCTCATTTATGAATGATGCAATGCATCTGTTTTGTTTGGGCTCTGCCCCTTTTAAAATGCGTAGCATTTTTATTATTTCGTTTGGGCTCTGCCTATTTATAAATGATGCAGAGCATCAATTTAATTAGGCCTGTTTGGTCTCTTAATTGGGCCTGGCCCTTCAGGAAAAGAAATGCATTGCATTTGTCAGGCGCTTTGCGCCAGTCGAAGAGCGCAAGCGCTTATGGTGACGACACGTGTCATGCTCTGGTGAGCGCAAGCGCAACAGCGCAGTGTGCTGCACTAGTGCGCTGTGCTGTTGCGCTGCTGACACGTGGCGCGCTCTGTTGAGTTGCGCCGACAAAGGAGCGCAACAGCTCAATTTTTCAAGTGCAAAGCACTGTTTTATATTTTGATCGATTTTAGATCAAAGAAAACAAGTTTTCTTTTGTTTTCAAAGAACCAATGGTTCATAAGAAAGTGCAAAGCACTATTATTACTTATTTTTCTTTTTATTTAAGATTATTGATCTTGTTCTTAGATCAATAATCTGTCCATAAGAGAATTTTCTCTTTTTCCTAAAGGTTTTTACCTTCTGTTGTTCTTGAGGAGTTCTCAAGAGTTCTCTTCTTTTTTTTTTTAGAAAGATATTGATGCCTTTGAATTGTGGCTTGGGGTCCTTTTTATAGTGCTCATAAATTAGTTAAATTTGTTAAAGAGATCCTTCTCTGAGTGATTTGGGGAATTTTCCCCACCGTTGGATTTTTGATCCAAGGGCTTCTGCTTTGCAGAAGAAAATCTTCTTATTTTAACAAAAACAGAAAAGATTTCTTAGAAATTTAATTCTGTTTGGCGCAGATGCCCCAGTGCGTGACACGTGTCGCGCAACTGCGCTGACACGTGTCGCGCAGCGCACAGCGCAGCGCAACTGCGCTAGCGCATCTGCGCTGACACGTGCCGCGCAGCGCAGTGCCTGCACAACTGAAGCGTTGCTTCCTTTAATAGAGCTTTGCTCTGATTAGGTGCGCCTTCTCGGGCGCTGCGCTGACGTATCAGCGCCTGACACGTGGCGCGTTGCGCCCGGGATTTGAAGCGTTGCTTCATAATTTGAATTTTGAATTTCAACAGAGCTTTGCTCTGATTGGGCGAAACAAATGCCCCCCCACCGTTGCACTCACGTGGCGCACACGTGAGTGCAGCGGTGGCAAACTCCTGATCGTTGGATCAAGGGGTGAGCTCAAGGGGCGCAAGCGCCTTATAAATAGGACCTATGGCCCTTTAGAAAACTTCACCATTTTCTAGATTTTGATTCCAGAGCTTTGCTCTTGCTTAGAACTTCAGAGCTTTGCTCTCGTTTCCAGAACTTCAGAGCTTTGCTCATTTCCAAAGTCAAAAACTTTAGGTAAAATTAAATCAAATTAACTTAAATTAACCTTAACCAAAGAGCTTTGTTCTTACAGATCTTTTGATCTAAATAGATCCCCATTGGGGTTTCATAAACAGAGCTTCGCTCTCAAAAACTTGCAGATCTACAGGGATCTTGTTCATAGGTTTTAACCCATGAGCAGAGCTTTGCTCATAGATCATCTGTGGATCTTTTAGATCTGATAAATGAAAAAATTTCACAAGTTTTTCGTGGATTTTCCAAGATTTCAAAAATTTTAATTCTTTTAGGCGTAGCCATTTTCTGATGGACCTTTCCATTATTACCATAGAGCTGTGCTCTTTTTAAGGAATCTTATTTCCCTGGGGCCAGAGTTTGACAAGTGTCACTCTGTGACAGAACTTTCTCTGAAAGAGGAGATTTTCTCCTTGTCTCTAGGGATTCTTCCCACCCCCTTTTTTTTATAAATGGGAATGATTTCCTGGGGACCAACTGGCAATCTCATCCAATGATGAAGTTGTCTGATGTATTGTCATCCAGATTTTGTGGGTCCCCCTTTGGTCTTCCACTCACTGCACTGATGTGTGGTGTAATTAATTAATTTTAATTTAATTAATGCATTTTCTTCTTTTTTTTAGACGCCAAACGTTGGAATTACAACACTAACGGTTAAATTGTTCTTTTGCAGCGATCATGTCTCCAGACACTTCATTCCTTTTCGTCCGCTCGGAGGAGGGGTTTCCCGAGGCACCCTCGGACCGTGAGGTCCTGACCATGATTAGAGAACACGACCCGGAGTACAAGAAACTCCACCTTTGGGGTAGGTGGTACAATGAGATCATCCAGGGCCGCCGAAGTTTCGGTTTCGCCACGCAATCTGAGCCAACATCTTCACTCCTTTACGCAGATGAACCCCCGGTGAAGTATACCGTGGAGGTCAAAAATTGGAATTCGGATGACCTCCTCCAACCTGCGATTGGTGCTATCCCCGTACAGCCGCCGCCAGCAATAGATATTTTAGGGAGGAGAATTTGCCAGGGTGAAGCACGCCCTTGGGGACAGGCTTATAACATTGGATTGATCCCACGACCGCCTGCCGGATATTTACAATGGGCCCGGTACATCCTATCAGCAAAGAGGACTCATCTGATGAGGATTGGCTTGTACTCGGCCATTTACGTCTCGCTCTTTGAGTATCCTTCTCCTCCAACATGGTGGGTTAAGGCTTTTATCGAGCAATGGAATATCCCCACCCACACCTTCCTGATGACGGACCGGGAAGTCTCTATCTCCTTGGAGGAGTTTGCTGAAATCTCGGGTCTGCCGATAAGGGGAGAGCCTTACGAGGAGCTGCTTCCTCCCGATGAGTACGTCTTTGCCACCAAGCCGCTGGTGTTTGACCTGACGCCGGAGAACGCTATTCAGCACCAGTACCCAGGTTTGGTTAAGGTGCTGGAGATCTATGAAGGACTCTATCTGGAATCGGGCATCCAGGGTGTTAGTTTCGCAGATTTTATTGCCCGCTTCATTCGACCGGAGTTCTTATCGGAGCGGAGCGAGAAGTTCGCCCAGCTCGACGACCCTTTTGGATTCGGCTTGGATCGCCGACCCACATCGGAGGATGACCACAAAGATTTTTACCTCCCTGGTACTGCCGTCGTCTCTTTTTCAGAAATCGCCGTCCCCGACATGGATGAAGAGACCTTCTTTGTAGGGTTCTTGGGCTTGTAGTTGTGCAATTTTGCGCTTCCTATGCATCCACGCTACATGCGGCCGACTGTTTTCTACCCAGCGCATCGGATGGTGGCTGGTTTGCAGTTGTCAGTAGGAATCGCCGGGTTGGCTTATCTTTATAACGGACTTAGCGTAGCGGCGGACGCTAGTGAGCCTGGGGTGCAACCCGCCAACTTCCCGATGCACTACTTTACTTCTTGGATGGAAATGCACGTGCACGGGGTGTTTAGCGCCCATAGGATTCCTCCCTTTTTTGAGAAATGCAGGCTCCCAAGGGTCATACGGTTGGTCGGGGCTTCGATCGTTGTTGCACCTTCGCGGGAGGCTAGGGGGCTGCTCCTTCGACCACACCTGGTCGGGGCGAAGGTTTCCTTCTTGGATAATGTCATAACAATAGGCTCAGAGACCACCAAGTCGGTAGTGTCGCTACGCGATGATTTTAAAGACGGGGCTTCCATACTGAAGGCTCGGGAAATCCTCCATCTCTACTCCATTCGGCCGGGCTACCTGGTGTTCAGGCAGAATGAGACAGCACTCTTCATGAGGTATAATCCTCACCGGTTTGCTCAGCAATCGAGCTACAACCAAGGGATCCCAATGGAAGCCTTCTTGGAAAAGCCCGTGGTTAGCCGAGAGGGGATAAAGAATGCAATGCACCACTTTATGCGGCTCAACACGGGTTCTTATTTCTTCATCAGCGAACCAAGCTGCATCCCCAAAGTCCTCAACGCGTACGTGGCTTGGTATGCGCATGCTATGGGTCCAGTTATCCAAATGGAAAAACGCATGTTGGTTGACCGCAAGGGTGCGCCTCCCGGCGGCGATCGCAAGGCTCCCTTGAAGCCGAGGACCCCGGTTATTTCTCCATTCAAAGGTGTTGGAGTCGGACATCCGCGCGTGTTGAGCCCTCCGCGCGGATTGCCACTTCGCGATATTGTGGATGCGCCACCAGCCTCCCGTGCTTCAGTGGAGGTGGTAAATGTGGTACCGCCAGAGTCTGGCGCCGGCGAGGATATCGGGACCCGCCGCCCCAAGG
Organism: Agapanthus africanus; assembly: GCA_030015575.1. Classification (NCBI taxonomy): domain Eukaryota; kingdom Viridiplantae; phylum Streptophyta; class Magnoliopsida; order Asparagales; family Amaryllidaceae; genus Agapanthus; species Agapanthus africanus. Next base: position 385,302,960 of record JASDDO010000019.1, on the reverse strand, counting down.
CGTCCGCTAAACGTAAATCAGTCTCGGGTGTATCCAGAGCTGGCGGGCAAAAGAAGAAGAAGCCGCTCCTTTCCCTTGACGCGATTCTTGGCTTAGAGCCTGAGGCCTCTCTTACCAAAGGAATAAGTGAGTATGGCAGCAATAAGGGCTTCGCGGTAGACCCCGCAGACACCGACCTGGCGGCCGCCATTGCGGCTTCTGAGCGATCAGCGAGGCTTGAAGCGTGGTTAAGTAAACTCGCTGAGTCGGGTAATTATTAGCTGCTCTCCTCATCATTTCATCGCATTTTTCATCATTATTCTTGACTAATACTTTTCCCCATTTTCAACAGGTGTCTCTACCGAAGAAGCTATCGCTGCCTCTTTGAAAACCTTCCAAAAGGAGGAGGAGAAACGCACTTTAGCGGGCGCCGGTATGTCCCACCCCCTTTTTTTAAGCAAATTTCGTCGTTCTTTTCGATGATCAACCTAACTTTCTTTCCTTGTTTCCTTCTAGGGGTTATACCAGTCGACGAAGATATTCTTCCGGAACCCGTCACTGGAGTTCCGGTCTCGTCGGGGCTGCTGCAAGGGCTTCGACTTGACAAGTCGACGAGGGATGCCTTGAAGAGTTTGGAGGCATCCCTGTATACGGACGAGGATGCCTCAATACGAGAGGCTCTGGTTAGGTCCGTCTCAACGGCCCAGGAGGAGAGAAAACGGCTGAGGCGCGAGGCGAAGGCGCGCCGGGCTGCTTTGGCTACGGGAGCGAGCCCAAGCACCGTCCCTCGGGCAGATACTCCTTCCGAAGAGGCCCCTGTCGCCCTATCCACTGCTCGCAGACAAGTGGCGCGTGCCGTTCGAAGCGCAAATGATAAGTCCACTTCAGGTAACATTTCTTTCAGAATTTTTATTGTGAAAGTTATAATGCCGACGGTTCTTGCATATATTATTTTGCAGGGCCAAGTCCGACCGAGGGTGAGGCGGAGACCGTTGATCCTAGGGGAACAGAGGGGGTGGTACCTGCCGAACTCGAGCCGACGGTGGGCAACGTCGTTGTGGCTTTGGAGCCTGAGGTGGAGGTCGAGGGGCCTGCAGCCGAGAAGGTCATTGATGCCGAACCTGAAGCGGTGGCAGATGATATGATCATTATAACTGAACCGAGGGTGGTGGTGGACGAGGCGCTTGAGGCCGGCGACCTCGTGGTGACAGTGGATGAGCCGATGGAGACGGTGGAGCTCGAAGAAGTTGCGGGTGAGATGGGTACGACTCTTGGGGAAGAGTCAGCCGCTTCCTTCCAAGAATCCGGCAACGCTCCAATCATTGCCCTCCCTGCTTACGATCTCCTGCCGTCTCCTGGTCGCGCTAGCACGACGACGGTCCCCATCGAGTCGAGTGATGAGGCTACGGGCGGTGGCCTCATGTCGATAGAGGAGGGAGTCGCTTCTGTTTCGGCCGGGAGCTCCTCAGGTAAACCTTAGGTTACTGTCTTTCTTATTTTACAATCCTTTCTGACAAGTTCACCTTTCTTGTAACACAGGTGCAGCCAGCGCCGATACCCCACTGCTTGAAGGAGCGCCTTCAATGACTGCCTTGGCGGTGGTTACCTCCCAACCCTCTCTCATACCGTCTAAGATGTTGGAAGGTATGGGTTTGCAACTTATTAGTCTTATCTTTCAGATGTATAGTGTATGTACTGAAGTCGTGCTGTTGTGTCTTTTCAGGAGTACTTTTTGACCATCTTTACCAGATGTTGCTCCCACACTTCTCCTTCCCATCCGAGCTTGCTTCTTCCTCTGGTGGCGTTGGTGAGTATGATTTCCAATGACATCCTTCTTTCTTCATTGATGGGATTATTTCTAAACCCTTTTTTTTATCTCGACTGCAGTGTTACAAATCGAAGGAGGGGATGAAAAACGGGCTGCGTTGCCGACTCTTCCGGCTCTGCCACCTGCCTCAGCTGGTACAGCGACTATCACATTGATAAAGTCTTCCTTCTTTATTTTCAGAACTGTTATATGATCACATCTTGTTTCTTTTCAGCTGTCGTTCCGGTCTCGGCGCCCTTCGAATCTCGCATCATAATGCCGGCGGGTCCTTATTTGAGGAGTCTGTCTTCAAAAGGCGCCGCGAATAGTCTGCGCATGTTGAGTGACTACGTCGAGGAACTCGACATTGAAACTCCTACATCTGCCGCAGACTTCGCTATGGTGGTTAACCCGATACTAGCAATACTCGTGAACTTTCATGATGAGGGCATCGTCGCATCCTGAGTTAACCATTGTAGGGAGATCGAAGGTCGCCTATATCAGTTGGAGTCGTTGCGTCCCGCTCCCGAGGCCTTGGCTGCCAGTAATCAAAGAACAGTGTGGATTGAGCAGAGCGCTCCTTACTTCCGCCACCTCGAACAAGAAGTCATTTCAAGGCGCAAGGAGCGTGGTGAAACTTCAAGCAAATCCGTCCAACTGCATGCTCGGGTGGAGGCCAACGCCGCACGGCTGAAGGTTGTCTTTGAGGGCCTCCTGCAATGTCTTTCTGAAGGGTTATCATTGAGGCAACACCTTGATGTTGTCGAGCGAGATGCACCTAGCCAGGAAGCAGCCCAGAAGGCGGCGGAGGAGCAACTTTCATCTTTCTTGCAGCAGCGAGCCCGGGTGGAAGCGGAGGTGGCCGCGGCAGCCGCTCAGGAGGAGGCGCTGAAGGAAGTGCGAGAGCAGCTTGTGGATTTACTAAAGACACTTCCTCTTCAGTAGCTATCCATCTTCGTATTGTTTGTACTTGTAGATAAAAGAATGTATATATATATATATATATTTTTATTCTTTGACATAATGTATCCTGTACCCGATCAAGTTTATGAATAAAAGATACACCTTTTTTGTCATGTGTCATTTTCTCCGTCTTCTCTTTCTTTTACTATCAGCATATCACTTTAGGAAACATGGTTAACGGATGATTAGAACGAGTATCCTGACTTTCTTAAGAAATAGCGATGGCTTAGGCCGCAGGTTCGGATCCGCTGCCTAAGACTTTTCAACTCTATGAGCCGTGAGGGTCTCATAGAGACTTTCCTCCCTACGGATCGAGAGGATCTCGTAGGTGAGCTTTCTCCTTAGGAATCGTGAGGATTCCCAAGTGTAGTTTTCTCTTACAAGTCGTAAGGATCCTATAAGAGAATTTTTCCCGCTTACGAGTCGTGAGGACCCACAAGCGGTTGCTCCCTCCTCGTCGAAATTCGACTTTGGAGAGTGAGACCCATGAATAGTATGCAAGAGACCATTTTGGATTGACTTGCAGGATCCCATTATTCAGGAAACAAGTTTTTTAGTCCCTGCTGCCTGAGGCTTCATTTGCATGTTGAGACGAATCGGGAACTTCCCGCGGAGACACAATTTCTCTGCGAGCCGACACGAATCAAGAGGCTCTCATCAAGGAGTGTTTGTATTCGTGAGTCGAGGAGTTTGCTAGGGATCATTTGTTTCCCAAGCGCCAAGGATTATTTGTTTCCTTGGGGTTTGAAACGAGTCGAGAATTTCCCACGGAGGCACTGGTGGCTCGGCGAGTCGACGCGGATCAAGAGGCTCTTGTCAAGGAGTGTTTGTATCCATGAGTTGAGGAATTTGCCAGGGATTATTTGTTTCCCAAGCGCCAAGGATTATTTGTTTCCTTGGGGTTTGAAACGAGTCGAGGATTTCCCACGGAGGCGCTGGTGGCTCTGCTAGTCGACGCGGATCAGGAGGCTCTCGTCAAGGAGTGTTTGTATCCGTGAGTCGAGGAATTTGCTAGGGATTATTTGTTTCCCAAGCGCCAAGGATTATTTGTTTCCTTGGGGTTTGAAACGAGTCGAGGATTTCCCACGGAGGCGCTGGTGGCTCTGCGAGTCGACGCGGATCAGGAGGCTCTCGTCAAGGAGTGTTTGTATCCGTGAGTCGAGGAATTTGCTAGGGATTATTTGTTTCCCAAGCGCCAAGGATTATTTGTTTCCTTGGGGTTTGAAACGAGTCGAGAATTTCCCACGGAGGCACTGGTGGCTCTGCGAGTCGACGCGGATCAGGAAGCTCTTGTCAAGGAGTGTTTGTATCCGTGAGTCGAGGAATTTGCTAGGGATTATTTGTTTCCCAAGCGCCAAGGATTATTTGTTTCCTTGGGGTTTGAAACGAGTCGAGAATTTCCCACGGAGGCACTGGTGGCTCTGCAAGTCGACGCGGATCAGGAGGCTCTCGTCAAGGAGTGTTTGTATCCGTGAGTCGAGGAATTTGCTAGGGATTATTTGTTTCCCAAGCGCCAAGGATTATTTGTTTCCTTGGGGTTTGAAACGAGTCGAGAATTTCCTACGGAGGCACTGGTGGCTCTGCGAGTCGACGCGGATCAGGAGGCTCTCGTCAAGGAGTTTTTGTATCCGTGAGTCGAGGAATTTGCTGAAGACATTTGTTTCTTCGGAGTTGGACTGAACCATCGAGATTTGGCTTCGTCTTCTGGCGGAGCCTGTTGGGAAAGTATGGTTCCCTCTTTGTTACGCCCTTGAATTGTATACAGGGATCAATGTGATCTTAACTGTAGGGCCAAAATTTTATCATCATTTTTTTTGTTTTATCTCCGCGATGCTCTATCATTCAGCTTTTATATCGCGAAGGTCGCGATTGCCCAATCATTTCGGCTATTTTTTTGCGGTGCCCAATCATTTCGGCTGTTTATTTTATTTTTACTTGCTGCTTTTTATTGTGAGTTGCCCAATCATTTCGGCTATTTTTCATGCCTACATTTTTACTTGCTGCTTTTTCTTGCAAGTTGCCCAATCATTTCGGCTATTCCGTATGCATGTGCGGCCTACTGGCTTTCCGCCGTAAATCTGGAATTAGGCACCGATTTCGGCATCAACACCGCTACAACTGGGATATTGCCAGGAGCGAATCATCATCTGCCTCCGTCGATGTTGAACAAAGGTAGCTTAGCGAACAGGGTTAGGGTCCTGTCGTCTAAGGCTTTTAACTTCATGAGCCGTAAGGGTCTCAGAAAGGTATTTCTCCCTACAAGTCGTGAGGATCTTGTAGGTGTATTTTCTCCTTAGGAATCGTGAGGATTCCTAAGTGTATGTTCCTCTGTAAGTCGTAAGGATCCTACCAGAGGGTTTTCTCCTTGTAAGTCGAGAGGACTTATAAGGGTTGTTCATCATGCGAACATATCCCCAGTCTCGGATGAGACTTGATTAGGGAAATGTTTATTCGCGCCCGTGGATTGTATACAAGGGTCAGTATTGAGCCACTTGTAGGGCAATATCGGAAGTTGTGGGGGTTGCTTAAGCACAGGTTTAGGTCTCTGTAACTTAAGACTTTCAAATCTTATAGGCCGTGAGGGTCCCATAAGAGAGTTCTCCTTACGAGTCGTGAGGATCTCGCAAGTGTATTTTCTCCTTAGGAATCGTGGGGGTCCCTAAATGTGTTGCTCCCTCGTGAGTCGTAAGGATCTCACGCAGGTGGTTTCTCCCTACAAGGTCGAGAGGATCTTGTAAGTGTTCTTTAACGAGGTTGCGCCCTTTCAGGTTTTCACAAACACTCGCCGGTAGCCCTGCTGTTTTTACTCACGGAGCCCTTTCGGGTTTTCATCCGTGCCCATTTTGCTTATGGACATACCGTTTTTTTTATTCTTTTTATTTTTATGTATATAGATTTTTTTCTCTCTCTTTTTTTTTACGAGGTCGCGCCCTTTCGGGTTTTCACGAACACTCACCGGTAACCCTGCTGTTTTTACTCACGGAGCCCTTTTGGATTTTCATCCGTGCCCTTTTGCTTATGGACATACCGTTTTTATTTTATTTTATTTTTATATGTTTTTTTTTATATCTCGTCAGCCTAAAGATGCTGCTGTAGTAGTTTAGAGACGTTTCGGTCTGCTACTAGTTTAAGGACATTTCGGTCCATCGTTGAGAGGCGGGTTACTGCTTATAAAGCTTGAGCTTAGGAAGATAGCGAGCGGACGTAGTCGTCGTCATCTATCATTGACCTAGGCTGTGACTCATCAAGCATAGTATTTCTTTAGGAAGCGACCGTTTATCGGCTTGAAAGGCCTTTCACCGTGCATATCTATGAGTAGATAGGCCCCACCGTGGTAGACCTTATCTATGACGTACGGACCTTCATAGTTTGGCTCGAATTTTCCCCGCTTGGCGCGATTGGGGATCAGAGGCCTTTTGACCACTAGCACGAGTTCGCCTTGGCGAAATGTCCTCGGTCGGGTCAATCTTTCATATGAGCCAGTCATCTTTGCTTTATAGGCCTCCAGATTTTGTTGCGCTATGAGCCGTATTTCTTCAAGGGCGTCAAGCTCCTCAAGCCAAAGGTGAGCATTTTCTTCGTCCGTCAGCTCGTAATGGACTGCCACTCGTAGAAAGGGTAACTCTATCTCGAGGGGGAGTACTGCTTCTGTCCCAAATACTAACGCATATGGTGTTGCGTTTGTGGCCGTTTTAAACGTAGTTCGATATGCCCAGAGAGCCTCTTGCAGTCTTTCTTGCCAGTCTTTTTTATTTCGCGACACTATTTTCTTCATGATCTTCGTCAAGCTCTTGTTGAAGGCCTCAGCTAGACCGTTAGCTCGCAGATTATAAACCGAGGAATATCTCCAATCTATATTGTGTTGCTGCGCGAAGCGACTGATCTTGTGGCTTCTGTAGGCTGGCCCGTTATCGGAGATGATCCGTCTCGGCGTTCCAAACCGATATATGACATGCGTCTTGAAGAAATGGAGAATATTCTCCATCTTTACTTCTCTCAGCGGTACCGCTTCTGCCCACTTAGAGAAGTAATCGGTCGTCGCTAGGATGAAACGATGTCCTCTAGACGATGTTGGTTCGATGGGGCCAACTATATCAGTCCCCCACATTTCGAATGGCCAGCTAGCCACCGTTGGATGTAGCGGATTTGGATGCTGGTTGATAAAGTCCCCATGAATTTGGCATGAGTGGCATTGCTTCGCATATTTGAGGCAATCCTGAATCATCGTGGGCCAGTAGTAGCCCATCCGTTTTATCTTCATCTTCATCTTCGGGCCTGCTTGGTGAGAACCGCAGAGTCCGTCGTGAACTTCCTGGACGACCCTTTTCGCTTCGTCAGGTCCTAAGCATCTCAGCCATAGAGAATCAAATGACCTCTTGTACAGAGTATCATTGACGAAGGCGAAAGACAGAGCTCGTTTCATGAGCTGATGTCTTGTGGACGCTTCTTCGGGCATTCGGTGGGACTTAAAGTAGTCTATGAAGACTTCCCTCCAATCCTCGGCCTTTTCCCGGTCTTCTATTTGTAGAGCCATCTGCTCGCTCGCTCCTTTTTTTTCGGATGATTCCGGAGATAACTCTGTTGGGGCAAGCACCCGACGGCTTTGCACCACAATTCTAACGTCATCGAGGTTCTCGTCAGCCAGTTCTTTAGCAAGTTTGGCCAATGCGTCTGCTTTGCTGTTTTCCGCGCGCGGTATGTTTTCCAAAGTATAGGAGGGAATTTGAGTCAATAATTGTTGCACTTTTTCTCCGTACTTCACCAGTTCTGGTTTGCATGTTTAGTAGTCGCCGTTTACTTGACTAACGACCAGTTGAGAATCCCCGTATATGAGGAGGTTTTCAATTCCCATGTCAATGGCGATCTCGAGGCCTGCTATCAGAGCTTCGTATTCGGCTTCATTGTTTGTCCTCGGTTCTGTTAGGGAGAAAGCAAAGCGCATTATCCCTCCTTGTGGAGTTACAAAGATGAGCCCTACGCCCGATTTAATTATAGGGGTGCTTTGTTTGCGCTTCTTCATGGAAGATGCGCCATCGAAATAAAGCTCCCATAGAGTATCATCACCGTTGACGGTATCAAATGCATGTTCGTCTGGAAGATCGCAGTTTAAAGGAGAATCGGCCGGTATCGGATGCTCAGCGAGGAAGACGGTGATTGCCTGGGCTTTTACTGCCTTGAGAGGTTGATATATTATCGAGAACTCCATCAAGAGCAGGGTACATTTAGCGAGTCGTCCCGTCAATATAGCCTTTGACATTAGATATTTGAGAGGGTCCACCTTTGAAATAAGACGGACTTCATGCGCCAACGCGTAATGTCTAAGCTTTGTTATTGCGAAGATCAACGCCAGGCAGTGTTTTTCAATGGGGGAGTAGTTGCTTTCTGCCCCCAGTAGAACTCGACTTAAGTAGTAGAGTGCTCTTTCTTTCCCTTGGTCGTTTTCTTGTGCCCATAACGCGCCTAAAGAATCTTCAAGGGCGGTCGTGTAAAGAATGAGAGGCTTTCCCTTAACCGGAGCAGCCAAAACTGGAGAGTTCTGCAGGTACTGCTTGATCTCATCCAGTGCGCCTTGGCACTTGTGATCCCAAACAAATGGGGTTCCCTTCTTCATCAGGTGGCTATAGGGACGGCACTTGCCTGAAAGATTGGCTATAAATCGCCGTATATACGCGAGCTTACCTTAGAGAGACCGCAGCTGTTTGAGATTCCTCGGCGGAGGCATTTCCATGATTGCCTTGATCTTGGACGGATCTATTTCGATACCCCGGTGTCGGACGATGAATCCAAAAAATTTGCCCGAGGAAACTCCGAATGCACACTTAAGAGGGTTCATCTTCAAGTTGTATTACCGAAGGCGTTGAAATACCGTCTTCAAATGTTCGAGATGTTCCTCGTATGATTTGCTTTTAACCACAAGATCGTCGATATAGCATTCGACGATTTCGTGTATAAGGTCATCGAAGATCTTTGTCATGGCCCTTTGATAAGTAGCACCGGCATTCTTTAAACCGAAGGGCATCACTTTATAACAGAATATACCTAGAGGAGTCCTGAAGGCGGTGTGCTTCTGGTCTTCGGGATGCATCTTTATCTGGTTATACCTCGATGAGCCGTCCATAAAAGAGAAAATTTCATGCGTAGACGTGTTGTCTATCATTAGTTCGGTGACTGGCACCGGGAAATCATCCTTCGGGCAGGCTTTATTGAGATCCCGAAAATCCACGCATATGCGTACAGTCCCATTTTTCTTCATCACCGGGACGATGTTGGCGATCCATTCAGGGTATTGAACTTCCTGGATGAAGCCAGAGTCGATCAGCTTCTTGACCTCAGCATTGATGCTCATCTCAAGCTCAAGCCACATTCTTCTCGGCGCCTGTTTGACTGGCTTGACGTCCGGGGATATTGCCAATTTGTGCACAGCAATTTCTGGGTTTAGTCCCGGCATTTCGGAATAGTTCCAGGCGAAGCAATCTCTATGCTGTAGAAGCACGTCTTTTAACGCAGCCACCCTTTCTTCAGATAGCAGCTCGCTGATGAATGTCGGTCGCGGATCGTCTGCCGATCCCAACTCAATTTTCTTAAGGTTATCTGCAGTGGTATGGATTCCATCTTCCAGCTCTTTTGGCGCTGGTGGGAATTCTGAGATTATCTCATCGCTGCTGTTTTCGAAGCACCAAGGGAGCTCCTCTATGTCCTCGGGCTCTTCTTTTAATATTATAATCATGTGATAGGTGCGAATTCGTTTCCAATCCCAATGTGGAACCGGTTCTCCTTTCGTGGCCTTGGGCTCGTGCTTCTGTGGCGGTGCTACCCTCCAGTTGTCGGATAGAGCGAACTTGCCAAGCTGATACTGATTTTCGACCCAATTCTTGAAGGTGAAGTAATCTTCAAGAGGATGCCCTATAACTCGGTGATAAAGGCAATAGTCCGGGTGAGAGACTTCGCCTGCCTGTTCGTGGTTTTTGGACTCTGGCAGTGTAAGTATTTGATGTTTTAGAGCAAGATCAAGTATCTTCTTCGTCTTGTCCCGAGGAAAAGAGTATGCTCGACCCATTTTCTTCATAAGGGATAGATCAATAATGCTCGCCTTCCGTTTGCATGGTTTCTTAGCCCTGTCTTGTTGTTATTGAGCGTCTTTTTGGCCTTTCGACTTATTTCTGCTTTTGCGCCGAGCTTTCTTTATAACAGGTTGACAAGGAGCTGTATTTTCATCCTTTATGGCCTGTTGGAGAAGGCGTTGCGTCTTAGCTTTCTCATAGATGGACGTCTCACGGTTGTGATCATCTCGGACTTTTTGACCAGCTTTCTTTATAAGTTTGTCCATTTGTTCCTCGAACGGCGGACTGGGCTCTTTTGCATCTGGAACTTTCACTGGCTTAGGATTAGCGTCCTCCCATTGAGCATCCGCTTCTTCATCGAGGTCATACACGACGTAACAGCTGGGCAGTAACTCTCATTTCTTTGACCGGATGTATCCAAGCCCTTTTGTTTCCATTCTCCCATTAGGCAGTTTGCGTTGAGTCCCGGGAACGTTCCAGACTCTGTCATAGAATTTGGCCTCTCTAACGGTCTGTTTGAAGGATATCCCCTGGCGTTTCAGCAGCTTCTTCAAACCCTCTGTATAATATCTGGGAAGACGGATAGGCTGAAGCCTGTCGAGCGCAGGATCCGCGCCATGCCAGATTTCTTTTTTCACCTTGGTTTCTTCAGAGCGGTAAAACAGAATTGCTTTCTCGCTCTCTCGCCTGGGAGGGATATAGAATGTCCGCAACTCTTCTACACTGTAGATATTAAGTGCATCTAGTTCTTTATGGTGTTTAAGCGGCACTATGGCGACTTGTAGACTTTGCTCTTCGTCAGCGGACGTTTGTATTGAAGGTCGAGCAGAGAATACAGCATGGACTTCATCTTCCGAGTCGCTGCCAAAGATCAATATAGGAGCCGGTGGTCCCGGCTTGTTGTGTTGGGGCGGACCCGAATAAACTATCTCCTCTTCCTCCTCAGTATCACTGCCGAAGACAGGGATGGTAGCGTTAGCTTTATTCTCCGGCTTGTGACACTTCTCCGTGTCTTCGAAATCCGGTAAGAAGTATTTGGCATCTTCGTATTTGCGGACCTCGTTCACAGAGAAAGGGTTCAGTTCTCCCGTCACGGTATACTCGAAACCATCCTTAAAATACTTCATACACTGATGTTGTGTAGAAGGGATGATGTTGTACTCGTGTAACCATGGTCGACCGAGCAAAGCGTTGTAACATGTCTTGGCGTCTATGACGTGGAACTTAATGTCCGTGATGAGTAGCCCGAAACGTAGTGTCAGTATCACAGATCCAAGAGTCTTTGACGATTGGGAGTCGAACCCGGAGATGGTGATCTTGTCCCGAGCAAGGTGCTGGACGCTCATGCAGATTTCCTTCAACACCCGCACGTTGAGTAGGTTAACAGACGACCCGTTATCGATCAGGATTTTGCCTATCTTTATATCATGGCAGTATCCCGAGACATAGAGAGGGCGATTGTGTTCGCACGTCCCAAGTAGAAGGTCTTCATCGCCAAAAGTAACATCGGCCGTGTGCACTTTCTCTAATTCATCCTTCATCTTTTCCTTGGCCAGGCATGCTTGGAATTGTTCTGGGTCTTGGAGCGCCTTAATCAACGAATCTCTCGCCTCTTTTGATAGCAAAAGGGCGTCAAGAATGCTGAGCTGTGAAGGCAGCTTTCTCAGATGTGCTAAGACATTGTAATCCACCTTATTCTTCTTTGGCGGGTCTTTGGCAGCTAGCTCTTCCACCACTTGGTCATCTAAGACGATATCCCCAGAGGCCTTTTCTTTCCCTTTATCTTTTTTGTTCGAGGGTCCGAGGTTCTTTTCGGGCAGCGTGCGATTACGTAGCCGGATATTTTCGCAAACCTTCGGTTCTTCTTCTTTTCTCGAAGCGGACCCTTTAAAGAGAGGGGCAAGTTCCAGCTCCTCATCAGAATCGCTCCCGAATGTAGGCACTTGTGACCCGCCGGTGTTAACTACGTGACAATCGCCGGTAGTTCTTTTACTCCCTTCGGTCGTATTTCTTTGCTCTCGACGAGTTTTACGCTTCTCCCGCTTAAAGCGTTGTCAATGAGCAATATACCCTTGCCACCATCTATCGAAAGCTTTGCACTCTTGAGTGGGGTGCGAAATCTTTTGATGATATAAGCAATAAGACGGGTGCATTTTCGCTTCACCGGTAATTTCTTCTTCGGAGGATGGTAGCTTCATGCCCATTGATATGGCCTTAGCAAACTTATTTCTCATCTTGAATTGGCTTCTGTCGGTAGCGGAGGTGTTTAGCTCCACCGGGATCATCTGAGCTCCTTCATCGAGTCGTTGGCGCTTGGCCCATTCAAATATAGCCGCCTCGCGCTCCCGATCAGCTTTACTTTTCAACCGAGCTTCATTAAGGAATGCGTCGATTACTTCATCTGGTGGCCCCAGAACTTTTGGTTCAGGATCTGCCCCCAGCTTTTCAGTGCAAGGAGTCTCCTCATCGTTCGTGATCGAATGGGAAATCATATGACAGCTCGCCACATATTCCTCGGATTCATCCGATGAACTTTTTCCTTCATCTTCTTCTTGAAAGACATGATTGTGGAACTCTTGGACTGTAATGGGAGTCCGTGCCTTTTGGTTGTAGTCTTCCAACGCGTCAATTTGCTTTTGTAAGTCCGTGCGTTTGCCGCCAGGCTTCACGGGCTTCTTAGATTTCTTCTTCTTCCTTTTCGAAAATTTTGACGGCTGGCTGCAAGTGCTTGAACCGCCACCATCAGTCTTTGGAGTTGGACGTGGCTTCAACATGCCATCAATGACCTGCGGTTCCAACGGATTCTTCCACTTGATCGATGGACATGTCTGAAGATCGTTTAGCATCCTCTTTGTCTTGGCTGATAATACAACCTCTCAAGGAGCTTCTTCAATGACGGAGCATGTTGCCCCTGGCGTATTCGTCCCCTTAGAGGTGTGGGGCTGTAGGGGATTCACCTTCCATTTGTCAGATAACGCGAACTTGCCCTGTCGGTACTGGTTTTCAAGCCAATTTTTGAAAACGTAGCAATCTTCGATCGGATGGCCTAGTACTCGATGATAAGGACAGTAGTTGGGCTCGTTGACGTCACTTGGTTGCAACGGACGTTTTGGATCCGGCAAATTTATGAGTCTGTTGCGCAACGCCAGCTCGAATAACCTCCTCGTTTTATCGCGGGGAAAGGAATAAGGACGTCCCATCCTATCCTCAAGGGGCACGTACGGTCGTGTATTATTTTGACGAGCAACCGGCTTCGAGTCGCTCAGTTGTTGTTGAGCATTAGCGACGACGATCGCTTTTCCCTTCCCTTTGTCATTTCGGGTGTCTGGCCTTGGAAGAGGGGGTTTATGGCCCATTTGATCCATTTGCGCTAGTTTGTCAATCAAGGCCTGGAAGGTAGTCGGCTTGAAAAACATCATAAACTGCGAGATGGTTGCTTGTGGATCGAGGGTTCCCACAAACATACCCACCGCGGGAGCTTCTTCAATGCGCTGCTCACACTTTGACCATAAGTTCCGCCATCGTATAGCGTGCTGAACCCACGTCTCGCCTGGCTTTACCCTGGCGTTAATCAGTGCTGTCATCGGGGTACGTTCACTGGTGCTTGCAAAACGCCGAGTAAACAACAGCTCCATCTCCGCGAAGGTTTTAATAGAGTCGTTCGGGAGCTCAGAGTACCATTCGAACGCCGTATCTGATAAGCTTCCAACAAACTGGCGAAGCAACAGGTTGTCATCACCGCCGGTGTTGCCGCAGAGTGCCCTGAACTGGGCAACATGCTGATGAGGATTCCCCGTCCCTTTGTAGACATAGAACTTGGGAATTGTGTAACCGGGTGGGTACTTGATTTGATCGTACCAACTTGGATATGGCCGCCCCGTTTTTACGACCTGACCGGCCGCTTCAGTCGCATGATGAACCCGTATTTGCTGGGCTATGTACTCATCCAAATCCGCTTTGGAGATTGTATCCTCTTTAGCAGTGGATAGAGCTGGTGGAGGATTCGACATCTCTCCCCTACCGTCTTCAAGGATGATCGGGGGATCTTCAGCAGGTGGGTCTTGTTGAATCATCATACCCACCATATCCTGGAACAGGAGGGCCATTTTCTTTATGTTGGCTGCCTGCTCCGCAGCTTCTTTATCCTTCTTCTCCAGTACGCGACGAAGGAATTCTGCGTCCGTTTCTTGTTCTTGACGCTCGTCCGAGGATGTTTCAGGGGTTTCTTTTGGCCCTGTAAGTGCGGCCATAGCGTTCATCATCTCTTGGAGCTTCTGCTGCTGCTCTTGAGCCTTGGTCACTGACCTCGTGTGCGGTCTATGACCTGTTGATATGCGGCTATCTTCTTTTCCCGATGCCATATAAACCGTATGAACTGTTATGCCCCCTGACTTGGGGCGTTTAGGTTCACCATTTTTAACTTTTGCCGCTGACGCGGGAGTTTTCTCTGGCCTCCTTCTTTTGTGGGCCTTGAGGTTGAAGGAACCGTTGTAGGGGGCAGCCTTGCAGCTGCTGTCCCCCGCTGTTCAATAGGATGGTCTTTTCCTTTTTGCACTTTCACCCTTTTCTGGTGACGAGAGTGACCGGGTCAATTACGGAGTCTTGAACCCTCCGCCAAACTTTATAAATTATTGAGGATAGCCGTTGAGGGGGCTGTTCTTGCTTCGTTTCTGGAACTCTCTCTACAGGTGGAGGAGATCTCTTCAGTGTAGCGGTTGGAGAGTTTTTCCATACCCTCCTCAGCAGTTCAAAGCTGTTCCCAGTTGGGACAGCAGCGTTGACTTCCACCACTGGAGCCGGTGGAGTTAACCCTGAGGGAGAGTTGCCCTCTGCCTTCCTCACTCGTTGCCAATGGCGACGTCGAGCACGGCGAGCCGTTGGGATTGGCTCAGACATTGAGATAGTTTCTTTTTGCCCCCTGTCTGAATGAGGCGCCGCCGGTGTTAACCTCTTAAAGACTGAGGTTGTCATCTGAGGGGTGATATTCAACCTGCCGAAGACGGATCCTTGAGCAGGGGCAGGAGCAGGAATCGTCAGTCTTGAAAAGACTGACTCTTTGATAGGGGAAGCCGCCTTGACGACTTCTGGGGCAGCAGTTATTTCCTTCCTTTGGACAGCCATTTTAGAGTTCAGATTTAGCCTGGTGAAAACAGAGGCTGTCGGTTTGGTAGCGGGCGACCCGTCGACAGGGGCTGTCGTAGCAGTGAGCTGGTCAAAGACCGACTTTTTGTTCACTTCCGGTGCAGGTATTGGCTCAGAGAAGCTTGTAGGTGGGATCATGGTCCCGAAGAACAGGCCAGTGGTGGCCTGGGTCACCTGGTCTACTGGCAGAGTGAGGAAGGAAGCCGCTTGGGGCCTATATGCTACACCTCCAGGTGAGGTGGAGCGTCCGTTGCCGTGGCACTTCGAGCAGTTGGTGCAGTTAGAGGCCATTGATGCTTGAGTTCTGCGCCAGGCAAAAGACCAAATCTTAGTAACTTGAAATCCAGAGGCAACCGTTAACATACCGCGATTGGTTCGCGAAGACGACACACGAAGTGTGGAGTGGAAAGAGGAAAATGTCCCATCGAGCGTGCCAGAATATGTTCTCCTTCGAAGGACGGCGCACAGGACCGCGATGTCCTGACGCTGAGATTCGGGGCAGATGCTATTTGGTTTTATCCGTCCACCTCTCCGGAGATGCCAAGTTGATTTATGGCACCGTGTATCGGAGGTTTAGACGGATGCGACCGATGTAGCAGACTTCGTCAAATTCCCCCTCGCTTGAGGGGTTTTTTTGTTGTGGGGACGCTCTTCCCAGCAGGCGCAAGCCCCTGCAGTTAATTACGCTACCGTATCGCGGTAACAACTTTCTCCTTCTTCAGAATTTCACTTCGTGTCGTGTGTGTTTGTTTGATTTGTGGTTGCCCGTGGATTGTATACGGAGACTGAGTAATGCCATCGCCCGTAGGACGTGACTAGTCCAAATCCGTATTTACTTAGATTTGGGTTTGGTGTTATTAGTTTAAGGATGCATTAGTCGCGTTGCGGCTAAGATCAACTTAAACATTCGTTAAGGATACGTTAGTCCTGTTTTGAGACTAAGATCAACTTAACGGGATAATCCATTTAATATCTGGCCATAGGGACTCGTCACCTCTCTAACGTCG
Source organism: Agapanthus africanus (assembly GCA_030015575.1). Taxonomy (NCBI): domain Eukaryota; kingdom Viridiplantae; phylum Streptophyta; class Magnoliopsida; order Asparagales; family Amaryllidaceae; genus Agapanthus; species Agapanthus africanus. Next base: position 385,287,001 of record JASDDO010000019.1, on the reverse strand, counting down.
TTGAAGGATTACAACGGTAGATGTCAGAGGAGTTCAGAGATGTACCCTTGAACCAAGGTTGATTTGGAGTTTTATAGTCCGTTTGAATGTTTAAGGATACGTTAGCCGTGTTTGGGGGCTAAGATCAACTTAAACGAGACCGTTTAGATCCGGCAAAAGAGCATTTGGAGGCTCTTATTGTTCCAGTTTAGGGACGTAGTGGTCCATAGGTAGTTTAGGGACGTTGCGGTCCATGCTCCAGTTTAGGGACGTGAGGGTCCATATTCCAGTTTAGGGATGTGGTGGTCTGTATTCCAGTTTAGGGACGTGGTGGTCCGCTATTAGTTTAAGGACGTTTCGGTCTAACATTAGTTTAAGGACGTTTCGGTCCATCGCCAGTTTAAGGACGTAGTGGTCCATCATTAGTTTAAGAACGTTTCGGTCCAACATTAGTTTAAGGACGTTTCGGTCCATCGCCAGTTTAAGGACGTAGTGGTCCATCATTAGTTTAAGGACGTTTCGGTCCAAATTGATGTGTGGTTGTCGGGACCCGTCACCTCTCTGACGTCGTTGAAGAATTACAACGATGGGTGTCAGAGGAGCTCGGAGATGTACCTTCGAACCGGATGTAAATTGATTTAGGAGAGCAGCTGTGCTCAGTCAATTTAATTTGAGGACTTACGGCCAAAATTGGGTTAAGTCCAGTTGAAAATGTTCAACACTCTTATTTATTTTTGGTCTATTAGACCTGTGCTAGGGTTTTGCCCACACTTAAATAATGCATTGCATTACTTCTATTTTTTTTGTTTGGGCTCTGCCCATAAAATATGCAGAGCATCAATTTATTCTGGGCTCTGCTCATTTATGAATGATGCTATGCATCTGTTTTGTTTGGGCTCTGCCCCTTTTAAAATGCGTAGCATTTTTATTATTTCGTTTGGGCTCTGCCCATTTATAAATGATGCAGAGCATCAATTTAATTAGGCATGTTTGGTCTCTTAATTGGGCCTGGCCCTTCAGGAAAAGAAATGCATTGCATTTGTCAGGCGCTTTGCGCCAGTCGAAGAGCGCAAGCGCTTATGGTGACGGCACGTGTCATGCTCTGGTGAGCGCAAGCGCAACAGCGCAGTGCGCTGCGCTGTTGCGCTGCTGACACGTGGCGCGCTCTGTTGAGTTGCGCCGACAAAAGAGCGCAACAGCGCAATTTTTCAAGTGCAAAGCACTGTTTTATATTTTGATCGATTTTCGATCAAAGAAAACAAGTTTTCTTTTGTTTTCAAAGAACCAATGGTTCATAAGAAAGTGCAAAGCACTGTTATTACTTATTTTTCTTTTTATTTAAGATTATTGATCTTGTTCTTAGATCAATAATCTGTCCATAAGAGAATTTTCTCTTTTTCCTAAAGGTTTTTACCTTCTATTGTTCTTGAGGAGTTCTCAAGAGTTCTCTTCTTTTTTTTTTTTAGAAAGATGTTGATGCCTTTGAATTGAGGCTTAGGGTCCTTTTTATAGTGCTCATAAATTAGTTAAATTTGTTAAAGAGATGCTTCTCTGAGTGATTTGGGGAATTTTCCCCACCGTTGGATTTTTGATCCAAGGGCTTCTGCTTTGCAGAAGAAAATCTTCTTGTTTTAATAAGAACAGAAAAGATTTCTTAGAAATTTAATTTTGTTTGGCGCAGATGCCCCAGCGCGTGACACGTGTTGCGCAGCGCACAGCGCAGCGCAACTGCGCTGACACGTGTCGCGCAGCGCAAAGCGCAGCGCAACTGCGCTGACACGTGTCGCGCTAGCGCAACTGCGCTGACACGTGTCGCGCAGCGCAAAGCGCAGCACAACTGCGCTAGCGCATCTGCGCTGACACGTGTCGCGCAGCGCAGTGCCTGCGCAACTGAAGCGTTGCTTCCTTTAATAGAGCTTTGCTCTGATTGGGTGCGCCTTCTCGGGCGCTGCGCTGACGTATCAGCGCCTGACACGTGGCGCGTTGCGCCCGGGATTTGAAGCGTTGCTTCATAATTTGAATTTTGAATTTCAACAGAGCTTTGCTCTGATTGGGCGAAACAATGTTCGCACGGTGAACAACCCTTGTGAGTCCTCTCGACTTATAAGGAGAAAACACTCTTGTAAGATCCTTACGACTTACAAGAAACCACACACTTAGGAGTCCTCATGATTCCTACGGGGAAAATGCACCTGCGAGATCCTCACGACTCGTAGGGAGAAACACCTTTATGAGACCCTTACGGCTCATGAAGTCAAAAGCCTTAGTCGACGGGATCCTAACTCTGTTTGCTAAGCCACCTTTGTTCGATATCGACAGAGGCAAATGATGATTCGCTCCTGGTAATATCCCAGTTGTAGCGATGCTGATGCCTAAATCGGTATCAAATTCCAAGTCCTTTCATGGCAAATGATGATTCGCTCCTGGCAATATTCCAGTCGTAGCGATGCTGATGCTAAGATTGGCATCAGATTCCAAGTTCCACGCCTGCGATAAAAAAATCAGCAGGCCAAAAATGCATATAAAATAGCCGAAATGATGGGGCACTTGCAACGAAATCAGCAAGTAAAAATGCATGCATACAAAAACAGCCGAAATGATTGGGCAACTCGCAATAAAAAGCAGTGAGTAAAAAAACAGCCGAAATGATTGGGCAACTCGCAATAAAAAACAGCGAGTAAAAAGAAAAATAGCCGAAATGATTGGGCACCGCGAAAAATAGCCGAAATGATTGGGCAATCGCGATCTTCGCGATATAAAAAGCTGAAACGATAGAGCGTCGCGGGAAGAATAAAAAAAATGAATGATGAAACAATGAAACTTTTTGCCCTACAGGTGAGATCGCATCGATCCTTGTATACAATCCAGGGGCACAAACAAAGAGGGAACCATACCTTCCCAACAGGCTCCATCAGAAAGCGAAGCCAAATCTCGACGGTTCATAGACAACCTAGAAACAATCTCGACATTTGTCGCAATATTGCAGACACAATGTCAACAAACGAAGCAAAGGAAGATCCCTAACTCCAGGGTCTCGACATCGATACCGACAACTTAGAGATCACCAACGGCGTTTCTCCTCACTCTAACTAGACACAGACGTTGCGTCAACAACCGACCTCAGAGTCACAACGAAACGGAGCCACGGCATAGTCCCTAGTTCTAAATCTCATTGGCTACATCTACAGCCTGGAGACCAACAACGGTGTGCCTCCTCATTCCAGCAGGACATAGATGCTACACCATCAAACGGAGCCACGGCATAGTCCTTAGTTCCAAATCTCGACGGTTCACAGACAACCTAGAGACCATCTCAGCATTCATCTCGATACAGCAGATGAGGTGTCAACAACGGTGTTCCTCCGCAGTCCAGCAGGATGCAGATACAACGTCAACAAAAGACCTCACGGTTGAAACAAAGCAGAGTAACGGCAAAATCCCAGCTCCACCTCAACATTCGTCTCGTTATAGCAGACAAGATGTCAACGACGGCGTTCCTTCGCAGTCCAGCAGGATGCAGACGCAACGTCAACAAAAGACCTCACGGTTAAAACAAAGCGGAGCGACGGCAAAATCCCAGCTTCACCTCAGCATTCGTCTCGATACAGCAGACGCAATGTCAACCACGGCGTTCCTTCGCAGTCCATCAAGATGCAGATACAACGCCAACAAAAGACCTCGCGGTCGAAACAAAGCGAAGCGATGGCAAAATCCCAGCTTCACCTCAGCATTCATCTCGATACAGCAGACGAGATGTCAACAACGGCGTTCCTTCGCAGTCATCAAGACGCAGATACAACGCCAATAAAAGACCTCGCGGTCGAAACAAAGCGAAGCGACGGCAAAATCCCAGCTTCACCTCAGCATTCGTCTCGATACAGCAAACGCAATGTCAACCACGGCGTTCCTTCACAGTCCAGCAGGATGTAGATGCAACGTCAATGAAAGACTCCATGGTCAGCAAAGCGGAGTGACGGAAAAATCCCAGCTCCACCTCAGCATTCGTTTCGTTACAGCAGACGCAATGCCAATAGCAGCATTCCTTCGCAGTCCAACAGGATGTAGACGCAACGCCAACAAAAGACCTTACGGTCAAAGCAAACGAAGCGAAGGCCAAGTTCCTAGCTTCAGGGTCTTGACGATAACTCATATAAAATCTGAAAGACTATCAGAGATCATCCCACACCAGCGCGGAGTGGTCACCACCTCGACGTTCGTCTTGTCACCGCAGACGAGATGTCACCACAGCGTCCTTCCTCCAACAGGATTCGGACACGCCAAAGCAAACGAAGCGAAGGCCAAATTCCTAGCTTCAAGGTCTTGACGGTAACTCATATAAAACCTGAAAGATTACCAGAGATCATCCCACATGGAGTGGTCGCCACCTCGACGTTCGTCTCGATACAGCAGACGAGATGTCACCACAGCGTTCTTCCTCCAACAGGATTCGGACATGACAAAGCAAACGAAGCAAAGGCCAAATTCCTAGCTTCAGGGTCTTAACGGCAAGTCATATAAAGCCTGAAGGACCATCGGAGATCATCTCACACCAACGCGGAATGGCCACCACCTCGACGTTCATCTCAATACAGCAGACGAGATGTCACAACAGCATTCTTCCTCCAACAGGACTCGGACGTAACAAAGCAAACAAAGCGAAGGCCAAATTCCTAGCTTCAGGGTCTTAACGGCAAGTCATATAAAGCCTGAAAGACGATTGGAGATCATCTTACAGCAGTGCGGAATGGTCACCACCTCGACGTTCGTCTCGACACAGCAGACGCAACATCATCAAACAGCGGAGCCACGGCAAAGTCCCTAGTTCCAAACCTCTACGGTTCACCAACAACCTAGAGACAACCGTGACATTCGTCTCGATATAGAGGACGTAATGCCAGCAAACGAAGCGAAGGCCAAATTCCTAGCTTCAAGGTCTTAACGGCAAGTCATATAAAGCCTGAAAGACAACCGGAGATCATCTCACACCAGTGCGGAATGGTCACTACCTCGACGTTTGTCTCGACACAGCAGACGCAACATCATCAAACAGCAGAGCCACGGCAAAGTCCCTAGTTCCAAACCTCTACGGTTCACCAACAACCTAGAGACAACCGCGACATTCGTCTCGATATAGAGGACGCAATGTCAGCAAACGAAGCGAAGGCCAAATTCCTAGCTTCAAAGTCTTAACGGCAAGTCATATAAAGCCTGAAAGACAATTGGAGATCATCTCACACCAGTGCGGAATGGTCACCACCTCGACGTTCGTCTCGATACAGCAGACGAGATGTCACCACAGCGTTCTTCCTCCAGCAGGGTTCAGACGCGACAATCAAACAAACGGAGCCACGGCAAAATTCACAGTTCCAAGCCTCAACGGTTCACCAACAACCTATAGAAAACCGCGACATTCGTCTCGATACAGCAGACGCAGTGCCAGCAAACGAAGCAAAGGCCAAATTCCTAGCTTCACGGTCTTGACGGCAACTCATATAAAGCTTGAAAGACTATCGGAGATCATCCCACACCAGCGCGGAGTGGTTATGACTCATCGGGGCTCTCCAAAATGAGCCTAACCTCAAGTAAAAAGCAGCATGGCAAATTCCTAACGCTTGCTTTTCCGACGGTCAAATTGCCTAGGAAGATTGCTTGAAGACATCTTGTCCAGCCCCCGAAGGGATCAGAGACACGACAGTCACAAGGCTACTCGAACAGCAAGATTGCCTATCGAGGAATACATCAGCCAACGCGACGGTACGACGGGAAAAACCCTAGTACCACAAACCCTAACGGACCTTTATCGTAAAGAGCAGGGGTTAACTGTGACGTTAGGACATTCTTGCGAGAACTTCTCGATTCGTTTCGACTCGTAGGAAAAAGCCTTAGGCAATGGGGATAACGACCTGTTTCCTAAGCACTGGGGCCCTGCAAGTCAATCCAAAATGGACTCTCACATACTATTCACGGACCACACTCTCCAAAGTCGAATCTCGACAAAGAGGGAAACAACCGCTTACGGGTCCTCTCGACTCGTAAGAGGGAAAATTCTCTTATAAGATCCTTACGACTTATAAGAGAAAATACACTTAGGAGTCCTCACAACCCCTAAGGAGAAAATACACCTACGAGATCCTCTCGATCCGTAGGGAGAAAAGTCTTTGTGAGACACTCACAGCTCATAAAGTTGAAAAGTCTTATGCTACAAGGACCCTAAACTTGTCTCATAAGCCCTCAATTCCATGGCTATTCATAACTTTGCACTACTTCACCCATGTATATACTTACGTGGGAAAAGTAGTGGGGGGCATTTGTTCCCGCCAAAAATTTCTGCGCAGAAGAGTCCAAGGTATCAAATGGCAGCGATACGCTTAAGAAAATGCGAACCAGTATCTTCCGGCCTGTATTTTGATAAACTCTCGAAGGAGGAACTATTAAATTCTGATGGTATTGGAAGCATCTTGAAAAACCCTTCGATTTGATATATTATGGGCTTCATAATTCATCCGAGATCAAAAGTTATGAACAAATATGCTATGCACTGTTTCCTGATTAAAAATCAGGAATTACCTCAATGAGGTGTCACGTGCTCACACGTGACCAATGGTCACGTGTTGACACGTGATAATTAAAACAGAAATAAAAAACAAATGGCTAAAGGAAATACCTCAATGAGGTATCACGTGCTCACACGTGACCAATAGTCACGTGTTGATACGTGATGGTTAAAACTGAAGCATAAATAAACGCTGAGAAAAGGGCTCAATTAGGGGTCAAGTGCTCACACGTGACCAAGGGTCACGTGTCAGCACATGACTGGCTCCGAAAACCTCACAGTTAATAAAATTAAATTCTAAAAGCTTCTAAATCTTTCCAAATGGAAAAGGATTATGGGGACCGTTGGATTAAAGATCTAAGGGTGATTAAAAATCACCAATTTATGGAAAAATCTTAGACAAGGAAAGATTTCCCCTAAATCTCACCGAAAATAACAAACAGAATATTTTTGGATTTAAAATCCAACGGTGAATAAAATTCATTGTGTGATCTAAAGGATCATATTAATTATGAAATCAATTAAAATCTTTCAATGAAAGATTTGCTAAACAAATCGATTCTTTTCCTCCTCTTATAAATAGGAGCCAAGAGAAGAGAAGGGGGGATAGAATTTGGAGAGAGAAAACTTTGGAGAGAATTCTGGGATCTCGAAATTGCAGAGAGAAAAGAAAGGAGAATTTAATTCTCAACAAAGAAAACCCTAGGTGAGAAAAGGGAAAAAGATCAGCTTCAAAAAGAGAATTTAATTCTCAAAATTTAAGAGTTTAACTCTTCTGCAAATAAAGAACTTAGTTCTTCTTCTGGTTGAAGATCTGTACATAGCACATCTCCCCCTAGGATGAGAATTTAATTCTCATCGGGTTGAGATCCTAGCATGCAGATCCAAAACTTAGAGGGGGAATTGAGTTTATAGAATTTAATTCTCCTAAAACAGAACTAGGGTCTAACCCTAATTGAGAATTTAATTCTCTCAAATTCACAGGAATTTAATTCCTCTTAAAATGAAATTAGGGTTTTACACTATACAAGAATTTAATTCTTTTACATATATGGGAATTTAATTCCTCTAAAAGAAATTGGGGTTTAACCCTACTTAAGAATTTAATTCTTGCACAATAGGAATTTAATTCCTCCAAAGTCATAATTAGGGTTTAACCCTACAAAGAATTTAATTCTTAAAAATAACAGAGAACTCAAAAGATCTTCATGCATGCAAAAGACTAAGGTCACGTGTCCCTACGTGACCCCTGAAGAGATCCCCGGAAATAAGAAGGAATTAACTTTGAGGCAATGCCTCACATATTCCCACGTGACCTCCTAAACGATGAGAATTAAAGCAAAGGAAATGTTGGCTCTGGGCGCTCTCACGTGTTACCACGTGACCCATAATAAATGCCTTAACGAATCAGTGCATGAATGCTTATCACGTACCAACACGTGATGGCCAGAAAATCAAAAAGTGTTTAATACTTATTTGCAGACAAAGCGAGAAGATCTGGCCCCACCCTTGGGCGCTCTCACGTGTTACCACGTGACCCCTAATAAATCTTTTAATAAAACAGGGCATAGGTATACATCACGTGCCCACACGTGATGGCTATGAAAATTAAAAAGTGTTTAACATTTGTTTGCAAAATAAAATAAAGGAGATCTGGCCCCACTTTTTGATGCCATCACGTGTCCACACGTGACCCATCTTTCTTTAGTGTTTAACACTAATTTGGGGACTATATTTCCAGTGTTTAACACCGATTGTTTCTAGTGTTTAACACTAAATTGAAGATTATATTTCCAGTGTTTAACACTGATTGTTTTTTAGTGTTTAACACTAATTTGAGAGTTCTACCTTCAGTGTTTAACACTGTTGTTCTCTAGTGTTTAACACTACTTTTAGCCAAATTGGCTAATTTTCCAGAGGCAAAGCCTCCCCTTCAAATGAATCTCAAAATTGAGGAAATCAAAGACAAAATGTTGTCAGAGCCCCCAAACCTCTGTTTAGCACTGCTGAATGATGAGGGGCTGAACCCAGACAAATGTCTAATGGCCCAAAGGGCCAATATTTCAAACAAAATTAGACTTAGCCCAAACTGGCCATAAATCCCTAAATCATCTTGAACTGAGCACATCTGCTCTTTCAAACAACTCATTGGTTCAAGGGTACATCTCTGAACTCCTCTGATATTTGTCGTTGTAATCCTTCAACGTCTTCAGAGAGGTGATGGGTCCCGACAGCCATACATTTTATGGACCACCATGTCCTTAAACTGGTATTGGACCAGCATGTCCCTAAACTGGCAACGGACCACTACGTCCCTAAACTAGAACAATAGAGCCCCCAAATGCTCTTTTGTCGGATCTAAACGATCCCGTTTAAGTTGATCTTAGCCTAAAAAATGGCTAACGTATCCTTAAACTTTCAAAAAGATTTTAGTCCCAAATCGGACTATAAATCTCCCAACCAAATTTGGTTCAAGGGTACATCTCTGAACTCCTCTGATATCTGTCGTTGTAATCCTTCAACGTCGTCAGAGAGGTGATGGGTCCCGACGACCATACATTCAATGGACCACTATGTCCCTAAACTGGAACAATAGAGCCCCTAAATACTCTTTTGTCGGATTCAAACGATCTCGTTAAGTCGATCATAGTCTCAAATCGGACTAACGTATCCTTAACAAACGTTTAAGTTGATCTTAGCCTCAAATAGGGCTAACGTATCCTTAAACCAAAACACCAAACCCAAATCTAAGAAAATACGGATTTGGACTAATCCACGTCCTACGGGCGACGACATAAATTAGTCTCCGTATACAATCCACGGGCAACCACAAACAAAACAAACACCCACGACACGAAGTGAAATTCTGGAGAAGGAGAAAGTTGTTACCGCGATACGGTAGCGTAATTAACTGCAGGGGCTTGCGCCTGCAGGGAAGAGCGTCTCCACAATCAAAAACCCCTCAAGCGAGGGGGAATCTGACGAAATCTGCTACGTCGGCTGCATCCGTCCAAACCTCCGATGCACGGTGCCATAAATCAACTTGGCATCTTCGGAGAGATGGACGGATAAAACCAAATAGCATCTGCCCCGAACCTCAGGCAAGACGTCTTCACGTCTTGGCCGCCGTTCGGAGGGGAACAATTGGAAAAAGGATTGCAGGGCTTGGAAGGCCAAGAACCAAGACCCAAAGCAAGTTGCGGCTTCGGCTTCAGGTATGTATGTTATTGAAAACTGTCTATCAATAAACTCTACTTTCTGGGTATTGGATACCGGATCAGGATATCATATCTGTAATTCTTTGCAGGCACTGAGAAAGCGTAGGGTTTTGAAGGCAGGTGATATGACCCTCAGAGTTGCAAACGGAGCTGGCATGGATGCTGAGTCCGTGGGGGACTATCACTTGGGAATGTCAGATGGACATGTTTTGGTTTTACGGGATTATTATTTTGTACCCAATGCAACTTGTAATATCATATCTGTATCTTTAATGTCTAAAGAAGGTTATGAATTTGCATTTGTAAGCAATATTGTGAACATTCACCTTAATCAAGTTTTGATTAGGTCGGGTACATTAAGCAATGGTATATACGTATTAAACCAACCACAGATTTTCAATGTCCAGAATACACACAAAAGAAAGTCTCCAGAAATCAATCATGCTTCCTTATGGCATTGTAGACTGGGTCACATCAATGAGAGAAGGTTGACGAAGTTGCATACAGAAGGATATTTGGATCCGTTCGAATATCATTCATATGCAACTTGTCAATCCTGTCTCAAAGGAAAGATGACAAAGACTCCATTTACTGGACATGGAGTAAGAGCGAGCGAGCTCTTGGGACTCCTACACAGTGATGTATGCGGTCCAATATCTATACATGTGCGAAGCGGTTATTCTTACTTCATTACTTTTACGGATGATTTTTCAAGGTACGGATATGTCTTCCTAATGAAACATAAATCTGAAGCCTTTAGAAAATTCCAGGAATACAAGATGAAGTAGGAAAACAAACCGGCAAAAGTATCAAGACACCGAGATCTGATCGAGGTGGTGAATACTTGAGTGCCTGTTCAGACCATAATATTGCATTTATCATTCCCCTATTCTTATCCTTTTTATAAATAAACAGGTACTCTTGACGCACGTTTGTTGCATATTACAGGTTACAGGTTTCTGGAGCAAATACAGTGAGAAAGACACAAAACAACAGAAAAAGGGACTTTTGACCAACAATTAGACGGATCTCAGTCAAGCCTAGTCGAAGAACAGTGCAAGGTCCAAAAAGTCAAGTGAAACGGTTAAAAAGCCCAATACAAGTCTTCACTAAAAATCTGGAGAAGATCCAGAAGTCCAACAGAAAAAAGAAGAGTAAAAACAGAAGCCCAAAGAGCCACTGAACCAAGCCCAAAAAGCACAGGGCCCAACTCCCTTCTTTGGCCGCGGATCCGCGGCTAAACCCTGCCTGGAGCCGCGGTTCCGCGGCCATCTAGTGCGCGTGTCGGCGCGATTTTTCTATGACGGTGTTTTGTTGTGGGTGTTGGGATTTTATGTGGGCAAATCTGTAATTGCGCATGTGCGAGAGCCTGTAACCCTAGATTTCCTATTTTCCTATAAATTGTAATTTTAGATCTAAAAATTGTATGCCTCTTTTCAATAAATAAAATTCAGAAATTCTGGAAGTGACATTCAGATCTGTTCTTTATCGCTTGGAGGGAGCCATCACCATTAGTAAGTGTTTTTCTTTTATTCTTTTAATGTTATTTCATCCCCTAATGAGCGAGTAGTCTCCTCGCTTGTTAGGGTTAGCCTTAGGGAAAGGGTTGAGAGATGAGATCTCTCACCCCTTTCAATGCCATATTAAACTAACCCATTAAGAACTCCATGCATGCGCGCACAACCGCTCCCTGCGGCACCCTACCCCTCGAGGTAACGGTGAACCGCAGTATAAAGGGCCGGTTGCGCGCGTTTTCCATGGGGGTTAGGGTAATTAACGATAAAGGAAGGATACGAATCTAGAGGAAGAAAACATCTTCCCAAAAGAGTCGTATCCACTTTATCGATAATTACTATAACACCTAATGGATCTAAAATACGGCATTGAAAGCGGTGAGGAAACATCAATCTCCAAAACTTCCTCTAAGCCTAACCCTAGCAAGAATTTAAATTAGGTTAATTAAGTTTTAAGTTTTAGATCTAGATTTTTATAAAACCAAAACGACAAAAAGAATCAACTCGTTAAAACACATAAAAGAAATTTACCCGTCTCTGTGGATCGACCCGCACTCACCGGCTAGCTGCGAAGCGACGCCGTTTCTTGATTGCGGTAATTATATTTTTGATCGTAAAATCTCTATCAATCAGTGCCGAGTTCCTGGATTACCTAAAAGAGAATGGAATTCTCTCTCAGCTTACTCCTCCATACACTCCGCAACATAACGGTATATCGGAGAGACGGAACCGAACCCTGTTGGATATGGTACGTTCCATGATGAGTAACGCTGAGTTGCCGCGATCATTCTGGGGATATGCACTAGAATCAACTGCATACCTTTTGAACCGAATTCCAACTAAGACAGTGCCTACCACACCATATCAGATGTGGAGTAGGAAGAAACCCTATCTTAAGCACATTAAGATATGGGGATGTCTAGTTTTTGTCAAAAAGCAGCATGTGGACAAACTCGAGGCACGCTCAGTACTGTGCAAGTTTGTGGGATATCCAAAGAACTCCAAGGGATATTTCTTCTATTGCAAAAAGGAACAAAAGGTTTTTGTTTCTCGTCATGCCCACTTCTTGGAAACTGAATTTTTGGAAAATCAGATAAGTGGGAGTGCAATAGAACTGGAAGAAATTCCAGAACCACGAGCTATTGCTGAAAGCTTAGTAGAACCAGAGGGTTCAAAAGAACAGGACATTCCTACGCCGCTCCGCAGGAGTAGTAGGCAATCTCATCCGCCCGAGAGATACTACGGTTTTCTCATAGACGGGGATAGAGAGGATTGCATCATTGATAGTGATGAGCCGACTAGCTTCCAGCAGGCCATTAAGAGCGTTGACTCGGTAAAATGGCTGGATGCAATGCAGACCGAAATGGAGTCCATGTACATCAACAAAGTATGGACTTTAGACATTTCTCCAGATGGGGTAAAACCTATAGGATGCAAGTGGATCTTCAAGAGGAAGATTGGTGTAGATGGACAGGTTGAGACCTATAAGGCTAGACTTGTTGCAAAGGGCTTTCGTCAAAGACCTGGTTTGGACTATGACGAAACCTTTTCTCCAGTGGCTATGCTGAAATCCATTCGGATCCTTCTTACCATTGCTGCCTTCCACGATTCTGAGATTTGGCAGATGGACGTAAAGACCGATTTTCTAAATAGAAATTTAGAGGAGTGTGTCTATATGGACCAGCCAGAGGGTTTCATTCAGAGTGGGAGCAGCGGAAAGGTGTGCAAGTTGCTTAAGTCCATTTATGGACTAAAGCAGGCATCGCAGAGTTGGAACATCTATTTTGATGAGACGGTCAAAGATTTTGGTTTTATCAAAAATCCAGATGAACCATGCATCTATAGTAGATTTGTAGTAAGAACTGTCGTATTCCTCATTTTATACGTGGATGACATTCTCTTGAAAGGAAATGACATTCCTATGCTACAATCTGTAACACCCGGCCCTTTTATACCAGAGTCCGTATTTTGTTACTTTAGAATTCCATTTATTTTATTTATAATTTTATATGTTTAATTTATAAAAATTTTAAAACCTTTTCTTTAATCCCTAACCCAAAACCCCCGGCCCTCTTTTTCTTTCCACCAATCTTTCTTTCATTCCTCAGCCTTAGGCAACCCGAGCCCAACTCAAAATAAACTAAATTATCATTTAAAACAAAACCCTCAGCCCATTGGAATTTTCCCACTACCATGTAAACCACTAAACAAATCAATCCCGGCCCCCATATAATAATTAAATCCTTTTCCCTTATATTCTCGAGCCCAGCAGCCTGGCCCATTTCTTTCCCAATAAACCCTTTTCCTTTTTATTTTCTTGGCCCGGCCTTTCCCTTCAGGTCAGCCCACCTTATTTCTCCAGCGGCCCGCTTCTTTCCCCAATTAATTCTTTTCCTCTTAATTTTCTGCCAGCCCAGCCCACCAAGCCCGCGTCCCCTCTTCAACCGCGCCTGCTTCTCCCAGCCTCCGCGCCCGTGTCATGAACCCGACCCGACCCGTTCTCTACACCACCTTCTTCCCAACGACTCTCTTCCTAATCTCGCGCGCGCGATCCACGATCTCCGCCGTTTCCCACGCCCACGCACTGCCGTTCTCCCCGCGACTCGTGCGCCGTTACCTTGACGTGCGCACCCCCTCTCTAACCCCCGTCGCCTCTGTCCTCTCTCACTCGTTCTCCTTCCTCCTCCTATCTTACTCTCACACTCTCGAGTCCCTGTACTCAACTCCCGGCGACGACGACGACGACCAATTCTCATTCTTTCATCACCTCACCGGCGCTCGCCTTCACCTCATCATCTGCACCATTGCCTCAGCCTCGTCGCACCCGAGCACCAACCCTTCGTCGAGCTCTCCTCACTGCACCCATCCAAGCTTCTCACACCCCTGCCGTCGATCATCCCCCGATCATCACCGCCACCGCCGACATCACCCTCACTGACATCACCCTCGCCTGCCTTCCTCCCTCTCTCCTCTCTCCTCTCTCCTCTCTCCTCTCTCCAAATCCCCGAGCCCCTCCTCACATCACCTGCATACCCAACCTCAACCCAAGAACCGACCTCCACCGTGCTCCTCGCCGTCTCCAACCTCCTAGCTCCGGCCACCATCTCCGCAACTCCGGCCATCTCGTCGCCACCAGCCCTAAGACGACCTCCTCACTGCCGCGGACATCAATGAGCCCCCTCAATAGCTGCAGCCCTAGGCCGACCCATCACCGGCCACCCAACCATAACTCCTAACTGCTACCCGAGCCCTCTGCGTCGTCGGCCATCGCCTGAGATTGTTGCTGTCGTCCGAAGCTGCCCCGTCTCCACCTCCGAGCCAAGCTCCACCGCGTCGAGCCCCACGACACAAGCCTAAGCCTAGCTAAGCCTCGTCGTGGTCTTGTTGCGTCCCGCCGTTGCCGTAGCTGTTAGTCACCACCGTGCCGCGTCGCTGCCGTACCACCGTCGGTACGTGTTCAGGCAAGTTCCCTACTTGCTACATGCTATTTAGTAGTTGTTACAAACTATAATCTTATAAATTTCATACTAAACATCCTCGATATATTACACTATGCAACCGTTTGATATATGATCCCAATGAAATTACTTGTCTAAATTGACGGAACTGGAGTGCTCTCATTGGCCCTTGCTATGCCTAGTACCTTGTGCAAGTTTCGTTGGATAATTTGATCGTTAATGACTAAAACAACCACCCCCAAGTTCAACCGTAAAACTGGAATTTTATAGTACCTGAAAACCGTTAAATTCACCATAAATCATGTACACACTGGATTGATGCGTTCGAGGGTTCAAATCGAATCCGACTCGACGAACTTTAACCCTACATTAGTTTCCAGACATTCCTATATTTAAACCGTGATGTTATTTGGATCGGAGTGCGACTCTGGACTGCAGTCCAGAGCGACTCCAGTCGTTGCTTGCTGTTCCGTATTGGGTACCACAGGATTTCCTTAACTCGTAGGTTGCGGAACTCTGCTGTTTATTATAGGTAAATCTGTTAGCTAGACAACACAATTAGTTTCATTCTGTTTTGCTACCGTTTGATATTTAATCTGTAATTTATAAGATCGGGACGCATAACAGTCCCAACAGAATCAGGATTGACATATTAATAGTAAACAGTGTATATCTCCTGACGTATAGAAGCGATCGAAGATCTGTCTGTTGCGTTGAAAACCTTACTGAAAACCCTAGAAATCATTCAACTATAGTATCGCTAAATTCTGATCTCAACTGGGGTTAAAATGCGTTGCGAAACGGACATCTGATTCTGAAACCGGATTTCCAGCCGCGAACGCTTAAAATGAAATGGTTATAATTTATGATCCTGGAACCCGATTGGCGCGAAACTAAATTCTGTGGATGGACAACTGAACATATAAATTACTACCTGTTTATCGTTTCGCTAAACTATACACGTATTTTTCATGATAAATCGTGCACGTGATAGAATACTGTTTTTTGGCATCTTGATCGTGCTTCATATACTGTTTACGTATTATATCATACTCATATCATTGCCGTGATAATCTAGTGATATCGTGCATTTACCCAGTGTTAGATTTTAGTGATGATTGTGGCAAGTACGTCATTGTTCGTGTATCCGTGATTAAGTGAAAGTGATATGTACTTGTACACAATCAGTGACCCTATTATTATATTGCATTGTCGACGTCTGTGGGATGCGTGTACGTGTGACTATAAGTGGTATGGGACACTTATGGAAGCGCTTGCACGGGTGTCACAGATAAGACATCTGACACTGCCATTTATCTTAGATATTAGTCGGGACGTGCTTGATGGAGGTCCTGCCTCCAGTTCTCGCGCAGACTTGTCACGGATCGATTAGTATTTAGGGTTATGGTTAGCGCCTGATGTAGGCCACGGGGTGTGGGGTAGTTCAGGTGTGAGTTCAACAGAATCTCGGGAGTCCCATACCGGCTTATATATTTTGGGAGATATATGGAGATTTACAGGGTATGTGATATACACCATGATATACATGTTACATGTTAGGCCCGTGGTCCCTTGCCCTTGGGTTCTACCTTTGGGTGGAGGACACTCGCGAGTGGTTGACTCTCACACTTGGACTGACGATAGGCTTAGTGACCTGTACAGTGAGACTTAGAGACTGATAGGGATACTGGCATTATATACCTGATATACTGTGTTGACGTACGTGACATATCGTTCTACTGCTTTAATGCTCCGCTGCATTGATTACTGCACATTCCTATTCATGCTGTCATTGATTTACTGTTTCACATATCTATTACCACCGTTAGAATTGTCACATGATTTTATATATATATTGTATTGCTATTGTGTCGCTCTGACGACCTGAGTATGCATGCTCAGTGTGGGGAGAAGATTTAGCCTGGACCAGAACTAGACGTGCATCGCAGACTTCTTGACTTGCCATTCCGAGTTACATTCGTTTGTTTCCCATCAGGTCAGTTTATATTATTGTTTCTTTCAGTTACTGCATTCTCATTACCTGCGCATCATTTACTGTTTACCATGAAAAACTAGAAGCCGAAGTGTGACTACGGCAGGACATTTCCTTGACCGTAGGGGCATGGCTGGCCTTGTCTACCCCTCGTATTCTGTATTTTGGGAAGCGGGGCTTGACACAATCTGTCAGAGGGTTCTTGTCACACAGGTTCTCCATGAAAGACCTGGGTGATGCCTCTTACATTCTGGGGATCCGGATCCATCGTGATAGATCCAAAAGGATATTAGGACTTTCACAGTCCAGGTACATCGACACCATACTGAAAAGATTCAGTATGGAGAATTCCAAGTGCGGTAATCTATCGGCTTGTCACGAGATCACCCTCTCCAAAGAGATGTCTCCCAAGACTGATTTGGAAAGGGATCGCATGTCTATTATACCCTACGCTTCTGTGGTAGGCTCTATAATGTATGCGATGTTGTGTACCAGACCAGATGTAGCTTATGCACTGAGTGTGGTAAGCCGGTATCAGTCAAACCCTGGGGAGAAGTACTGGATAGCGGTAAAGAACATTCTGAAGTACCTGAGAAGGACTAAGGACATGTTCTTGGTTTACGGCGGAAAAGACCTTCAGATCGAGGCCTTTGCTGACTCCAGCTTCCAGAGTGACAAGGATGATTCCAAGTCCATGTCGGGTTATGTCTTTACCCTCAATGGAGGGGCGGTGTGTTGGAAGAGTTCCAAACAGGAAACCGTGGCTGACTCGACGATGGAAGCGGAATATATCGCTGCATCTGATGCCGCAAAAGAAGCCGTCTGGATGAGGAAGTTCTTGAATGAACTTCAGGTGGTTCCGTCCATTGTTGATCCAATACCTCTGTATTGCGACAACAACGGGGCTATAGCTTTAGCGAAGGAACCCAGGTCCCATCAGAAGTCCAGACATATCTTGAGGCGGTATCACCTGATCAGGGAGATCGTGGATCGCCAGGAGATCGAGGTTCGGAGGGTTGCTACGGAAGATAACACTGCAGATCCATTCACGAAGGCCTTACCCCAGACTCAGTTCGAGCGGCTGATTGAGATGATAGGTCTTCGATACGCCAGTACATATCCTTAGTGCAAGTGGGAGATTGTTAGTGTATATGCCCTAGAGGCCATTACTGTATCATACTAGTTTGTATATTACTTGATGGAAACTTGGGATATTCATAGTTGTATAGACAATCTTGCTCGAAATGGTAGTATGCTACTTGGTTTGTTTCTACTT
Organism: Agapanthus africanus; assembly: GCA_030015575.1. NCBI lineage: Eukaryota > Viridiplantae > Streptophyta > Magnoliopsida > Asparagales > Amaryllidaceae > Agapanthus > Agapanthus africanus. Next base: position 385,269,010 of record JASDDO010000019.1, on the reverse strand, counting down.
TAATGTGTACATGTGTTTCTTTTAGCATATCACCTATACATATTAGTGGAGCCCTTAGGATCTTTGCTTGATTACCAGCGTTGCGATGGCAGTCACACTCATGGGGGCTAGGTAATCTACAAGCACATTCTTATACAGGTCCCTAGTCGTAGGACTATCAAGACAGGGCATCGATACTCCGAAATAGACTAGCATATGCGCTTCTCATCCCAGCAGGGGAGACGGTCTGTCCCACAGCCGTCAGTATGTCGTACTTGAGATAGTATGCGGGTGCTCGTTAGGTTACGAGTACACTGAACAGGACTCGTCGGGAACTGTTGTTTGGTACTATACCTATCGTCAGTTATCAGTTCCCAGGTGACATGAGTACAGCTTAGTCCGCTGACTTGACACTGTCACTTCGCCTCGAGTGTGTTCCCACTGTACTTTGATTACTACCCTACCACGGCTCAAAGGAGTCGTGCAAACAGCTAGTAGTTGGGTGCAGTCCCGAAGCATTTGGAGGCAGTGACGGTTAAACAGGATTCGTCTCTCCTGGTATTGGGAGTTGATATCGCGCTGTATCAAGGAGAGCCATTACACATAGTCGTCCCTGGCCAGGGCAAGCGAGATATACTGGTAGGTTTCCAGTGTTATCTCAGGGTGTTCTGGGCTACACTCCGACACGACTTGTACCACTATTAGGGGACTGACGTTTACCGCCCCCCTAGGCCTGCCATGCGATATTCTCCGACGAACAGACCGGACTGTACGGAGACTGTCACATTCAGGCTCAGTAGGAGTTCGGATGGGTTCACCTCATTAGTCTTCTTATCGGCATCTACCTGAGAGCCGTTACGTACAGCTAGTGCCGCTTGCGGTCTATGGTTAAACCCACTTCCAGCGTAGTGTCGAGTCTTTAGAGTCCCACACAGAGAGCTATTCGCCTTTGGGCAAAACAGAGTAGAGGTCGCATGGTTTTGCGACAGGGTTCGTTCACATCCACGCACTTGTGTACGTTTGGTGTCCGGGCAGTTATTACTAGCGGGCTTTGGTTTAAGCCAGATCCTAGTATACGTTTTGGGATTGGTTTTATCTCGTTTGTATTCGTATTCCTCGGAACGCGGATGCGGGTGTGTATGCACGGTTGACCGAGACAGAGGCAGAGGATTCTCATTAGGGTTGTTGACTGTTGACTTTTTCTAAACCCTAATGAGAATAAGAAATATGATTAATAATAATATTAATTAAGTATTATTGTGCCATGGTTGGGTTGAAAGTTTGACTTTTTTGACTTGTTGACTTTGTTGACTAGTTTGGACTTGTTGACCATCATCATTTCAATGGCTATCATTTCATGGCTATGAATTTTGCTTGCTTGTTTGTTTACAGAATGCATTAAATGCATGAAATGATAATGCCATTGACATGAACCATCACAAATACTTAATTATTGTTATTATCATGATTATTTTTGTTTTTGAGAGCATAGTTGTAAAAGTCTTCTCTCATTCTATCATTCCTACTCTCTCTCATCCAAGCTCTCCCTCTTCCTCTTGCTCTTGCTCTTGCTCATGGCTCTCTTGTCTCATGAGATGAGAAACATGAACCATTGAGATAAAACTCTAAAAACACTTCTCTACTCACTCTAGAGTACAAGGTCTAGCAAACCAAGTATTTTAGTTTCCTCTTGATTGAGGTTGGAGCCAAAGGTAAAAGCTTTCGGGTGGATCCATCTTCGGCACAAGGAGACGACGAGGTGAGGCTGATCCGACCACTACAAGGAGTCGAAGAGAAGGAGTTCAAGATTAGGTATAACCCCTAATATAGTAATTAAATTCTTAGTTAGGTTGTTAGATAATTTGTTTAGCAAAGATCCGGTTGCTAGTCTATGTTACCCTTCAACGAAAAATTGTTTTTCACCATTTCCGCATCCCCGAAAGTACCGAGACGGGTAACGTGGACTTACATCGACTGCCTCTGAGAGGACTTCTAATCCTTCAGGACGGGGACCGAGCAGGGTTACTGCCCAGTGCCTCTTGACGAGGACTTTGATCCCTGTCGGTTGTGGTAGGAAACTACCAGCCGGGGATAGCCGAGCAAGGACCCGACTGCCTCTGGGAGGACTTTGGTTCTTGGCGCGGGAAGAGCAATAGGGCTGTAAGAAGCCTACCAAGGACCCTTGGCCGGGCAGGGTTACTGTCCGGTGCCTCTAACCCTGCCCGGCGCCTCTTGGCGAGGGCTTTTGTGCTGAAGGATAGCCGAGCGAGGGGTCCTCGGGCTCGACTGCCTCTAGGAGGGCTTTCTGATCCCTGGCGTTGCGGTAGGGAAGCTACCCACCGGGGATAGCCGAGCGAGGGATCCTCGGGCTCGACTGTAAGTGCACGGCGGCGCCCCGGCCGTCAATCCGACGCCGGAATGCGGAAGCGGTGATAAACTTTAAATTTTGCGGACTTTGCAAACCGGCACCACCGCGCACTAAACTCCGGATCGTAACCATTAACAAGTCTAAGCTAACTAGAAGAAGAGTTAGAGATGTACCGAATGATCCGAGTCCTCCGGTCTTCTCGTCGTCGTCCCAATCTCCTGCGGAAACTCCGGTCGTCGCCACCTCGCCGGAAGGGCACCACATTGCCTGTTTCTTTTACGGGCTCCCACCTCAATACCGAGGCAACTCGGGTGCGAAGTTGGCTAGCCGACGCACCCAAGAATTGCTGTAGAACAAATGTAGAACCGTTATCTCTTTGGGGTTTAAGAGGTTGCCATGTATGGAGGAAATTTTGCAAGAATAATCATGGATGGAAGCTTGATGAAGAATGGAGCATGCTCTCAAAAATGAGCATGTCACCAAAAGAGCTCGGCCAGCCCACCAAAATTGAGCTCACTGGATGATGATAAAAATAGGAAGCAAGCTCTCTCATTTAAGCACTCAAATGTGTATATATTTATATTAATTCATCCACACTCAAAAACCATTCCAGCAGCCTCTTTTATTATTCATTTCTTACTAAAGGAAATTAATCCACACAATTAAACAATACACACACACTCCATACTTCAAACAGTGGCCGGCCATACCCAATTTCCACTCAAACAGTGGCCGGCCCCACCACAAAACCCATACTCATTTAAATTCCATCATATCAAACTTTTTTGCAATAAACCCCCTCCTCAAAGTGTTATTTGCAAACTTGCAAATAACCCCCTCCATCGGAAAAGTCCGGCCGGGAAAGAACAAAGGAAAACCGGCCGGAACGGAATGCAAACTGGCAACTCCAGAAAACTGGTCCCGTAATAAATTATAGGAAAAACCCCGATACTGTGCATACACACTCGCATCTGTATTCCGACCGGATACAAATGCAGTGAGACAAAATCTACACCGTCTAATACTAGGATCCGGCTTAAGCCAAAGCCGGCTAGTAAAAAACCGTCCGATTACGATCCGTGCAATACCGCACGTATCTGATCGAACCCTGCCATATCTCCATACGGCCTCTACAGCCTTTCGCCCGAAAGCTGAGTAACTGAAAGTGTGGCGGACTCTAAAGACTCATCAATACTATGGCTGTGGATTTAACCACTAGCACGTCAGAGGTATAAGCCAATACGTAACGGGCCACCAGCAATTGACTAAAAGGGACGTCGATGAGCGAACTCATCCTGACACCCTACTGAGCCTGTCAGTGACAATATCCGTGCAGTCCGGTCCGTTCGTCTATGAGTATCGCATGGCGGGCCTAGGGGGTTGGTAAAAGTCAGACCCCCAAAAGCGGTACAAGTCGTGTCGGAGTGTAGCCCAGAACACCCTGAGACACTACTGGAATACCTACCACTAAATCTCCTTGCCTTGGCCAAGGACTTTGTGTAATGGCTCTCCTAGACACAGCACGACCTCACCCCCAATACCGGGAGAGACGAACCCCTGAAGATACGCTCACTGCCTCCATGTGGCTCGGGACTGTACCCAACTAAAACCTGTTTGCACGACTCCTTTGAGCCGTGGTAGGGTAGTAATCAAAGTACAGTGGGAACTCACACGAGACAAATGACGATCCCCAGGTCGATGAACTAACCTGCACACATGTCACCAGGGAACTGCCATCTGACGTCTGGTATATGACCAACTAGCATGTTCCCGGCGAGTCCTGTCCGGTGTACTCATAACCCAATGAGCACCTGTATACATCTTGGGTGAACCAACTGACACCAGTGGCCTGTGAGACCGGCCACCGCCCCTCGTCGGGGTCTCGACTGTATACACTAGTCTACTCTGGAGTATCGATGCCCTATCTCGAAACTCCCACGACTAGGGACCTTTTAAGGATGTGCTCATAGACTACCAGCTCCCACGTATATGATCGCCCTCATACTGCCGGTAGTCAAGCAAGAATCCTAGGGGCTCTATCAACGTGCAATAGCGACATGTCATGTCACCTAAAGCAGTACACGATGATAAAGGGTAAACCAGATAGCAAACTATCATCTCGAGTAAGACTGTTCTACCGGGATAGGTCCTCCCTCAATCATTACAATCACGTACCTGTGACCTAATAATTGACTCTGAGGGCACTATCTCCAACAATCTCCCACTTGCACTCAAGGCTAATTATTGCGATGTCGCATACTCACAGCCCGTGTGATACCGAACATCCAACTCCTCTACTAGTCAGTCTCACAAAGCTCGTTTGCGGAACTATTGCGTTCGAGGAATAGCCTCAGTGAGTGGATCCGCTCTGAAGTTTCTTTCTATGTCTCTCTATATCTCAAGTTCGCGGAGAAAGCCATCTCCCGAAATGAGCAATACCTGTCTTAGAGTGTCTGGATATCTGATGGGACCGAGCTCAAAAATGAACTCCAAATCCAAACTTCTAAGACTGTATCGTCAACTGAAATTAATCAGTATCCTGCGCCATGCCACCCTCAGTATTGCCTTGGACCACCTGTCCAAAATACTGCCCCTCATCAGAAGGAAAACTATAACTCTGACAACCTCCTTGTCGTCCACGTCACCTTGGAAGCCTGGAATGATAACTGTCTCTCAAATGAGGCTGTCGTTATCATATCCCTAGAACATTCACTTATGTTCTAAAACTGCTTCCGACTGTTTCTCCAGGATTGGATCAATATCAACTTATTGCACCTACTGCAAGAACAACATCTGGTGTGGTACTTGACATATCATGATTGACTCAATTGCCTGAGCAAGTGATCTGCCAATCATGCGCATCCCTCTCTACTTTAGTCTATAAGACACCTTTAGAGAGGGTGACTCCATTACCTGCAGGTATACTACCGTGCCAAGAGTCGTCCATTCTAAATACTCTTAGAATGCTGTCAAAGTACCCTGATTGGGAAACCACCGAAATCTAGATCTAAAACCATAGATCTAGTAACCAGTATGTCTGATATAATGTCCAAGTCTCATGTGGAGAAAACACTGTGTGACGACCAAAGTATAACCGATCGTTGTATAGGAATATCACTTCCTACTACCTTCTCAACAGATCCATCCTCTATTCTGATGACGTCAAACCCATGACTGTCACATCAGAAATAGATGATCTATCTCCGCTACATCTGCTTTAGTCTATAAATAGACATAAGCGTGATGTCCACCAATGCTTCCGCTGCTCCCACTGACTACGACAACCCTCTGGCAGAGTCATATAGACGTGCACTTCTAAAGCTAGTTTAGAACGACGCTATACTCATCCTCCTGCCGGGCCTCGCAGCCTGGAACAACAGCAATGACAAGTGTGGGTAAACAAGAACTTCCCTGTCACCGTCCTTGAGGCTACTGGAGTACCTCTCGGGTGCCTGAAGTTACCCACCTTATCTGCGGAGTGGCCAATGGAATGTCAATCCAGATTGAAACTTTAGGTTCCTTATCAAATCTTCAGTAATCGTTTGTGGTTCTGGAATCACTTCCAGTTCTACCATACTCCCACTACTGTTTTCCGAAAAAAAATCCATTTTTAATAAAACTGTGGCGAGTCTAGAACAATATCGCTATTGTTCATCCAGATGGTAGAAAATCAACCCTCGTCATAGCCTGGGTCAACCCACAAACAGCCATTACAGAAACGTGCCTTGAGTTGTCCAGTGTCTGGTTTTAATCATAAACCGGACAACTCCCCGTACCTTAACATCGTTAAGATATGAACTGTTCTATATAGAAACAGAGGCACTGATTTAATTGAACCAGATTCAAATCATGCAGCTGTCCCCAGCGCATGTCAACTAAATGGAAGGAGGCCGATCAGCGTTGCTCAACTTAGGAATACTTCCAATTATGAGTAACCTGAAAGAGAAGCAAGATCTCTTTATCATTACTATCAACTGAATACCACACACAAGTATCTACATCTTCGATCTCTTTGAAGAATCCCGATACTTGCTATACCTGGTTCTCTACTCTATTCAAATACCTATAACTTCTCCAAATTCGGACCCTGTGTTTCCACGAAACACCTGTCTAAAAACTAGAGAAGTCTTAAGTAAACCGAATATAGTATGAGGACCACCCCTCTGTCCTGATGGACCCTGGACAACATACAATACTCTGTATAAGTCCCTTGAGTCTGATACCTCATTCACTGTGTGTCGTAGGTTGAAAACTGTACTTATGGTTAAGAAGAATTACACCGCTGTTCAATGCTCCTTACCTAACCATCCACTGATATAGTTAAATGTCGTAGACATAATTTCAAAAAGGTATATCTCACTCTATGAAAATAGACGTACAGATATATCAATTTGAAATTGGTGCATAACAGCGGATATTCAAAACCAAATATTTGCCACCCGGCAAACAGCCCAGGTGATTTCCTCAAATATCACCGATTACAACGAATCCCGATATAATGAGGATAATCACCTAATTCCCAATAACTTACTCCCACTCATCATCTGTAAAACCATACAGATGTGAGAATCGTACCTGGTAAATACATACCCTAGAGTAAGTATCTAATCGGGAAAACAGTTTTCCTTTAACATTACACAGTGAAACTGAAACATTGAAATGTTCCGATGGGGTATTCTGGTATTCCTAGTAATGCCTCTTCCAGATTCACGACTGTAACCGTATAGTTCTTTGCCACCTCTCCAAATCCCTTCATATGTCTTTAGTCTTTACCTTCTGTACACCCCTTTAGGCCAAATGGTTTTCTTCATTCCCTACCGTTCGGCACCAGCCTATGGTTTGGAAGAAGACTATCCAATAAGCATAATGGGTGTAATGTCCCAATCCTAGGAACACTCGCAATGCGAGAGAAGGTGAAGATAAAAGACACCTGAATAAATCTTATTCCTATTTCTCCTGAACCAGAATCCATCCCCGAACTGGAACAAGTTCCTTTCGAGTTCGTATATAACCATACGATGGAGTATCCAAATAAACTGTGGATCTTCGTAGTGATACGGAGTGTCCTGGAGAAATACAAAGGTGATATGGGAGTGGTAACGAAATATTTGGTTTGGTCGTGAATATCTGTTGCAATTTACTTTGCCCTCTTACTAATCCCTTGCTTTGTCTGAACTTAATACCTTCTGCACACCATCGTTATGCTAATTTGTTTTCTTCATTCCCTACCGGTCGGCACCAGCCTAAGGTTTGGAAGAAGACAATCCAATTTGCGTAATAGGTGTACTACCCCTAAACCAAGGAGTACTCGTAACCTGAGAGAGGGTAAAAAGAAAAGACAACTGAATAATCCTATCCGTTTTCTCCAGAACCGGAAACCATCCTCGAATAAATCCCTTCGAGTTCGTATCTAACCATACGATGGTTTTGTCCAATGGAAGTGGACGTTCGTAGTAATACGTGGTGTCCTGGAGAAAAGGGTAAAAGTAGGAGTGGCAATGAGGTTCGCAACTCTGACAATCCAAAAGCCGGTGTTAAGAAGGTTCGGTCAACTTGGTCACTGAGTCAAAGTCTTAGGGTCGGGTCAATGGTCGCTGCCAGAGAGAGAGAGAAAAGAAACACTCAGCGTGCACTCTAACCTAGATCAGAATGGTTACCAATTTATCTAATCTGGAATCCTCCCACTGTACCTCAAATTCTCCTCCAAACCTGAAAGAAGAATTAGTCGGGATCACCCGAGGAGTAAACTAACTCATCAGTGGGAATCGGGATCCAACTATCATCGCATGACAACGTGATGGAATCCGCTCACGGTGTCACACTCCAGAAGGTATGCGCATATCTGGCAAGTTTCAGTTCTTTTGAAACTCCCGATGTAATTTCTGCCCCATGCTCTTATGACCTTGGCGTGAGGTCAAAATATCATAAGTCACATGTCAAGTTCTGCCCGTCATTATCCAGGTTAATCTGAACCCACCCGTACATACCCTTGACGTAGGCCAAAATAGTAGTACGACTGTCCCAAACCAACGCATCTATCTATGCAACAGATAAATACCCGGCAGCTACCAATCACTATGCCTTGGCGTGAGGTCAAAATACATAGCTTGAATACTACCGAATCTTTAACTGAAATGACGGAGGGCTACGAATGGTTTCTGGCGAAAACCTTTAACGTAATGAACTTGATATCGTCGAAGGAACGGATAGCTTTTTGAAAATATAGTGACGAAAACCGTTGCTAAAGAGGTCACTCCCGGTGAAGGGATCTCGGCTCTTTCCCCGTAGAATGGGGTGCAGGATATTCCAACTGAATACCACGGTGCAAAGCAAAAGTAATCGGCTATAGTGAAGTTAATGCCCTGACGCAAACTTTTGTCCAAGGGGTCACTCCCGGTGAAGGGATCTCGGCCCTTGCCTCGTCGACTGAGGAGCAGGATATCCCAAATGAATACCACGATGCAAAACAAAAGTGAACGTCCTTGCAATAACAGCTTTTTGAAAAGTGTTCCAACAACATCAGATTAGGTTTGTTTTAACTTGCATTGATCCGAATCAATGCAGTCCCATCAATTGATCACACCACAAAGAACGAAAATATACTGACGTACGTATATGCCATCTGCATTCGCCACTGGGTCCCGTCATCACCCGTTAGGTTAGCTAACTAACGGCAGAGCGGGGACTGGACTAGCGCGGATGAAAAACATATACAACATCTACTAATATATATATACCAATATATAGTATTTCGCTCAAGGCGTGAATAAAATGCAACATCACAGAAATGTACAGCATCACAGAACAAAACAGATATCTGGGATCCCCGGGTTTCACAGAGCCACTACTGAAACCCGACGTTCCCCTGGTCGTGTGGATAGCCTGTGCAATGAAATCCTAGACCCCTACGGGCGCGGCAAATTACCCGCCAAAACCTGAAGCGAGGCAGCCCCCTTCAGCAACGTGAATGGACCACCCAGCACTTCACGGAATCCGGTAACTTGGGCACCCCTCCTGGGTCAACCTGTACCCCCTACGAGTGCGGCGAATAGCCCGCCAATCCTAGAGTGAAGCCCCCTCCGTCTCAATGCCATGAGATGCGGGCTTGTTGCCCTCCAGAACCCGGCTATCCGTGCACCCCTCCGCGGGGCAATCCTAGTACAGAAAGTAAAATATACATACAACGGGTACATCGACCGCAACCAGATCGTGCCCCAAAATAATAATACAAACAGGCAGTGACGGCAGTCCACATGTCGGACGCTCGCCCCGCAATATCAAATGTACATAATACAACAAAACTGTACTAGCATTGCATCCAGGCTATCCCCAACGACCGATCCGCAACATCACAGCAAAAACAGAACATCAACGTGAAAGTCACGTTCGCAAATCCGTCTAACCGGGCTATAGCAGTTAGACCGGATTTACCGATCGAGTGACATTCACGGTCGCAGATATAATGTAAATACTGTGAAAAATGTGTTTAAAATTTTCCGATTGACCAAAAATTAACAAGTGGGCCCCCAATCAAAACTGTAGCACTCACAGAAAACCTGGGCCCAATTTTAATATTCCAAAACCCATATTTTAAGCCCACAAGCCCACTGAAAAAAAATTGATGAACTGAAGTCTTATTCCTACGGCGGAAGCGCGGCCGATGAGGGGCTTAGGCCGCCCTTCCGCGGTCGTACGGAATCATCACTTCACCAAAATTTTTCAGTGTGCTTAAAACTCCCTGCACATCATTCTGAGGCGACCTGAAAAAATTTTTGGACTCAAAAAAAATTCGACAGAAACTGATGTGCATGAAAAATGCGGTTTCGGGATTTTGTTCGATCGGAAACGTAAAACACATTACACCAAGCTAGACTATGTTAATGGCGAGGCTCTGATACCACTGTAAGTGCACGGCGGCGCCCCGGCCGTCAATCCGACGCCGGTATGCGGAAGCGGTGATAAACTTTAAATTTTGCGGACTTTGCAAACCGGCACAACCGCGCACTAAACTCCGGATCGTAACCATTAACAAGTCTAAGCTAACTAGAAGAAGAGTTAGAGATGTACCGAATGATCCGAGTCCTCCGGTCTTCTCGTCGTCGTCCCAATCTCCTGCGGAAACTCCGGTCGTCGCCACCTCGCCGGAAGGGCACCACATTGCCTGTTTCTTTTACGGGCTCCCACCTCAATACCGAGGCAACTCGGGTGCGAAGTTGGCTAGCCGACGCACCCAAGAATTGCTGTAGAACAAATGTAGAACCGTTATCTCTTTGGGGTTTAAGAGGTTGCCATGTATGGAGGAAATTTTGCAAGAATAATCATGGATGGAAGCTTGATGAAGAATGGAGCATTCTCTCAAAAATGAGCATGTCACCAAAAGAGCTCGGCCAGCCCACCAAAATTGAGCTCACTGGATGATGATAAAAATAGGAAGCAAGCTCTCTCATTTAAGCACTCAAATGTGTATATATTTATATTAATTCATCCACACTCAAAAACCATTCCAGCAGCCTCTTTTATTATTCATTTCTTACTAAAGGAAATTAATCCACACAATTAAACAATACACACACACTCCATACTTCAAACAGTGGCCGGCCATACCCAATTTCCACTCAAACAGTGGCCGGCCCCACCACAAAACCCATACTCATTTAAATTCCATCATATCAAACCTTTTTGCAATAAACCCCCTCCTCAAAGTGTTATTTGCAAACTTGCAAATAACCCCCTCCATCGGAAAAGTCCGGCCGGGAAAGAACAAAGGAAAACCGGCCGGAACGGAATGCAAACTGGCAACTCCAGAAAACTGGTCCCGTAATAAATTATAGGAAAAACCCCGATACTGTGCATACACACTCGCATCTGTATTCCGACCGGATACAAATGCAGTGAGACAAAATCTACACCGTCTAATACTAGGATCCGGCTTAAGCCAAAGCCGGCTAGTAAAAAACCGTCCGATTACGATCCGTGCAATACCGCACGTATCTGATCGAACCCTGCCATATCTCCATACGGCCTCTACAGCCTTTCGCCCGAAAGCTGAGTAACTGAAAGTGTGGCGGACTCTAAAGACTCATCAATACTATGGCTGTGGATTTAACCACTAGCACGTCAGAGGTATAAGCCAATACGTAACGGGCCACCAGCAATTGACTAAAAGGGACGTCGATGAGCGAACTCATCCTGACACCCTACTGAGCCTGTCAGTGACAATATCCGTGCAGTCCGGTCCGTTCGTCTATGAGTATCGCATGGCGGGCCTAGGGGGTTGGTAAAAGTCAGACCCCCAAAAGCGGTACAAGTCGTGTCGGAGTGTAGCCCAGAACACCCTGAGACACTACTGGAATACCTACCACTAAATCTCCTTGCCTTGGCCAAGGACTTTGTGTAATGGCTCTCCTAGACACAGCACGACCTCACCCCCAATACCGGGAGAGACGAACCCCTGAAGATACGCTCACTGCCTCCATGTGGCTCGGGACTGTACCCAACTAAAACCTGTTTGCACGACTCCTTTGAGCCGTGGTAGGGTAGTAATCAAAGTACAGTGGGAACTCACACGAGACAAATGACGATCCCCAGGTCGATGAACTAACCTGCACACATGTCACCAGGGAACTGCCATCTGACGTCTGGTATATGACCAACTAGCATGTTCCCGGCGAGTCCTGTCCGGTGTACTCATAACCCAATGAGCACCTGTATACATCTTGGGTGAACCAACTGACACCAGTGGCCTGTGAGACCGGCCACCGCCCCTCGTCGGGGTCTCGACTGTATACACTAGTCTACTCTGGAGTATCGATGCCCTATCTCGAAACTCCCACGACTAGGGACCTTTTAAGGATGTGCTCATAGACTACCAGCTCCCACGTATATGATCGCCCTCATACTGCCGGTAGTCAAGCAAGAATCCTAGGGGCTCTATCAACGTGCAATAGCGACATGTCATGTCACCTAAAGCAGTACACGATGATAAAGGGTAAACCAGATAGCAAACTATCATCTCGAGTAAGACTGTTCTACCGGGATAGGTCCTCCCTCAATCATTACAATCACGTACCTGTGACCTAATAATTGACTCTGAGGGCACTATCTCCAACATCGACTGCCTCTGGGAGGACTTTCTGATCCCTGGCGTTGCGGTAGGGAAGCTACCCGCCAGGGATAGCCGAGCAGGGTAGCTGCTGGGCTGCCTCTTAGTGAGGGCTTAGATCCTTGGGCGAGGTGGCCCTTAAGCCGCCGTGGCGAGCCCCCTCTGTGCGATCCCGTCAAGGGAGGGGGTGTCGGTCTATTCGGCCGGCGAGGGCGTTGATGCGGTCGCTGGAGGAGGTTCACCCGCGTCTCCGGTGAGGGGGAGCCGGCGGCTAGTATCTGGATCTTCAGGGTGAACGCTTGCCATGGGGATAGAGATCGGAAGGCCAACTTTGTTTTTTTGTGGAGTTCCGTTTCCCACAGACGACGCCAACTGATGGGGCTCTTTTTCGGGCCTCCGTCAGATGTTGTCTTCCGTTGATCTCGCGGTGAACTTAGCTGATTATTCTTCGTTGCGTGTGGGTCTCAATGGATTTTTAGAGGAAGAGACGAGGTGAAGAGGTTGTTGCCGAGTACCTGCAAAGAAGTCCCGGGGTGGTTTGGTACCACCAAGGACCCTCCGACGCTCAAATTAGTGATAAGATCCGAGCAGAGTAACGGCGTAAAGTGTAAAGAATGGCTTACTTGATCCCTCTGTGATAGGGGTTTATATAGCGGTGGTGGCACGCAGCAGCAGGCGCGAGAATCTCGCCGGCAGTTACGCTTCCGACGTCACGCCCGCGCAGAGAACGGATCGCCCATTAATGGGGATCGTGATGGCGTGGAACGTAGGATGTTGTTGGCGTAGAATCTGCGCATGGCGAGATTCGCGGAGCGGCGGTTACGCCTGTGAGTGGTAGAGTTGGTCGGAGGGCCGAGAAAGACGGCCTCGGCAGGGAGCTCGGGATGAGCGGGGAGGCCAAAGAATCTTGGTCCTGTGGCGGCTCGGGGCAAGATGAATGCCCGAGGAGGCTAATTTGCAGGGGGCTCGAGGAGGGTCAGCTTGTGCTTGCAGGTCGGGTGTAAGGGGGCCTGGTCAGCCTCTGTGGACCCTTTCTTCTGAGTCCTGGGACACGTCATCTGTCACGTGTCCTGATCTGCAGCTTGGTACGGATATCGAGCATCATCACGGCTTAAAGCAAGATCGATACTCCAGCCAAAATGCCAACGCAAATTCATCACAACACTAATTAAATGATCAACCTTCTTCTGCTGCATGCCTCAGGCCTGAGCGCATGGCCGCAAACCAGCAGTCCAATTCCTCATGTCCACAGACAAAGTGGATGAGGCCGCAGCCCTCGTTCCCAAATACTTCAAATCCGGCCAAGCGCCGCCGCCATCTCCGACTCCGTCCTTGAATCCCGCCTCCTCATTAGGCGCCCCTTCGACGCCATCTTCAATAGCATAATTGAATCTCTGCCCTTCTTCCCTTTCTCCGGATGCACTAACCTAACCCACCAGATCATCATTAAAGCATATCTCGACGTCCAAGACAGGGAACTTGCTCTCTGGCACTACCGCTGCTCCGTCAAGGATGTCGACCCTTTCAACCGCTGCCTCCCCACTTTCAGGCTCCTCTTCCGCTGCCTCCTGGAGAACGGCATGCCCGACTCGGCCGTCGACGTCAAGGATGGCATGTTCACTAGGATCTACACTGGCCCCGACATTTACGTGTACTGTCTTATCATGCTATGGTTTGTTCGCCATGGCGACCCCGCGCGGGGGGGCTTGCTCTGTACAGGGAGCTGAAATCCCAGGTGGTAGTTCCCGGCGGGGGCGGCTTCCTGGATAAGCTCGGATACGGCGATTTGATCAGGCGGCTTCTTCCGGAAAGGGACGATAAGGAAGCGGCTCGGCAGTGGTACGACGAGGCTTTCGAGGGAGAAATCAGGCTCGAGCCCGTGAGTTACAACGCGTCTCTCCGAGCTCTGGTCAAGGATTGGGGGGATTTGGATCGGGCTGTCAATTTGTTCAGGCGGATGGCGGCGGCACACCGACCCCCGCCGAAACGTCCCGGATTCGATATGGAAAGCTTTGATTTTGTTGTCTACGAGCTTTGTGTTACCGAGAGATTCGATGAAGTGATGGAGATTTTTAAACAGGCGGTGAAGATCGACTGCAGATCTGAGAGCTTGGTTTTTAACAAATTTCCCGGGACACCATCTTGCAACAAGCTGATCCAGCTGCTTGTAAAGGATAAACTGGTGAGTGAGGCTGAAGGGGTTCTGAGAGAGATGATCGGGCAATCGATACACAGGAACATGTTTACCTATCTTTATTTAGCGGAGGCTTGTCTTTCGACGGGCAGGACCGATGACGCGGTTCACTACATCAAAGAGATGGTGGAGGCGGAGGACGCAGGGATGCTTAAACCCCCCGATGCGAATTCCTACAATAAGGTAATTTCAAGGCTGGTGAGCGCATTGAAGGTTGAAGTACAAGTCGGAGAAGGGAAACTAATCGACAGAATGACGAAGGGAGAGGTGAAGTTTACCATCAAGGGGTATGAGATGCTGACCAAGGCTTTTTGTGAGCTGGGAAGGAGGAACGATGCGGTTGAGACGGGAAGGAGGATGATACGATTGGATGAAAGCATCGGGGACGGCAGATTACCCAGGCAGCATCGGGGACGGCAGATTGGGACCAAGAGTTGGCACGGTTGGTCAATGAATTTAAGATGAAGAAGAATGCAGAGAAATCGGAGGCACAGGTTGAGGTTGAAGGAGGAGAAAATTAGGGAGAAATGGAGACGACGAAGAAGCATTGTTTGAGGACGTGAAGCGGAAACTTATTCTTCAAAGTTATTCTGTAATGTAGATTCTTATGATTCATCTGTTTGTCCATGGTAAGATCGAAAATGCATTTGATCTATTTGGCTTAGGTTTCTTTTATGCAGGTTTCAAAAAAATACGTCACTAATCGTTGGCGGTTGAGTGTAGGCCTTTTTTCATTTTTAAACATTCTACTGGAATAATCTGTTGTAAGATGATGATGCTTTCTATTGGAGATCTCCCAGATCGGGATACGTGGCAGATGACGTGTCCCAAAGCTCAGAAGAAAGGGCCCATAGGGGCCGACCAGGCCACCCATGTACCCGACCTGCAAATACAAGCTGGCTCTCCTCAGAGCCCCTGCAAATTGGCCTCCTCGGCCTCTCAGCTCGTCCCTAGCTACCACAGGACTAAGATGCCTCGGCCCTCCTGCTCGTTCCCGAGCTCTCCCGCTGAGGCCATCTTCCTCGGTCCCTCCAACCGACCAACTCCACCACTCACAGGCGTAACCGCCGCTCGGTAAATCTCGCCATGCGCAGATTCTCCGCCGGCAACATCCCACGTTCCACGCCATCACGATCCCCATTAATGGGCGATTCGCTTATTACGCGGGCGTGACGTCGGGAGCGTAACTGCCGGCGAGATTCTCGCGCCTGCTACTGCGTGCTGCCGCCACTATATAAACCCCCATCACAGAGGGGTCAAGTAAGCTTTTTTCACCCCACTTAGCCGTTACTCTGCTCGGATCTTGTGCTAACTTGATCGTCGGAGGGTCCTCGGTGGTACCAAACCACCTCGGAACTTCCTTGCAGTTACTCGGCGCAAACTTCCCAAAACCACCAATCTCTTCAAAACCCATTGAGACTCACTCACAACAGGAGATCACCTCCAAGATTCACCGGGAGATCGACGGAAGACAACATCTGACGGAGACCCGAAAAGGACCTCCATCATAAGACCTTTGGCAAACAAACTGATCTCTTTTCTTTATCAGTTGAGAAATTGTATCCGTTGGAAAATTCTGGTTTAAGTGCCACTAGAGAGCCTAGTATAAAATGCTCTCTTTCAGCTTTCCATTCATGTTGTATTTGTACAATTTATGTTGTATTTGTGCGTGCGCGCACGTGTGTGTGAGAGAAGCAAGGACGGTGCAAGATAGGGGCAAGTGTTGTGAATGCTTCCATTCTATCCCCGAAGATTTCCCATTGATCCAACTTTATCGCGAAGCTGTTCGAGATTCAAAGTAATCTACAAGAAAGCAGGTCAGACGTCTGGAGCCAAAAGCTTTAAACGTCAAGAGCAAAAGGCTTCAGACGTCTGCCTAGGCTCTATATGCACGGCATACTTTGAGCTGACGTCTGACTCGAAAAAGGGAAGACGTTTGTCATCACTCTGGTCTTTTGAGTTGTGAAGCCCAGATGTCTGAACATCCTTGTTCAGACGTCTGGGACTACTCTGGTATTTCGATAATATTCGGGCAGACGTCTGTCTATTCCTTCTGCAAACTTCTGCCGTATTGGGCCGGTCAAAAATTGCTTAGTTAGAAAATTTGTTATTTGGGAATATCTTTTGTATGCTGTATATATAGCAGTATGAATTAACCCAAGATTAGTGATAGCTTTGTGATATTTGTGAGAATCCATTGTTATTTTGAGAGAGACAGGGTTATTGAAGGGATTTGTATCTCCATCGGTTTGTACTCTGAATTTGATTATTAATAAAACTTCACCTTCGCCTATTTGTAAGTTCTCGTATTTCTATTTTGCCTGTGGCTTTGCTACTTCTATATATTGATTATTTTGTCTTTGTGATCGTCTTGTCGCAATAGGCTGGTATCAGAATCTTTTGTTGTTGTTTGGGATCTTTTGGATCGAACCATTAGGTCTTCAATATTACGATTTAGGACAATGGTGAGTAAAGATAACTGCGTCCTTATCCCCACTTTCTTAGATCGTGATTTTGAAGTTTAGGGTTCGATAGCACATCGTGTTTTGATTTGATCTCACATCATGTCTCCGACAATCATGAAGTTCGATATCGAGAAGTTTGATGGAAATATAAATTTCAGTTTGTGGCAAGTCCGTATGGTTGCCGTTTTGACTCAAAATAAATTTGAAGAAGGCAATTCTAAGAAAGGATAAAAAGCCTTCTACTATAATGGAGGAAGCTTAGAAGGAGATGAATTAGAAGGCTCTCACGACTATCCACTTATATTTAATAAACGAAGTTCTATAAGAAGTTTTGATAGAGAAGACGACGGCTGATTTGTGGAGGAAATTGAAGGAGTTATATTTGAGGAAATCTCTCATGAATCGACTCCTATTGAATCAGTGTCTCTACACACTTCGTATGTCAGAAGGCTCTCAAATCAAATCTCACATCAGTGAGTTCAATTCAATCTTTATAGATTTGGTTAAGATTGATATTAAGATTGATGATGAATATCCGGCTCTTCTCTTATTGTGTTCGTTGCCACCCTCATATAAGCGCTTTCGTGACACCATGATTTATGGACGAGATATGATCTCAATCAAGGATGTCAAAGAGAACTTGATGAACAAAGAGAAGATCGACAAAGAGTTGACTTCTACCGAAACGGATGGTTCATTGTCTGGCTTATTTGTTCGAGGGCGTGCGTAGAAGAGAGATCCGGAAGAAAATATAAAGAAGTTGAGGTTGAAATCCAAGGCTAAGAATGTGACCTGTAATTATTGTAAGAATAAAGGGCACTTCAAGGTCGATTAATTTAAATTGCAGAACAAGCTAAAAAAGGAAGAAAAATCGAAGGAGTTTTCGGCTGAGACGAGTATAGTGAGAGGAGAATGAGATCTTCTTATAGTTCTTGACAGCGCATATCGATCCAATGACGAGCGGATTATGGATTCGGCTTGTCCCTACCACATATGTGTCCCAATAGAGATTTGTTTACCACCTATGAGTTTGTTGATGGTGGAGTGGTTTTGAAGGGCAACAATAGATCGTGTCAAGCTGTAATGACTCTGAATTTGCTGTGCGAAAAATTTTCAATTTAATGTACAGAAAGGAGTTTATAAGCATGAGTACAATTTATAAGTTATTTTTGTTTAAGAACAGCAAGAAATAATTTGTAGCTCATTGGTAAAGCCTTGCACTGCTGTGACGTAACCCCTGTGTTCGAACCTTATCAGGCACATTATATTTTTCTGATTTTTCTTTTAAACATATTGAAAGCCCAAAAGTTTACACGTGCACTGCACATAAAAATGAAAAGTCTGAGAAAACAAACATGTGCAAAATAATATAAACACAGAGGAGTATATGTGTCCAAGATCCTCACAAGATAACCGGCGAGATGGGCTATATGGCCGATGGGGACGGGGCCCTCATGGGTAAAAGTCCCCGGGCCTTGCATACATGACCTTTCCACTAGCCCCATTACCCTTGCACTATTTGATTTTTCTGCAATCAAACAGAGACTTTAATTTCACTTTAAAATCAAATTTTAATGCATTTTAATTCATTCTTTCAATTCCAAAACCCTAATTCCACCCTATAAATACTATCCCATGCCTTAGCCCTCCTCATTCTGAAAATTCTAATCAAAACTCTCAAATTATCTCAAGTACAAATGGAGTAGAAGAGGAGTTAGCCAAAGACCAACTTCCGGCGAGGATCGAAGCGAATTCCGGCGATTCCGCGATGCCACAACGACCTCAACCTTTTCTTCTATCTCTTCTTAATAAAATCCAACTGTAAGTCCCTCCCAAACTCTTTTTTTCCTCTTTGAAATCTCTTTTCAAAACAAATATCGGTAAGTGGAGTTAATACCGATGCCAATCTTCTAAACCTTAAAAACTATTATGTTCATCCCACTTTCACACAATCTTTGTAACACTAAAATATCATAAAACATAACCTTAAATTAACTTTTACGCTAAAATACCATGAACTTCATATATTCATCTTTTAGTTCTTTTGATAATTATACCTTTAGAAAACTTCATGGGGGTAATGGCATACCCCTCACATACACACATGTTTTTATAGCACGATATACCTTGAACATACTTTTGTTACCATATTACATTAAAATGCCATAAACTATAAAAACGGGTTTCTTTGAATTGTATTTCAAAATCCTTTGCAAATAAAGCTCTACAACCCTCTTTATGGGACCCGCTATTGGATGGTGCGGATTATCGCACATCTTTAGGTTAGTAGAGCGAGATGCAGACCTCTTTACGGAGCATTCGGTCTCGAAAGGTTTTTAATACCAATTTTAAGAAAAACGAACTTTCTACTTAATAATAAAATTAATTTTATATAATTATATAAATATTATTAATCCATATATTTTCATAATATAATAACTTATATTTTTTCAAATAAAAGAATTACAAGTTTCATCAAAATACCATCAAGATATCAATACAAGACAAGTTTACAGTAAAATACCATGAACTATTCAAATTAAGATAATTATCACTAAAATACCTCAATTCTTAAAATACACATCCATGAAAACCCTAAAGAATATAAATAACTTCTCGAGATTATTTTGAAACTATATATTAAAAATATTTTTTCATGAAACCCTTCTAGCTATATAAAACACTGTTAAGAACTTTAGTAAATATAGATTTAAGCGGGATCAATTCTTTTGAGCCCCAGAGAGCCGGAGAAAGTGAGTGATTGCCTATTTAAGATAGAAAACTTAACGGTGTTATCAATAGTAATTGTCTTGGAAAAAGACGCAAATCCTGCCGTCTATATGCAGCAGTTACCGATAACTCCTGAACCTAATTCAGGATCCAAATCAGTTCTAAGTGTCTGACTCAAGTCTGAGTCTAAATCAAGCTTGAATTCACTCCAAACCAGAATCCAATTCAAACATGAATCCAAACCCTAACATGTATACTTGAACCTGAACCTGAATACCAGAACAAGATAAACATGCATACATGACTTGACTTGACCGAACCATGGCTATAACTTGACTTGATTACATGACTATTTGTTACATCCTGAACCTGATTACATGAACAATTTGTATCCATGGTCTCGGCAAGTCTGATAATTATAATCTATATAATACATTACGGGGTTAAAGGGGTAGATTGGTATGGAATGTATTAAAAGTGGCACGATGATGGACACTAAAAGACACCTACATAAACTCTCGTGCCGTTGTCCTATAAATTTTGACGAGGCCTTGTACTTACATATTACCATAGTCTACGGGATAGTTGGACTCCTCTCGTATACACTGATACCTTCTGTACCAAGCTACAAATAACTACGTTAGAATAATAAACTGATACCTGTATAACTTAACAGTTTTCTTTCACATTACTTGTTGTATTCCTTCCTTTTTGGGGACTTACCGAGCGCTAGTTCGGTGACAACATTCCTGTCTCTTTTTTCTTTAGAATGTTCGTCAGGAGGACCGGACGCCCAGGAGATCGAGCCCGGCCAGGAGTACTTGCAGCAGATTGAGACACAGCCAGACTACTAGCTTACTTATACTTACTTTCCAGTTTGTATGCCACTGTTTAGGCATGGCTTTTATCATTGTACATTTCCTTTTCAAATCAGTTGTATTGTAAAAATGAATGTTAATAAAAATTGTTGTTTACATTATATCTCTTGTCATTTCTTGTGCATTTTATATATATTGCTTATTTACGCTTAACGTGTTTACTTCTAAGTAAATATGCTGTGTGCCCGCCACGTCTCCTTCCCCGTACAATGGGAAGCGGGACGTGACACAAGTCATTAGCAAAGGGACGATCCAAATCAAGATGTATGATGGTGTTGTGAGGACATTGGCAGAAGTCAGGCACATACCTGATTTGAAGAAGAATCTAATCTCTTTAGGTGCACTCGACAACAAGGGTTACAAGTTTTCCACTGAAGGTGAAGATTTGAAGGTAACCAAAGGTGTTCTCATTATGAAGAAGGGCTTGAAGAAAGAGTCCTTGTATTCATTGCAGAGTTCGACGACTTCCGGATTGGTGGATATTTCATTATCCAAATCTATAACGGATTCAGAAACTATTAGATTATGACACATGGGGCTCGAGTATATGAGCGAGAGAGGTATGGCTGAGTTATCGAAGTAAGGTCTACTTGGTGGGAAGAGTACGATGAATCTTTAGTTTTATGAACATTGCATCTTTAGGAAGAAGATTTGAGTTGGTTTCAGTTCGGCGGTGCACAACACGAAAGATACTCTAAATTATATTTATTCGGATCTTTGGGGATACTCTCCAGTTGCTTCTAAAATAAGCAGTACTAAGTATCTGTTTACCTTCATTAATGATTTTTCGAGGAATGTTTGAGTCTACTTCTTGAAACACAAAAGCAATGCGTTTACTACATTTAAGCAATAGAAGACGTTGCTTAAGAAGCAGACAGGGAAGCAGATCAAGAGACTAAGGACAGACAACGGGTTAGAGTTTTGCTGTGGAGATTTCAACGATTTCTGTAAAAATGAAGGGATAGTTCAGCATCATACCGTTGTCTATACACCACAACAGAATGGAGTCGTGGAGTGGATGAAAAGGACTCTTTTGGAAAAAGCGCGGTGCATGTTGTCTAATGCACTGCTCGGCAAGAAGATTTTGGAAGAAACGGTAAACACAGCGTGCTATATTATGAATTGGTCACCTCATACGACGCTAGATAGTAAGACACCGGAGCATGTATGATCAGGGAAGCACACTGATTATTCAACACTTAAGGTGTTTGGTTGCCCCACTTATACACATTGCCGTGAAGACAAATTAGATCCTCGAGTGAAGAAGTGCATATTTCTTGGTTATGCTACTGCCATTAAAGATTATAGATTGTAATGTTCAGATCCTATGTCTCCTTAATTTATGATTAGCAGAGATGTGTTTTTTGATAAATCTGCTATATTGAAACCGAACAATAAGAAATCTTCAGTTGTAGACGATTCAAAGAAGGACGAGCCAAGAGTTAATATTGAGGTCGGTGAAAGCTCAGATTTGCTGGAGAAGTCTCCTTCAGCATTGTTTGAAGAAGTTCATGATGAGCAGTCCCAAGATGAGGAGTATTTGCTCGCTCGTGACCAACAAAGAAGGGACATTAGACCGCCACAAAGTTATGACTACGATGATTTAGTGGTGTATGCACTATCTGTTGCAAAGACAGTTGATAGTAGCGAACCGACGAACTATAAAGAAACCATCTCATCCGATGAATCAGCTCGTTAGTTAGTCGCTATGAATGAAGAGATTAAGTCTCTTCATAAGAACCAGACTTGGAAGCTCGTGAAGCCCGAAGGAGGAAAGAAAGTAGTTGGCTGCAAGTGGGTTTTCAAGAAGAAAAAAGGTGACCAAGGGGCGGTTGATACGAGATACAAGGCACGGTTGGTTGCTGATTGATCTATTTTAAAGAAGTGTGTAGTAATAACCGCAATCAATAACGGTGTCGCGTGTAGCTAGCCGAGATGAGTACGGGTCGTCCTCAGGGATATGTGGAATCTTTCAATTTTACTTTAGACTTGTTGAAAAGGAGGAAGAATAGAAAAATAAAGAATAGTGAAGAATAGTTTCTAGATCTACGCCAGACACGGATGTAGAATATAGATTTAGTTTAAAGACGGATGTAGATTTTATATCAGAAGAGGGCTTGTAGGATTCGTTAGGATTTAGTAATCCTGGATGACTAATAAAAATGACTCATTTTATCTTTTGATAGATTTAAAACTAGATTGATAGTGATGAATGATAATTAGGGTTCTTGGAAGAAACTAGGGTTTCCACACTATTGACCATTGTCCTTTCATTGATCTCTATTCATGTCCAGCCCTTAACAAAACAATTGTTAATCTGATCTCAAATCGCGGTCGAGACTAGCAATAAATTGGCAGCGCGCCTGATAAGGATATTAACGATTCTTTTGCTAAAGTTTATAAACTTCATAAGACGTAAAAGAAGTTAAAATATTTTCTCATCCATTGATCTACCCTAATCCTACGAACCCTATCAAACGGAGAATTACTCGCGCATGATGGATATAGAAGAACAGATAGAGATGGAATTCATAATGTAACTAAATAATTAAACTACTAATTAATTAAACTAAAGATCTATCTTTATTAATCAACTTTAAAAGTACAAACTTCAATTTTAGATTATAAGAGGAAGAAGAAGTTGCTCTCAATCTCTGCCTTTTCGGATATAGATGTTCCGTCGAATCTCACGTCGCTTTACCACGTCAAATCTTGGACCTGTCTTGGATCACTTGTTCTTTGATGGTGATTAGTTTGTATAAAAGATTGATAATTTTTAAGTTTAGCCCTCGGTCCTTTATATAGACCCAAAACCAGAAACCAAAGATCCCCAGAATTAGGGTTTGTTGTTGCAAATCACAACTAAAAATCTCAAATCCTGACTCAATGAATCGGCTGCGGATTCGCCGCATTGATACTAGTTTGGCCGCGGAAGCGCGGTTTGTTGGTGAGATCTTGGCTTCAGAATTCTGGAGCTGCTTCATTGTGATACATGGAGATTTATTTGATGTCTGGAATTTTCATAGCTTTTCTGAGTCTCTGCCAGTATTGATTCTTTGATTTTATTTTACTTTATCGGCAGATTTTTTATTCCCGACATCTTAACATCTCGATCTCCTGATCTGAACTAAACCTTGCACAATATCTCAATGAATAATGTTAGTAATATTTGGTATTTTTGAGATATTATCCTAACCAATTTGATATGATATTATATTTTAAAAATATTGATTAAGGATATTTGACATGATATGCATATTTAAATTATCAAAATATTATATAAATATTATATGCATACATTTTCCTTCATAATGTTAATTATAATATATAAACATATGATAAATATTATTTTTACAGATAAACCCAAATATGTGTCATATTTATAATAAACACCTTTAGATATTTAAGAAAAGTAACGAAAATGTTATATCAAAAGTGCAATATTTTCGACTGAACAAATACCCCCAAACTTAATTTTGATCGTTCCGAACAAACTATTTATTCAAGATAGAGAGAAAAAAGGAAAAGAAAAACCTAGCACACTTTCGTAGGCAACACGATTGCACTGAGCATGTGCAACAAGACGTTAAACCTCTAAGTGTCCCTAGTAGGAGGAGTGTTGTCTCCTGAGGGTTTTCAGCGAATTACACCCATAAAATCCTATAATAAAAAAAGATGGTGAAACTTACATATAAAAATAGGAACTATAAAAGAAAGAACTTGAAAAGAAGAGTTTCCAAGTATACTAGCTTTTCAGTTGCTATGAGCCCTATCTTAATGGTTGTGAAAAGATGTTAGAAATCACATCATCTCTCAATAAAATATCGTCTTTAGTTTTCCTCCATATCTTTCCTCCAAACATTGATCATATACCCCTACGTGTGTGTAAAAAACATCACTACACTTAGATAATTCAATTCAAGCTATCATACTCTTATCCATATTCCTTAGTACTTTTTAGTTGGTGAATATTTTAGATGGAATTGCTCACACATTCTTCATGCGACCGTTAATACTTCTTGAGGTACTAACCGACCGATTACCAAATGTGCTCGCTTATTTAGGCGTAATTTCTCGTCTTGCAACACCTAAGGATTAGCAGTGGCTCCCAAACCAGTTGGTCTAAGGCACGAGGTGATAAAGTACTCTTGCTATATTTTTTTTATGCCGCGTTAAGCAATTACAAAACCAGTGTTCATTTTTTCCTTCACCACTTATATTTTATTTTATTTTCCTTCATACTAAGGCTTTTAGACAAGAGAATTTCAAGGTATTCTCTACCATCCCAAGTTTCGAGATGTGTATAAGTGCGTATAGTAGGGTATCAACGTTCAAATGTTTGGCCTCAAGGATATGGACTATTTTTCAAACTTATTTTTATCCTCCGATTAGCAATTTCCTTCATCTTACTAACCCTTGGGACAACGGCTCATAACTACTTATTACTAGTTTCATTTAAGAAAATATTTAACTTTCTTGCTTTTCTCAAACTATTCCTATCTTTCATATGTAAATTTTCACTTTCAAACTTTCATTATCAAAAAAATTTTGTGCTTATATATAGTAGAATGCAAAGTAAGGCGTGAATAAGCACAAACCTCCTCCAAACCTGTTTACAGTAGTGTCCTCACCAATGTCATCTGTTAAGCTTAAAAAAACGGTAGACTTGGGAGGAAAAATTAGTAACGGCGACATGAAATAGTGAAAGTAAAATTCTCCCCCAAACTTATTTTTTGGCTCACAATTTTATAAAAATATTCTTTTAAGAGCCAAAATATCCCCCCCCCCCCAAAACTTGAGTAAAATAGTATTAAGTATTTAAAATCATTAGGGGGTTAAAGTTATTGGTCAAAGTAAAGCCTTACAAAGATCAAAAGTCAACACCAACCATTCAAAAATCTTATCGATGTAATGCGCTGGTTGGTGGAAAATCGGAGTTTTGAAGAAGTGGGGAGATAGGAGGCGGTATGGTTTACGTCTCGGTTGATAGAGATGAAACAATAATGGTGAACGGAAACGAGAATGTGGATGATTAAGAATCGAAAGAATGGTCACATTCTCATATGGGATAAGAAGAAATGGTGGTGGTTCGATTTCTTCAGGTGGAGGTTGAGTAATCATAAAATCCGTGTCGTTTAGGAACGCGGGTTCGTCGGCGAAAATATCTTCGAAACTTTCATCGATGGTCCGATTAAACGTTTCGATGTCAATAAGTGTCGCTTCAGAATTCAACACACTTGATTTATCAAAAATTATGGAGGTAGGTGACTCGTAAAGCTCATCTACCTCATTCTCAAAAGAGTCTAAATCAACTTGTCTTTCTAGAATTATCGAACTCGAAATATCGGATTGTGATCCATCAACACTCGCTATCATTAAAACAAGATTAGAAGAAGAATCAGAGAAAGTGGAAGATGAAATGGGTAAACAAATTGGTGTGTCGAGTATTGCTGAACCCGATGTGGGAAATGAAGGCTGAATTTCGTTCTGCTTTTCGGTTATACATTTATCATCAACTTCAAGATGCATATGGAGTTCGGGAAGAATAGTTAAAGGTTCGAAATGATGACCACACGGGAGTGAAAGGACCTGATGAATTGGTGGGACAAACTCATCCAAAACTTCGGGTTCATCATCCAATATATCCCCAACGTCAATATCCTCAATCAAGTGAAAGTTACAAGTCTCAGACACCTCATTAAAAGCAGGGTTTTCAATCAACTATGATTCTAGAGTGGAGGTGTAGAGATCATAAGGGTTGGGTGTGGCTTCACTTGAAATGGACCTTTCACAATCGGGTAAATCAAACACTACAAAGTCACACAACACATCAGATTTCTATCTTCAATTGGTGAATCATTTGGTGTACTCGATAGATCTATGAAACTGGAGGTGTGGATTTCAATTTGAGATGGGGAGGTTTGATTTGGAAGGGTGTACTGCTCTCTCTCACTTCCCAAATTCTCAATTTGTCCTATGGCCGTATTATACGTTGGAAAATTTTGAGCTGGTTTGAAACTAGTTGCTCGTTCGTTTTGTTTATTGAGAACGGCCATGCACTCATTCAATTCCTCTCTGGCGCGGCGCAACACTATCACATATTCTTCCACGGTCCGTTCAAGACTAGACATGGGTCGATAAGGGGTTTCAGGATAAGATTGAAATTCTTGTGGATAAGTAAAACTCCCAAATGACTGATTAGAAAGAATGTCTCGAGAAGGTGTAAAAGTCGGGTAGGATTGATAGGAATCGAAAGCTTGTGAAAATTGGGCAGGAGCAGGATCAATATTGTGATAAGAAGAATATTGATATTAGTTGTGTAGTTGGCGACTGTCAACAGATGTTATATACGCTACAAACCGAGTAGTAAAATCTTCTTTAGAAGATGGTGGCGTTTGTTGTTCTAACGGTTTGACCGGATTGAAATTTTGGACGTTAGTCCTTACTATATACTCAGCGATGGACATGCGTTTAGGAGTTCCCTCACACGTCTTAGATGGAGTATCAACAAAAGAAGATGTAGAATTTTGATACGGTTGATAGGACTTGAAGTGAAGTGGCCAACTGTTTCTTTCCGTTTACTCTATCCGATCTCTTAAAGATATGGTAGAGTCGGATGATATACCGAAGCGATTACGATAATAAGAAATATCTGGTTCTGGATAGCAAAACTCGGCAAGAGTTCTTTTAGTTGGGTTACCCATTATAAGAAGTTGAAAAGAGAGAGGAAGGTGAAAACATTTAAGCACTATTTGGATTGTTTTGATTTGAAAATGGGACTTGAGGGTTGACTCAACAAATCACAAAATGCACAAGCAAACCCTAGAACTAAGCTTACCTAGGTCAAGCACTAGACCGATTCTAGACTTCCAAAGGACAAGCCGCATGATCAATCCTCTACCACATCTTTATAACTCTTGTGGCCAGGTAAGTACCAGGTAAGTGGGATGTATCCGCTATACGAATCAATGAAAATAGCGGGCCTAATTAAGTAACCACTTGCCTTAGACACACTTGCCTAGACACCACAAAAGAAATGCGGATAAGCGATAGATTACCCACGACCTTCCTCTGTCCTATTTGAGCGCGACGGTCCTTAGGGTCTTGATCTAGATATTTTTTTTAATTAATATAGGGTTATGCGGATACTCATTTTGTGATTTGTAGGGCCTAGGAAGGGTGATGAAATCCCCACCTAATCTGAATTGTGGTCTTGCCCCTTAAAGTCCGTATTAAAAAATGCAAAAACAACCCGCAAAACAAAACACACAAAAAGATTTTTGAGCGGCGATATTTTGCAAAGAATCCTGCAGAAAATATATTATTAGATTTTTCAGAGGAGAGAGAAAGAGATATAAAAGATACTAGAAAAGTTTGAGGGCACAACTCCCCAAGACCACCGTGGTTTCGCCGCTGTTTGCACACAATAGCCACGGTTCCGCCGCGCTTTAGGGGGTTCTTTGTTTAATTTTTTTTCACTGTTGCTTCCTTTGCTCCTCTGGGTCTTGATGAATGTCTCTGAATCTTTATCTCCTCGCTAAAGTGACTCCAGATTCCCTCGCAAAAATCGCACACTAATCTTTAAATATATAAGATGCGGTTTTGTTTTATTTTTATGATATAGATCGAATAAGAATTCGTAAGAATAAAAAATTACGCACGTATCCCCGGCAACGGCGCCATTTGATTGATCCGTTTTAAAAAAATGTGCAGTAATAACCGCAATCAATAACGATGTCGCGTGTAGCTAGCCGAGATGAGTATGGGTCGTCCTCAGGGATATGTGAATTCTTTCAATTTTACTTTAGACGTGTTGAAAAAGAGGAAGAATAGAAGAATAAAGAATAATGAAGAATAGTTTCTAAATTTACGTCAGATACGGATGTAGAATATAGATCTAGTTTAAAGACGGATGTAGATTTTATATCAGAAGAGGGCTTGTTGGGTTTGTTAGGATTTAGTAATTCTGGATGACTAATAAAAATGACTCCTTTTATCTTTTGAAAGATTTAAAATTAGATTGATAGTTGTAATGACCTCAAAATCTTTATACATTTGTATTATCCCTCTTCAATAATATACCGTATTTATTTATACTTGGTATTTTCCTTTTTCTATTAAATTTATTATTATTTTATTCCTCGATCTATTATGTATTTTTCTGTGTACAATTTCTTTTTCTTATATTTAAGTTTTTAATTTCTCATTCTTATTTTTTCTTTCATAAATATTTAACCCAAATCCATCATTCTTATTCTCTACAGCCCATCTGGAAAGCCAACTTTCTTTTTAAGCAACAACATATATTTAATTCTAATTAAATATGTGCATGAACAACCTTATAGCTCATTGGTTAAGTCCTTGCATTGTTATTCCATAAGTCACATGTTCAAATCCTCATTCTTGCAATTACTTTTTATCATTTTTTTATTCTTCTCATAACCTACAAATGAGACCACTCATTTCCAAAATGAATGGTGGCCTTTCATTTCTCTTTTAATTCTCATGGTAAATGCATATATTATTATTCACCATTACACCATCTTTATTTGTCCCTCTCTATCTTTTCCTTTCTCACATTTTTTATCTCTCACTTCTCCCTCTTCATCTAGAGTCCAAGAAGAAGAATATGAAGAAGTCTTCAAGAAGTCTCGCTAGTAACGCGAGGCTATCGACAGATAGACAAGCCCGGTGACAATACCGGCTTGTGCATGTAAGTCCCTTCTCTCTCCTTCCCCCATCTCTTATTTTCCTCTTATCATACCTCGTGAACCCCCTATTTTTTTTATATCGTAATCCGTAAAAGAAGATAAATATAAACATATACATATATATAAGTTTAGATATATATTGTTCTATATGGATTAATAATACCTTATTACCTCTTGTTCAAATTAAAGTGTTTTTAATTCTTTGTTCATGACTATAAATGTTTATTACAAGTTGTGAGAACACAAATTTCATACCACAATATATCTATAATGTATCATGAAATCGGTTTGTTTATTAAAAGAAAAATAGAAGCCTGCATAAAATACTAGTTAATCTTTTTGCCGATTTTAGTATACACATCAATACCATTAGCTTTAAAATAATTTTTAGAAATTAATTTTTACTTCTGAAAATTTCATGAAATTTACATATAATAGAATATATTATTTTGTACACGCTGTAAAAATTTTAGATCAATCCGTATAACGGTTTAGGAATTACATCGTTTTTATTCACTGATCGTAAAACAGAAAACTGCAGTTATCGGTCAACTTCTAGGACACATAACTTGGTATACCAGTATCCAAATTGAGCAAACTCAGATGTTTTTGATATCTATATCGAATGATCTAGATTTTCTTAGTTTTATAGTTTTATTGAAAACCCATCTAAGATAAAGAAAACTGCGTTACAATATTAAGTGACGGATCTAGACAGAATCTGTCCTGATTCGCACACTGTTTTTAAATTAGACATAACTCAAACTCCCGATATCCGTTCGTGACAAAATTTAGATGTGTAGATGCACAATTGATAGAACTATAATTTTCTGTATATTATATTACTTAGAAATGCATGAAACAGCCCAATATAGGTTTTGCAATATAACATATAGTTGCTGTCCAGAAATCTGAATTTCTGTTTTAAATGCTGATGTTAAAATGATCATAACTAGAGTTTCAGGAATCCAAGTCACATGAATCTTGGTGTTTTGGATAAGTATATCGAATGACCTACAATTGTCTAATAATTTTCTTAACCTGAAACCTGATGGAAATTGACCGTAACTATGTTTTAAAAATATGTGACGGTGCCGAATAGATTCTGATCTGTTTTGCACGATGATACGATAATATATATACCTCCCAAACCAGTAGTCGTAATTAGATGAAAATGGAACTCATACATGAAAAACACTTAGATCTATATTTCTGTTTATATTCCGCATTCGTTCAACTTGATTAATTAGTCGTACATAATATTTCTTTACAGCATTGTTTATGGTAGTTACTCGAATAATATACTTGACTCATTTCATGCTCTTCAAACATGTATACATATTTATCTTGATTTTTAAATTGTTATATGTACATAAAGACGATAATTAAATACTTGAGGTGTATTTTGAAAACTATACAAAATTATTTTTATATAAAACTCCCTCAAGTTTTATAAATTTCCCTAAGGACCCTAGCAAATTATAGGTAAGAATTAATCAAGACTTCGATTTACATTTCTAATTGTCTGACTCGGATTTGAGTCTGATTATATTTGTCACGCCCCGCTTCCCAAAATATGGAAAACGAGAGATGACTAGGTCAGCCATGCTCCTACGGTCAAGGAATCATCCCGCCGTAATCACACTTCGGTTTCTAGCATTACATGGTAATCAGTAAATAAAGCACAGTAGTAAAGGAATCACATCACTAATTTATTACATTAAAATCCATTGTTCACAAATTACAAATAACAAGAACAGTTACTAACCAAGTTCAATCTCACGATCACTTTTATGGAAAGCAGTAAAGAAAGAAAGTACACCAGACTATATCTCCGTAAACTCGAAAGGTAGATCCGTCTCCTGCGCTGGTCCTTCCACGGGATCTGAGCATGCATACTCAGGTCGTCAGATCGACATAATAACAATATTATTATAATAAGATGAAACAGGTAAAAGAGGTAATAACATTGAAAGTACAATGCGAGTAATCACTATGTCACTATATGATGCAAAATATGATCTGTGTCCCTATCGGTCTCTAGGTCATGTTTGAAATCGTATAGTGGAAAGGAGGATCATGTTTAACAGAAGTCTCGTATATACCCGAGACAACGGCCCACATGCCCGGGACATAATCCTGTCAGCCGGATCGCTAGATCCTACCTAATATATATATCGCTGTTCGAATGATCATCCTCTAAAACACGGTCCCGCTAAATACGATTCTCTTTCCACTTCGATTTTCCCTTTATCCCCAGGTTTACACTATTTATAATTTTGATTTAGTCGTGTACAAGTATACCAATGGCACGGTCTTATCACTGTTCACTGTATCAATCGCTGTCACGAATATTCACTTTCCATTGGTATACTCGTCACTCCTAAACCAACATCAATCACGCACGATAATGCAATGTCCACTGACTCTAACACGCACTAACACTAAGTATATGGCAAATGGGGTATGATATATGTATGTGTGCCATCAATAAGCTAAGTATGTTATGAACCAATGTGCACGTCATTAACTTACAAAAATTGCATAAATTCATATGTTTAGAATTCAACGAAATGATACAAATACTATAAATAGAATACTCAGTCAGAAATTCATCAAAATTAGTTTTAGTTCAATCGGGTTTCCGGTATTCAAGATACAGCTGTTTCATTTTAAGTGCTCGCGGCTGGAAATTCAGTTTCTGAACTGAACGTCCGTTTCGCGACACGAATTGCACCTAGTTGGGTTCAGAATTTAGCGATGCTACAGTTGAATAAAATCTAAGGTTTTCGATAGGGTATTCAACTCAATAGACGGATCCTCAATCGCGTCTGTACATCGAAAGTTATACACAGTTTAACATTAGTATGTCACTTCTGAATCTGTTCTGGACAGTTATACGTCCTGCCCTTTATATTTACAAATTAAATAGAAAACGGCAATGAAACGGAATGAAACCACTTATTTTGTTTAGCTAACAGATCCATATTTAATCCAATGCGGAGTTCCGTAACTTACGAATTCAGGAAACAAAGTGACACAAATTTTGGGACAGTAAACAGTAATCAGAGTCGCTCTGGACTGCAGTCCAGAGTCACACTCCGATCCAAATATTATTGCAGTTACAGTACAGAAAACATTAGAAGTTTATATAGAGTTAAAGTTCGTCGAGTCGTCTTCGATTTAAACTCTCGAACGCATCATTCCAGTATGTACATAATTTACAGTGATTTTAACCATTTTCAGATACAGGAAATTTCTAGTTTTATCGGTATATTTGGGGGTATTCATTTTAGTCACTAACAGTCGTATTTTCCAGTAAGATTTTTACAGGATAATCATCACTACAAGAGACAACACATACAATTTAATTCCGTCAACTTAGGCAAGTATTTTCATTGGGGCCTAGCATCGAACACATATGTCACTAAATTTTATCGGGAAAAGGAATTTCATAACTTATCCGTTTGAATTTGTAATACGAGTATATTAGCATGTAGCAAGTAAATTACTTGCCTGGAAACATCTCGGGGTTGCACGGCAGCAGCGGCGTCACGAGTGCGCGATGTACGTCGTGAATCGATTTGCGCGAGCTTGGCTCGCGATACGGATTTGATGTCGGAGTTGCCCGAAGCCGCTGCACGGTCACTGGAAGCGTAGGGGGTGCTCTGTGGTTCGCCTGAGAAGTGCTAGGGTCGCCGACGGTCGATAGCGTCGCTCCGGCGATGGCAACAGTGGAGGCTCACGACTTGGGTTTTGGGTTAGGATGTTTTTGAAGAGAGAGAGAGAGAGAGAGCGCTCGGAGGTGGTGATGGTGAAGTTGATGTTGAGAATGAAGGGGTGTCGAGTGGGCGGTTCAGGCTCGCCGGCGTCGAGTGGAAGGGAAGGTCAAGTGGGTGCAGAGGAGTTTGGCGTGTAGGGGTTTGGGTGTGCAGGACCTCTCGGCTGGGAGAGGAGGAGTCGTTGAGGGCGAGGGAGGATGAATGAGGGTCGACGAGGAGGTTCGCCGTCGTCGAAGGAAGAGGCGACGAGTGATGGGAGCAATGGGTTCGTAAGTTTTCGAGAGGGAGAGAGATGAGGAATTTTTGAAAGTGAGAGAGGTGGGGGTGTGAGGGAGATAGGGGAGACGAGGGGAGGAGATTGAGGGGATTCGCGAGGGGGTAACGGCAAGGCGTGGCGTGGGCGTGGGCGTGAGCTGCGGCGAAGGGAGTGGGTCGCGAAATGAAGAGGTGAGCGGGAAAGGAGGGAATTAGCCGTTGGGGAAGGAGGAGGAATAGGAGCGGGTCGGGTCGGGTCTGCTGAGGAGGCGGGCTGGAGTGAGTGGGCCAGGAGTTTTTTTTTTGAGAATTCATTTTAATTAAATTTTGTTGTGTGGGCTGAGGAAGTGGGCCGGAAGAATGGTTTGATTTATTTTAGATTTTTATGGAAAATTTCAATGGGCTGAGGATTAAACGGGCCAGGGGAAATTTGTCTAATTGTTTTCATTTTAAATGGAAAATTCCTATGGGCCGGCAGGGAAAAGAATGGGGATTTTTGGGAATGGGCTGGGGTTTAAGTATAGTTAGAGTTTAAAGTAAAATATTTTACTTGCTTTAAATTTTGGTTTGTGTTTAGTCTTCCAAATTGGTTTTAAATTTTGGGTTTTGATTTTTAGGGTTTGGAAAATTATAAATATTGGAGCTTAAGAACCAACTTCCCACAGAAAAATACAAGGGGAAAAGAAAGGGGCACTCGGGGAAATTTGGAAAATTAGAAACTTTTATTGAGATGGGAACGGGGATTTACAATATTTGACTTGAATATGATTCAAGTATAAATGTGGAATACGGGAAGTGACGAAGGCCAGCCATGCTACCTACGGTAAGGAAAAGTCCTTCAATAGTTACATAAGGCTGTCTAGATTAACCTGTCAATATAAAATCCAAGAGCAAAAGAAATAATACTAATAATCATGCTGCAATGAAAACACAAGAATTCCTAAAAATGGGTCCACTAGATAATTGATGCAATTAAAGATCCAAAACAAAAGATTCGGAATAAAATAAGATCCGAAAGAGATACAAAAGTCCTAATGTCCCATAAGGGCGCACAAGCTAAAAGCTAAAAGTAAAGAAGAATAAACCTACGATTACTGATCTTCAGCAAGGTCCTGGTAGCCGCTCTGATCCTGCTCAGCCTGCAGATCTGACTCTAAACCTGAGATGTCTGCTGAGGAGGCGGGCTGGAGTGAGTGGGCCAGGAGTTTTTTTTTGAGAATTCATTTTAATTAAATTTTGTTGTGTGGGCTGAGGAAGTGGGCCGGAAGAATGGTTTGATTTATTTTAGATTTTTATGGCAAATTTCAATGGGCTGAGGATTAAACGGGCCAGGGGAAATTTGTCTAATTGTTTTCATTTTAAATGGAAAATTCCTATGGGCCGGCAGGGAAAAGAATGGGGATTTTTGGGAATGGGCTGGGGTTTAAGTATAGTTAGAGTTTAAAGTAAAATATTTTACTTGCTTTAAATTTTGGTTTGTGTTTGGTCTTCCAAATTGGTTTTAAATTTTGGGTTTTGATTTTTAGGGTTTGGAAAATTATAAATATTGGAACTTAAGAACCAACTTCCCACAGAAAAATACGAGGGGAAAGGAAAGGGGCACTCGGGGAAATTTGGAAAATTAGAAACTTTTATTGAGATGGGAACGGGGATTTACAATATTTGAATTGAATATGATTCAAATATAATTTACAATCTTCAATATTACAATTCAACATGAATCCATGAATCCAATTATCAATCTATACAACTTGACCGAACCGAACCATGGATATACATTCCATTCACATGGTTCTCCAGTTATTCCATTTACATGATTCTACGGTTACATCCGTTTACTGATATCATGGTTTCGGTCAGTTTTTCAATTATACATTCAATACAATTTACAGTACAAAATAATACAAATAAAATACTACGGGGTTTAAGGTGTAGATTGGTACGGAAGGTGTTAAAGGTGGCACGAGACGGTAACATTAAGACACCTAACATGAATCCAATTGCCGTTGTTCCGGGTTGAATAACGGAGCCTTATACTTCCATTTACCCTGGTCTCTAGCATACTGAGACCCTTCTCGTATACACTGGCATTTTTCTATACCAAGCTACAAACAACAGCGTTAATACAACATTACAACAATATAATACAACATTAAAAGCTACTCTCTCTCTTTCTTCTTTTCTACTTCTCCCTATCTTTGGGACTTACCGAGCGATCTGTTCGCTGACGACATTCTATTTCTTTCTTCTTTGAATGTCGTCAGATGGTTTGGACCCGACAGAGATCGAGCCATCTGCAGAAGACTTGGATCAGCTTGCCGAAGAACCAGAGCTCTAGTTTCATTGTACATTTTCCATTCAGTACTTTTCATTTCCTGTCATGCCATTGTTTAGGCATCATTTTTATTTCAGTTATATTTCCTTTTCATGCATTGTACAAAAAAATGTTAATAAATAAAAGTTGCTGTTTTTATTATACCTTGCCTCTTGTGTATTTTCTTTTATATTGCTTAGTTACGCTTAGCGTATTTGCTTCACAGTAAATACGTAGCGGTCTCGTCGCGTCCCTTTCGCCGTATACCGGGAAGTGGATAGTGATGAATGAGGATTAAGGTTCTTGGAAGAAACTAGAGTTTCTACACTATTGACCATTTTCCTTTCATTGATCGCTATTCATGTCTAGCGCTTAATAAAACAATTGTTAATCTGATCTCAAATCGCGGTCGAGACTAGCAATAAATTGGTAGCACGCCCGATAAGGATGTTAACGATTCTTTTGCTAATATTTATAAACTTCATAAGACATAAAAGAAGTTAAAATATTTTCTCATCCATTAATCTACCCTAATCCTACGAACCCTATCAAGCGAAGAATTACTCGCGTATGATGGAGATAGAAGAACGGATAGAGATGGAATTCATAATGTAACTAAATAATTAAACTACTAATTAATTAAACTAAAGATCTACCTTTATTAATCAACTTCACAAGTAAAAACTTCAAGTTTAGATTACAAGAGAAAGAAGAAGTTGCTATCAATCTCTGCCTTGTCGGATGTAGATTTTCAGTCGAATTTCACGTCGCTTTATCACGTCGCATTTTGGACCTGTCTTGGATCACTTGTTCTTTGACGGTGATTAGCTTGTGTAAAAAATTGATGATTTCTAACTTTAGCTATCGGTCCTTTATATAGCCCCAAAACCAGAAACCAAAGATCCCCAGAATTAGGGTTTGTTGTTGCAAATCACAAATAAAAATCCTAAATCCTGACTCGGTGAATCGGCTGCGGATCCGCCGCATTGATGCTAGTTTGGCCGCGGAAGCGCGGTTTGTTGGTGAGATCTTGGCTTCAGAATTCTGGAGCTGCTTCGTTATGACATATGGAGATTTATTTGATGTCTGGAATTTTCATAGCTTTTCTGAGTCTCTGCTAGTATTGATTCTTCGATTTTATTTTACTTTATCGGCAGATTTTTGATTCCCGATATCTCAACATCTCGATCTCCTGACCTGAGCTAAACCTTGCACAATATCTCAATGAATAATGTTAGTAATATTTGGTATTTTTGAGATATTATCCTAACCAATTTGATATGATATTATATTTTAAGAATATTGATTAAGGATATTTGATATGATATGCATATTTAAATTATCAAAATATTATATAAATATTATATGCATACATTTTTCTTCATAATGTTAATTATAATATATAAATATATGATAAATAGTATTTTACAGATAAATCCAAATATGTGTCATATTTATAATAAACACTTTTAGATATTTAAGAAAACTAAGGAAAATCTTATATCAAAATTGCGATATTTTTGACTGAACAGTTCCTAAAGGCTATTCGCAGGTTCTGAAAGTTGACTTCATTGTGGTATTTTCTCCGATTATTAAACACACATCTATACGTATCTTGATCGGTTTGGTAGTTATGCAAGATTTGGAACTCGAGAAGCTCGATGTGAAGATAACATTCTTGCATGGTGATTTGGTAGAGAAGATCTACATGCAACCATAGTCACATAATTCGCGAATTATTCGCCAAATTCGCGAATAATTCGCGAATTTTTGATCAAACGAATTAATCTCCGAATTAATCGGCATTGCCGAACTGGCCGAATAATTCGCGAATTATTCCCGAATAATTCGCGAATTATTCCGGAATTATGTGAAAAAATAGCGAATAATTCAAAAAACAGCAAATAATTCACAAGATCAAAACCTAGCGTCTCATATATTAATTTATTGCTCAAAATCCTTCCCGAACATTTTCCGAACACTTACCGAATCTTTTCCGAATACCTGCCGATTTTTTCCGAATAGTTCTCCGAATCCGAATTTTCGACCTCGCCGAATTATTCCCGAACGACGAATTTGTGACTATGCATGCAACAGCCCGAGGGTTTTGAAATTGAAGGCTAAGAAAACTATGTTTGCTTGCTAATGAAGTCTTTTTATGGTTTGAAGCAATCACCTAGACGTTGGTATAAGAAATTTAACTCTTTCATGATAGATATTGGGTTCACGAGAAGTAAGGGCGACAGTTTTGCTTATTGTAAGAAGCTCAACGATGATTCTTATATATACTTGCTGTTTTATATTGATAATATGTTGATAATAGCAAGGTATACGGTTGATATTCATAATTTGAAGGAACAGTTGAAAGGTAAGTTTGAAACCAAGGATTTGAGAGCGGCCAAGAAAATACTTGGTATGAAGATAAGGCGTGATCGCAAACGAGGAAAGTTTTACTTGTCTCAACAGCGATATGTCGAGAAAGTTTTGGAGCGTTTCAGCAAAGCAGATGCTAAATCTGTAAGTACTTCGTTGACAGCTTATTTTAAATTTTCAGGTCGTTCATCACCGCAAATAGATGATGAGATTAAGTATATGTCGAATGTTCTATATGCGAGTGCGGTGGATAGCATTATGTATGCCATAGTTTGTTCACGACCCGACATTTCATATGCTGTAAGTGTTGTTAGTCGCTATATGGCATCTCCAGGTAAAGATCATTGGTAAGCTGTGAAATGGATTTTATGATACCTGCGAGGTACGTCTGACATAGGGTTGGTGTTTAAAAGGAACAACATTTGGTTGGATTCAGCGATTCCGATTATGCGGGTGATCTTGACAGACGCAGATCGATCACCGGTTATGTATTCTTCTTGGGAGGATGTGATATCAGTTGGCATGCTTCGTTACCGCTTATGGCTGCGTTGTCTTCGACGGAGACGGAGTATATGGCCGTTGTTGCGGCCGTTAAGAAAACGATCTGGTTGAAGGGGATATTTTCGGAACTTAGTATTCAAAAGGATAACATAATAGTCTACTGTGATAGCCAACGCGCGATTCACTTGACGAAAAATCAGATGTATCATCAGAGGACAAAGCACATTGATGTGAGGTACTGGTTCGTGCAGGAAGTCGTTGAGAAAGAAGAGATTATTGTGAAGAAAATTGACACAACGGATAATTCGGCCGACTTGTTGACGAAGTCTCTTTCAATTGCAAAATTTGAGCATTGCTTGAACTTTATTGGGGTGTGTCGCACTCATTGAGCCCTTTAAGGATTTTGTGGTGAAGGTGGAGCTATTATTAATTTTGTGAAGGAGTTAATGAAAATACGAGATAAAGTGGAGATTTGTTGTGAATGCCACTCCTTATGTCCTTGAAGATTTCCTATTGATCCAGCGTTATCAGGAAGTTGTTCGAGATTCAGAGTTATCTACAAGAAAGCATGTCAGACGTCAGGAGCCAAAAGCTTCAGACGTCTGTCTAGGCTCTGTATGCATGATATATTTTGGACAGACGCCTGACTCGAAAAAGGGAAGGTGTCTGTTATCACTCTAGTCTTTTGAGTTGTGAAGGCCAGACGTCTGAACGTCCTTGTTCAGACGTCTGGGACTACTCTGGTGTTTCGATGATACTTAAGCAGGTGTCTATCCATTTCTTCTGCATACGTCTGCCATATTGGGCCGGTCAAAAACCGCTTAGTTAGAAAATTTGTTATTTGGGAATATTTTTTGTATGCTATATATATTGTAGTATGAATTTAACCTAGATTAGTGATAGCTTTGTGATATTTATGAGAACCCATTATTATTTTGAGAAAGCTTAGATTATTGAAGGGATTTGTATTCTCCATTAGTTTGTACTCCTTCGAATTTGATTATTAATAAAGTTTCGCTTTTGTCTATTTGTAAGTTCTCGTATTTTCTATTTTACATGTGGCTTTACTATTTCTTTATATATATTGTTTTGTCTTCGTGATCGTCTTGCCACAACAGAATTCTTTAAGAGCTAATACTTTTTCAATCTAAATCGGTAGCGAAAACGGTGGGGACGGCATGGCATCTATGATCAATGTCAGCACCAACAACATTGACAGTCAATGACAGCAGCGAGTGCAGAGAGCGACAACAATTGCGGCATCGCCGATGCAGATGATGGTGACGGTAACGCTAGCTGACACAATGGCGGTGACATGGTTTGACAACGGTGGTTTTAATGATGCCGGCTTCAACGATGACGACAGTCGAGGGTAATAGCCACAACATCATCCGTACCGTCAATTTCTTCGATGGAAGCAAATCAACAATGCATCTTAAATTACAGCATATTAATCTTAATTGCACCAAGATTTGATTAAATTCCATTGCATCCGACTTGCTGTGTTGGATCAGCCAAAATTTACATTCATTGCAGTTCCTGCCCAACCACTTGCAGATGAACCTTCAGGCATTGAAATTAATAAGGAAATTTTCATGGAAATTTTCATTTGCATTGCGATTTTTTACATATAGCTTACCTGCAAAAAATAATTTAAAAAAAAATGCACACGCTAAGTGTACGGTGAATGCAGTAAACGGACCATATTGTCATAGCCATCTCAAATCTTTCTTGATCATTGATGCATAAGGAGCTAATTCTTTGGTGGGAATTATAAATTGGCATATGTTTGTGCCTTGCGTCGATTGAACGGGTGTTTTGCACCAGGCATTTTAGCCCAGAACCTGTAGGAGCCATTACGCGAGATGTTAAGAAGAACGGTGGTTGTACCGAGGATAGGTCGGGATATCCAAGTGGATTTCTTTTGGGAAACACCGATCTATGCTGCAATTTTTAAAATAGGTTTCACAGGAATTATGCCGTTCAGATATAATATATACCAGCATATATGAGTACATTTAAATTCAATGTAGCTGTGATGATGCTCAATATTGACGATCTCCAAGATCAGGACACGTGGCAGATGACGTGTCCCAGAACTCAGAAGAAAGGACCCACAGGGGCCGACCAGGTCACCGCTGTACCTGGCCTGTAAGCACAAGCTGGCTCTCCTCAGAGCCCCTGCAAATTGACCTCCTCGGCCTCTCAGCTCGCCCCGAGCTGCCACAAGACCGAAACTCCTGGGCCCTCGCGCTCGTTCCCGAGCTCCTTTGCCGAGGCCATCTTCCTCGGTTACTCCGACCGACCAACTCCACCACTCGCAGGCGTAACCGCCGCTCCGCAAATCTCGCCACGCGCAGATTCTCCGCTAGCAACATCCCACGTTCCATGCCATCACGATCCCCATTAATGGGTGATCCGCTCTTTAAGCGGGCGTGACGTCGGGAGCGTAACTGCCGGCGAGATTCTCGTGCCTGCTGCTGCGTGCTGCCGCCACTATATAAACCCTCATCACAGAGGGGTCGAGTAAGCCAATTTTTTATTCCACTCAGCCGTTACTCTGCTCGGATCCCGTACTAACTTGATCGTCGGAGGGTCCCCGGTGGTACCAAACCACCCCGGTACTTCTTTGCAGGTACTCGGCGCTAAACTCCTCAAATCACCAATCTCCTCAAAACCTATTAAGACCCACACGCCACAGGAGATCGACGGAAGACAACATCTGAAGGAGACCCGAAAAGGACCTCCATCAGTTGGCGCCGTCTGTGAGAACGGAAACTCCACAAAAAACAAAGTTGGTCTTCCGATCTCCATCCACATGGCAAGCGACCATCCTGAAGATCCTGGTACCAGCCGCCGCCTCCCCCTCACCGGAGGCGCGGATGAACCTCCCCCGGCGGCCATCATCAACGCCCTCGCCGGCCGGATAGATCGGCTACAGTCCCTCGTGGAGGCGCTCGCCCGCGTCCAAGCGGAAGGGCCAGGGCCCCAGATCGCCGCTCCTCCGCCTCCAGAAGGGTCTGCCCTCGTCGGTACGGCTGACCACCGGTAGGCTACGACCCCTGGCCACAGATCTCACGGGTCGATACTCCCTGAGGCTCGCTGGGCGCCCCACGGCTCCACACCAAGATCCGCCACCAGAGCGCCTCGCCTTGAGCGTCCTCCGACCCTTACCCCGTGAGGAGATGTCAGTCACCTCGCATGTCCAAAGGCATGACCGACACCCCCTCCCGCGACGGGGTCGCATAGAAGGGGCTCGCCATGACGACTCGAGGGCCACATCGCTCGGGGATCTGAGGAACCTCATCGAGAGGAACCGGGGTTGCGCCCAGACACAGGTCTCCCGCAACAGAGGCTAAGGATCACAAGGCGCCGAATCCTCGGGGTATCACGGCCGACTCGACGCCCTCGAAAAGAAGATCGAGGGCATGCGCCGGGAAGGTCACCTCTCGGACGACGGGGCTAAGTACACCGCCGACTCACTCACCAAGCCGTTTACCGAGGGACTGCTCGCTGTCCACGTCTCCTCGTGCAACAAACCCCCGAAGGTCTCTCTGTTCGACGGGAAAACCGACCCGAAAGACCATTTGGATGCTTTCACCACGGGAATGAGCTTCCAGGACCATTCCGACGCCGTCCAGTGCAGGGCCTTCCCAGCCACCCTCATCCGCTCTGGTCGGGACTGATTCCGAGGACTCGAGCCTCGCTCAATCTCGACCTTTGACGAGCTGGCTACTCAGTTCCTCGGCCACTTCGTTGGGAACCGTCGGCAGAAGCGCACGGTCGACTACCTCTTCACAATTAAGAGCGGGGACAAGAAGACGTTCAAGGCTTACATCACCCGCTTCTACAACGCCCTACTCGAGGTCCCTGAGCGCCGAGACGAGACCGTCATCATGGCACTCAGATATGGTCTTAGGCACAAGAAGTGGTTGTGCTCCTTTGTGTTGGCACGGCTTAAGACCATGGCCGAGGTCAAGGCATGGACCGAGCGCGAGGTTCAGCTGGAGTCCGAGGTGAACGCGAACCTCCCCCGAGCAGAACGGTCCGACCAGAAGAAGAGGGCTCGGGAAGAGAGGCCGGAGCGTCAGCAACCCTATCAC
Source organism: Agapanthus africanus (assembly GCA_030015575.1). Taxonomy (NCBI): domain Eukaryota; kingdom Viridiplantae; phylum Streptophyta; class Magnoliopsida; order Asparagales; family Amaryllidaceae; genus Agapanthus; species Agapanthus africanus. The sequence goes on along the minus strand of JASDDO010000019.1, from coordinate 385,226,255 downwards.
CCAAAGTTCCAGGAGTACACCCCGCTCGACGTCTCCCTCGCAGTCTTGCTAGAGGAGGCCCAGGGCGAGGGGTTCTTCAAGTTCCCTCCAATCCTGCGTCAGGCCTCGAAACAAACCCGGGGCCTTTATTGCGCCTTCCACCGGACGCTGGGCAACGCCACGGAGGATTGTAAGCAACTCCGGGACTACATCGAGGAGCTCATCCGATCGGGGCACCTCACCGCCTACTTGAGGGAAAAACGGCATGCCGACCGTGAGCAGGAGCAGCGTCCCCCTCCCGCCGAGCTGACCATCGGCCAGATCATACTCGTTTCGGAAGATGACCAGTCCGGCGCTCAGGGAGCCCCGTACCCGGTGCCGAGCACAGAGACTAACAAGCCTCCGGGGAGCTCGGGCCACGCTAATAAGGTCATCTACTAGCATGTACTTTTCTTTTGGGATAATATAAACTCTTCCTAGGGTCTGTTGTTAGTTTAATAAAGATCAATGGAACATTGCGAAAAAGGAAAGTTCTCATTTATTCCAAAAGGGTATTATGGGCTCCTCAGCCATACATACAAAAAGAAAAAGAAAATTACAACAGCGGGGGAAGGAGGTGCAGAGAGCGCTGCTCATGAGATCAGACCCCGTTGCTTAAGCATCATTAGATTATCGATCCAAAGATCCATGTTAACAGGATAATATTTTTCTTTGTTTAGAAAAATATTAAATTGATATTTTGTTGACAAGGCAAATATCTTTCCGTTTAGAAAGATAGGGCAAAAAATTTCCCAAACAAAATAAAACTTAAGATTTAAGTAACGAATATTCCCTTTTGGGGATCTCTAGCGCAAACATTAATGCGTGACGGAGGGATGCCGGAAAGATTTAGGTGCTGGCATTAAATGAGCGCCGGAAAGGGTTCTGGCGCTGTCATTAATGAGCGCCAAAAAAAGCTCTAGCGCTGGCATTTAATGAGCGCCAGAGGTCAAAAAAAATCAAGCTTAAGCTTGTTATATTTTTTGCCAGAACAGAGCATACGGTTCATTGGGATTGCTCTTGTGCCAATATTTTATGGGCTGTTTGGTTGAATTTCACTCATTTGTTGTTACGTTTTAATTAAACAGAATTTTTCGGATGTGCTTTGCTCAAATTCATGAGACTGCATTACTCTAGTTATGTCTGCCAAAGATTAAGGGAGGGATGAAACGAGGACTACTATTTGGAGCTGGTGGCGGCAGGCACGGTAATACAGCAACTTGGTTCAGGGCAAGGCAGGTGTTAGGCGTTTCATCCTTGAGTCCATTTTGTTGTCGATTTTTGTAAATCAGACATGGGGTTTCTTTATATCCTTTGCTCTGTGTGTTGAACTTTGAGGATGACTGATGTTATGAAACTAAGGCGATAAGCGTCGCTAAGTATGTTGCAATGTACTCAGACATAGGCCTCCAAGAGTCCTCTAATTCCAATAAAACCTCGACAAAAAAAATAGAAACATTAACTAATGGAGGGGGGTTGGCACATCATCACTAACGAAGTTATTAAATAAAGTGTATACAGGAACAGATTCAGATATATTCAAAGAAAATAAAGAAGAAAGATTTGGAATAAACTTATTCATTTATCTGTCTGCAATCATACCGAAAAAAAACATATGCCAATAGTTAGTAGTCATGTGAAACTATCAAAGAAGCTTTACAAGAAATTTGTGGATAACTTGACGAATTTACTACGTGATAGATGTCAAAAACAAAATCATGAGGTTTATACATTCACACTAAAAACCCTCTAAACTAAAATAAATTACCTAAAAATAATGTGGGGGCTCAAATTTCACTGCCTTATAATAATACATTTGAGCCAAATAACATATGGTTGGTTAATGCCGATAGTAAAGTTAGGAACGGGTATACTAGAACCTATAAAACACGAACTTTAATTCGAATTTGTATAGAGCTGAACATATATAATATGCATACCTCATCATATTGTGCCCATTCCTCTGACAGCTGCAGCTGCAAAAGCAGCGATGTTCACGGAGTAATTTAGAACATGCGAAGAAAAAACTAGGATTCTTAACATAGGATTATATGACTGAATGCATACCTCACTTTCGGAGTCTATGCACTCATAGTCTGGGATCTGTAGTAATGCAAAATGTTTTATTTACGATGAATTAACATAACTCTGAAAATTCTTTAACAAGATTTCCATATTTAATGCATACCTCGCCATCGGAGTCCAAGGTCTCAGCCTCTGATAGCTGTAATAATGTTAAATGGTTAAACTTTTTACACAAGAAGAGAATGCGAGAAATCTTGAAACAATTTTATAGGTAAAATATGAGAAGAAAAAAAATAAATGTTGGACAAGAGAAATAGATTGAATTTTTTGCCGAATTTGGGAAGGGCGAGAGGGACTATCCGCCCTGACGATAAAAAAGCAACCCCCATGAAAGCAACCAAGGCACCCTACCAACTTAGGGTATGTATAATTCCTTTAACGACCAAGGGTTTTGTGCCATGAGCGATTAAGGAGTTGCCCTTAACGAGTAAACCTGAATGGTAAATTGGGAGATCGGTTTTTCAAAAGTAGAATTCTTTTTTTAGATTAGAATAAGTAGTAAGAGGGTGATAGAGAGGTATAGAAGAAAATAAGCATGTCGCGTTCACCTTACATCGTTTTCTTTATCCTCTTTATAAAAAGACAATGAAATTATATCCCTCAGTGTTTTCTACTAAATTCTGCTGGGAAACAGGTAGTCGGTTAAAATGACATAATTTAATGCACCCCTAAGAGATAATAATGAACCTGAGGCCTTAGCCAAGTCCTTTTATCAATCACTAACTAAAACACATTTCAAAGGTTCATAATAAAGGGAGGGGAGATTGATGAATTTAATTGGCCATCCTTCGAATATCGACTTATAAGAAAACATAGGGATAGCCGATAGCCCAACACTCACAATCATGTCCACGCAGCAATCCTCATTTAGGTGGACATGTAGGAGGGTGACAGAACCCAGCTCCAAGATTCGGAGTTCTGAAGCTCATGTTAAACCAATTACTCAACAAAGCAAGTTGCCTTTACTATTATATGTAGAAATGCCTAGGTCCAATCTGAACTCAAGTTCCACAGAATATATGATGCTCTCTGATTGGTGCATCTGTTCGGATAATTTCTAGCTTTTAGACTTCCTTCAAGTGGGTTCCTATTTTGGAAACCGTCAATGTCTTCGACAACATGGGTTTAACCCCACCCACATAAACAAGGATAGAACTCCAGGCCTAAATACCTAAATTGATCCTGATTGAATAATTTTTGAAATTTGCAAGTGCTAAGATCACTAAGTTATTTACAGACCAATTAACAATCAAGGTTTAAAATCTCGATATTAGTATCGGACAGTCACTTTGGAATTGAGAAAGAGGTGACTTGTTTATAAAAGCAGCATTTGGAATTTCTCAACCAAAGACATGTCTTTTTTTAGGCATTTCATGAATAATGATCTGCACTTCATTGGTTTTCTCAAGAACCGATTTCTCATTGACCATTTTAAATTCTAAAAACCTACAAACAAAATAGATTTCAAAAGTCGCGGAATGCTTATTTTTTCAAGAACTGCCCACAGTTCTTTAGCAGCCTCGGTTGTACAGAAAACATCGTATAACCGATCAGAGCAGCTAAGAATTTTGTCGTGACGGAGATAACTCCTCTCAGTATACTTCTCCATCATATACGATCGGGTTCTAGGTTATTGACATGAGGGGATTCCATCACATCAGCAATTTTCAGGTAATTCAACCAAAATATCATTTTACATTGCCATCTCTTAAAATTAGCTCCATCAAATTTATCGTGTTTTGAAGAATTATACACCAGATTAGAGATCAGTTGCAGTAGCTATTCAATCAGTAAACAAAGAAACTCTATCCTAAGATTGTTGGATGCAGTGTAATGGAAACTAAAAATCGAATCGATTAAATTGCAAAACAAAACCGAAATCAAAATATAAGCCGAAATAAGAATTCAACAATATTGAGGAACTTATCGGTGCGCTTCAAATCGACGTTATCCTTAGGATAGATTTTCGCATTCCCAACGATGCATCCGGATAATGACAGTCTACCCTGAAGATACAACGAAACCTCCCTCTTGGTAAGCTTTCACACCGTACACTCGGCGGTCCGACCATTTGATGCGACCTCAGCCTTTGCCCAAAAAAACAAACAAAAAATCAAGGTGGAAATGATGGATATATGCGAGATGTAAAGCGGATGAAAGTTCACAGTTCTTTCTGTTTTTCTGTATTTTTCTTTGCAGAACCCAAGTTCTTATAACAGCATAAGAATGTTGAAAAGAGGGCCTAACATATTAAGGATTTTGCTCTTAACATTTCGATCATTGCGTCTTTCTGAATATCCACATTCAGAAAGGTATTTTTCCCGCACAAAATCCGTAAGCTCACACGTAGCTGAGCTCGGCCGAAGTCTCTCGGCTAAAACTCAAATAAGAAGTCAGAAAAATTGAGCGGTAAAATGGAGCTCGGGCACACCCGCAAGGCTCCAAACGGGGATTTGCGGTCCCCCATCCTGCCCGTGTGATATACTAATACGTCCGCACATCTCCGGATAACACGTTTCCGGATCGGGCCGGTCCTTTTCCTTGGGCTCAGGCTCGGGCTCGGCTTGTACGCACGTGAGACCATTTCTATTTCTAGAGACACATGTAGGAGTGGGATTTAATATATATACATAAGAAATCCCAACTCTATTTTAAAGCGTGGGACCAAAAGAAAGAGACTTTCATATCCAAAAGCCAAAACCGAAGCAAACCCATCAAGGGAACTCGAAACTCCATGAAAACTTCAATGCTTTGATTGATTTCCTTGGCAAATTCAACACTTTGGTTCACGATAAAACTTAAAAGCCAACACGGCCCACCATTGCTGGCCATTGTCAGCCGCCGTCTCCGTCATTTGCCTTGCCACCTGCCGTCTCTCATCTCCGGCTGCAGCCTCCATCCTCCGCCCGCGCCGCCCTCCGCTGTTTGCCAGCCCCCGCCTCCGTCGATCATCACTGCCGGCCCATGCCTCTGCTCACCGTTGTGGCCGCCGCCGCAGCCCGCTCGGTCGCCGACACCCTCGCCCTCCATTGCCCGCTTCCGCCGCTCGTCGCTGGCCACTGCCATCCTCCGTCGCCTTTCCTTTGCCGGTTCTACCATCAGAGCCGCCATCGTCTGTGTATGGCCACAACTACTAGTGCCGTCCAGTATGCTCAATAATTGGCAATATGAGATCAGGACACGTGGCGGATGACACGTCCCGTGACCCGGAAAGAAGGGCCCACAGAGGCCGACCATGCCACCCCTATGCCCAACCTGCAAGCACAAGCTGGCTTTCCTCGGAGCCCCCTGCAAATTGGCCTCCTCGACCCCTCGGTTCATCCCGGGCTGCCACAGGACAAAGATTCCGCAACCGTCTTGCTCGGTTCCGAGCTCCCCTTCCTCGGCCCCTTCGACCGGCCCCACCACTCGCAGGCGTAACCGCCGCTCCGCGAATCTCGCCATGCGTGGATTCTCCGCCAGCAACATCCCACGTTCCACGCCTCCGCGATACCCATTAATGGGCGATCCGCTCTCTACGCAGGCGTGACGTCGGGAGCGTAACTGCTGGCGAGATTCTCGTGCCTGCTGCTGCGTGCCATCGCCGCTATATAAACTCTCATCACAGAGGGGTCAAGTAAGCCATTTTTTTAGTCTACTTAGCCGTTACTCTGCTCGGATCTAGTACTAACTTGATCATCGGAGGGTCCTCGGTGGTACCAAACCATCCCGGGACTTCTTTGCAGGTACTCGGCGCTAAACTCCTCAAATCACCAATCTCATCAAAACCCACTGAGATCCACACACCAACAGAAGATCACCACCAATATCCACTGGAGATCGACGGAAGACAACATCTGACGGAGACCTGAAAAGGACCTCCATCAGTTAGCGTCGTCTGTGGGAACGCAAACTCCACAAAAATAAAGTTAGCCTTCCGATCTCCGTCCGCAAGGCGAGCAACCATCCTGAAGATCCCGGTACCAGCCGCCGCCTACCCCTCACCGAAGGTGTGGATGAGCCTCCTCCAATGACCATCATCAATGCCCTCGCCAGCCGAATAGATAAGCTATAGTCCCTCATGGAGGCGCTCGTCCGCGTCCAAGCGGTCGGGCCTGGGCCCCAGATCGTCGCTCCACCGCTTCCAAAAGGCTCTATCCCCGTCGGGACAGCTGACCACCAGCAGGCTACGACTCCTGACCATCGATCTCTCGAGCCGGTACTCCCTGAGGCCCACTGGGTGCCCCACGGCTCCATACCAAGGTCCGCCGCCAGAATGCCTCGCCTCGAGCCTCCTCGCACCCCTTATCCCCCTGAGGAGATGTCAGTCACCTCGCCTATCCACAGGCATGGTCGACACCACCTCCCTCTGCGGGACCGCACAGAAGAGGTTCACCTCGGCGGCTCGAGAGCCACCTCGTCCAGGGACCTGAGGCACCTTATTGAGAGGAACCGGGGCCGCTCCCAGACGCGGGTCACCTGCAGCGGAGGCCAGGGATCCCAAGGCGCCGATTCCTCGGGATACCACGGTCGACTCGACGCCCTCGAGAAGAAGATCGAGGGCATGCGCCGGGAGGCTCACCTCTCGAGCGACGGGGCTAAATACGCTTCTAATTCGCTCACAAAGCCGTTCACCGAGGAACTGCTCGCCGTCCACGTCTCCTCGCGCAACAAGCCCCCAAAGGTCTCTCTGTTCGACGGGAAAACCGACCCAAAAGACCATTTGGACGCTTTCACCGCGGGGATGAGCTTCCAGGACCACTCCGACGCCGCTCAGTGCAGGGCCTTCCCGACCACCCTTATCCGCGCAGGTCAGGACTGGTTCCGGGGGCTCGAGCCCCACTCAATCTCAAACTTCGACGAGCTGGCTACCCAGTTCCTCGACCATTTCGTTGGGAACCGTTGTCAGAAGCGCACGGTCGACTACCTCTTCACGGTTAAGAGTGGGGACAAGGAGACATTCAAGGCCTACATCACCCGCTTCTGCAACGCCCTTCTCGATGTCCCCAAGCACCGGGACGAGACCGTCATCATGGCACTCAGATCTGGTCTGAGGCACAAGGAGTGGTTACGCTCCTTTGCGTTGGCACAACCTAAGACCATGGCCGAGGTCAAGGCGTGGACCGAGCGTGAAGTTCAGCTGGAATCCGAGGTGAACGCGAACTTCCCCCGAGCAGAATGATCCGATCAGAAGAAGAGGGCTCGGGAGGAGAGGCCGAAGCATCAGCAGCCCTATCACCCGAAGTTCCAGGAGTATACCCCCCTCAACGTCTCCCTCGCAGTATTGCTGGAGGAGGCCCAGAACGAGGGGTTCTTCAAGTTCCCTCCGATCCCGCGTCAGGCCGCGAAGCGAACCCGGGGCCCTTACTGCGCTTTCCACCGGACACTGGGCCACGCCACGGAGGATTGCAAGCAACTCAGGAACTACATCGAAGAGCTCATCCGATCTGGACACCTCGCCACATACTTAAGGTACAAACGGCAGGCCGACCGTGAGAAGGAGCAGCATCGCCCTCCCGCCGACCTGACCATCGGTCAGATCATGCTCGTTTCAGCGGACGGCCAGCCCGGAACTCAGGGAGCCCCATACCCTGTGCCAAGCATGGAGGCCAACAGTCCTTCAGGGAGCTCGGGCCGAGCCAATAAAATCATCTACTAGCCTGTACTTTTCCTTTAGAGCAATGTAAACTCTTCCTAGGGTCTGTTGTTAATTTAATAAAGATCGATGGAACATTGCAAAAACGAAGGGAAAACCTTGTTTGTTCAAAAGTTACTATGGGCGCCTCGGCCATACACGCAAAAAGGAAAATTAAATTACAACAGTAGGGGAAGGGGGTGCAGGGAGCACTACTCGTGATACCCGGTAAAGATCTCCGCCAACCGGGGCTTCGCGAGGTCCAACCTCGGCCCCACGGTGGGCGCCACCCCCACATTCAATGAGCATGTTGCGCACGCGATCGCCGCGACCGTTCCTTTTCCCCATACCTGCGACTGGATGGTTAGGCGAAACCTTATGAAGAATCAGCCGAGCAGCTACCCTGCTCGGCTACCCCTGGCGGGTAGCTTCCCTACCGCAGCGCTGGGGACCAGGAAGTCCTCCTTAGAGGCAGCTCAGTAGCTCCCCTGCTCGGCTATCCCTGGCGGGTAGCTCCCCTACCTCAACGCCAGGGATTAAAAAGCCCTCCCAGAGGCAGTCGAGCCCGAGGATCCCTCGCTTGGCTATCCTTAAGGACAAAAGCCCTCGCCAAGAGGCACCGGGCAGTAACCCTGCCCGGCCAAGGGTCCTTGGTAGGCTTCTTACATCCCCTCCCGCGCCAAGGACCAAAGTCCTCCCAGAGGCAGTCGAGTCCTTGCTCGGCTATCCTCGACTGGTAGCTTCCTACCACAACCGACAGGGATCAAAGTCCTCGCCAAGAGGCACTGTGTGGTAACCCCACTCGGTCCCCGTCTTGAAAGATCAAAGCCCTCGCAAGAGGCAACCGAGCGGCTACTCTGCTCGGTCAACTCCGGCCGGTAGCTCCCTACCCACAACGCCAAGGATCAAAGCCCTCGCGAGAGGCGTCCGAGCAGCTACCCCGCTCGTTCATCCCAGGCTGGTAGTTGCCTACCCACGACGCCAGAGATCAAAGCCCTCGCCAAGAGGCAACCGCACAGCGTCACTGCCCGGTTATCCTTAGTGGGCTTCTTACAGCCCCTCCAACGCTAAGGACCAAAGCCCTCGCAAGAGGAAACTGAGCAGCTACCCTGCTCGGTCGTCTCTGGCGGGTAGCCTCCCTACCGCAACGCCAGGGACCAGAAAGCCCTCCTTAGAGGCAGCTCGGCAGCTTCCCTGCTCGGTTATCCCTGGCGGGTAGCTTCCCTACCGCAACGCCAGGGATCGGAAAGCCCTCCCAGAGGCAGTCGAGCCTGAGGATCCCTCGCTCGGCTATCCATCAGGACAAAAGCCCTCGCCAAGAGACACCGGGCGATGACCCCGCTCAGTCCCCGTCCTGAAGAATCAAAGCCCTCGCAAGAGGCAACCGAGCAGCTACCCTGCTCGGTCATCTCTGGCTGGTGGTTGATGCTCGCATTGCTAGAAGTCAAAAGATGGCACCCCATATGGGGCCACCGAGCAGCCTCCCACCCACGCTCGGCACAAATACGGCGAACAGCGTTCTGCCCGTCACCCGCAAAGGATCCGAGACCCCAGTGAGGGGCATCAGGTCTATCCAGGTCTAAACGATCTCTCTTCGACTTCGGGGCCTATGGGGATACCTCCTCGGCGGCGCTTGGCATGCTCGTCGGCAAGTGATCGAAATCAACCCGACGGGTGACCGCTAGACAGATGGCGAACCTGACATGAAAACACAACGGTGCGAGCAGAAATATCTTACGAGCATTCTTCACAAACAGATGGTAGAGCGCGATTCGATGAAGCCAAAGAAAAATTTTATTACTACCAAAAACAAAGGCTTTACAAAGGGTATTTTTGGGGCTCCCCAGCCTTACAAAATTCCAAAAACAAAAAATAAAAGGAGGAAGACGTGGGCTCTAGACCTCGGGGCCAGGTATGACCTCGAGGTCCTCGACTTCCACCACGTGACGCTCGGGGTCCTCGGCGGTTTCCTCGCCGGGAACCTCTTCCCCCTGCTCATCGGCATCCGCGAGGGGGAACTCGGCCCGGAGATCTCCATCGGCAAACTCCGGCATCCGGGCCTTAACGGCGTCGAGGGTGTCGTGCCAGATGCGGGTCGTAGCCACGGCCAGGTCATCATAGAAGTCCTTTGACTTCTTATAGCTCTCCACCGCCTTCAGTTCGGCCGACTTGGCAGCCTCGGCCGCCGCTCTAAGCTCCTTCCGGAGGGTCTTCACCGTCCTCTTCAGGTTGCTGGAAAGCACCTAGGCATCCCCGAGCTTGGCCTCAGCAATCACGGCAGCCTCACGGTGCTGGGATACCTCCTATTTCCCGGCCTCCACCTCGCCTTCCAAGGCAGCAACCCTCGCCGTCACCGCCTCCAGCTCCCGCCTGGAGCTCACTTCCAGCGAGGCGAGCCGGCCCGCAGCCTCCAGTGCCGGGGCTACCACCTCGGCTTCCATACGCAAGGCGAGGACAACGTGCTGGAGAACCTGGGAGACAAGAAAAAAGAGCAGAAAGATGAAGGAGGCACCGAATCTCACAATGAACCAAACACTTACCTGCACTGACTCCTGGACGATGGACACCAGCTGAGCCATGAAGGTCCCCCCGGGAACTCTATCCCCGGCCGAGGTCTCTATCTTATGCAGAAGGCTATCCACAACGGATAGCCCCGATGGCACCGCGAACCGGAGGCCCCCTTCCTCCACCATGGTCGGCGAGGACCGGCCCTGGGAAGGTCTCCGGGAGCTCCTCTTGAGCGGCTCCGAGGGAGAGCCGATCTCCTCCTTCGAGACCGGGTCCTACAGAATCAGGGCCCGCTTCCGGTCCGACACTCTGCTGGGACCCAGGGCGGGATCCGCCCCCAAGCACTCACGGGACACCACCACCGGAGCAGTAGGAGCCGGGGCAGGCTTCGCGCGAGAAGAGCTGGCGCCCCCAGCCTTCGTAGCCGTCCTCGGCTGGCGCATGGAGGCTTTAAGCGAGTTGAAGTCCATGGGTCTTGCACAAAACAAATACCCAACAAATCAGCGACACGAGCAAAACACAAGCCAAAAAGCAAGCCTAACTTACCGACGAACTCAATGGGGCTAAGCCCGGTCCAGCTCAGGAACCTCTCAGACAGCAGCACGTCAGGTCGGGGGACGGGCTCCCACGACGCCACTCTCACCATGGCGGGGTCATTGGACTGGTTTCCCGGCAAACATTTCTTCCTCGACCACTTGGTAGGCATGGGCCAGTCCCCTCCCTCGGGAGGGGAAACGAAGAAAAATTTCTTCTTCCAATCATGAATAGAAAAGGGCAAGGCCATGACCTTGGTCCTGGCAATGCCCCCCGGCCGCTTTCTAAAAGAGAGATAGACCCATCTCGGGTCGCCTGCTCGACCGCCATGGTGACTTTTGAAGACGAGAGAAGAATCGAGAAGGGAGAGGCTGAAAGGAACCGCCTGTAACTTCAGGCGGATCAAGAACCCGAGGAGGATCCTCCACGAGTTCGGCGCTAACTGGCCGGGAGCCAAACCGAAAAGATTCAGTGCTGCGACGACCTCGGGAGAAAAGGGCAGGCCTATTCCACCCCAAAAAGCTTCCAAGTACAAGGCGATCTCCCTGCCCCGTACTTGATCCGCCCTCTCTCCCTCCTTGGCCAATCGGAGCGTGTAACACGAGGGGATGTGGAAGCGAGCCCGAGCATTGGCGAGCTCGTCCTCATACCTCACCCAACACGAGGAGCTGGGGGCCGCATCTGCCGCCTCCTCCCTGGGGGCTGCCCCCGCCTCATGATCCCGGGGAGAAGATCCGACCCCTGCTCCCCGGGGGGACTCAGACACAACCAAAGGGTCCCTAGAACCTACTCCTACAACATCTACTGACTCTATAAAGGAAGACATCTAACCTTGAAAAAGGGAATCTTCAGGGGCCGAAAGCGGGAGAAAGAAGATGAGCGCCGAGCAACCAGGACTTAAGAGAGGGAAATACGAAGGAGTAGGAGCCCAAGGGCGGACCCCACCCCTGTTTATTGCCGCAAGCGGCCTCATCCAACGACGCCCGTCATCTCCCGCCGAAACGACTCCTCGCGTCCAGCGGCTCCGATCGCTCCACGTGTCGATCCTGCGCTAGACCGCGTCCTATCAGACGCCGCAGGCCTGCATACGTCACGTCAGCCAATCGATGCTTGATGCGTGGACCATCGCTTCAGTGGCAGAGTGCGCGAACCGGCGCACCTTCTTTATATGCAGAGATCTCGCCCTGATTCGCTAATAAAAAAGACAACTGACGGCTCGAGGACTCGTCCCGACAAAGCCTTAGGAACGAGCTCACCTCGGGAGGCCTGGCAGTCTACTCCTGACCCGACCCGCTAGCTGGTCGGGACAAGAGTGGGGGGCTAATGATGATGCTCAATAATTGGAGATACGAGATCAGGACACGTGGCGGATGACATGTCCCGTGACCCGGAAAGAAGGGCCTACAGAGGCCGACTAGGCCACCCCTGTGCTCAACCTGCAAGCATAAGCTGGCTCTCCTCGAAGCCCCCTTCAAATTGGCCTCGTCGGCCCCTCGGTTCACCTCGGGCTGCCACAGGACCAAGATTCCTCAACCTTCTTGCTCGGTTCCGAGCTCCCCAGCCGAGGCCGTCTTCCTCGGCCTCTCCGACCAACTCCACCGCTCGCAGGCGTAACCGCTGCTCCGCGAATCTCGCCATGCGTGGATTCTCCGCCAGCAACATCCTACGTTCTATGCCTCCGCGATCTCCATTAATGGGTGATCCGCTCTCTATGCAGGCGTGATGTCGGGAGTGTAACTGCTGGCGAGATTCTCGCGCCTGCTGTTGCATGCCATCGCCGCTATATAAACCCCCATCACAGAGGGGTCAAGTAGGCCTTTTTTACTCCACTTAGCCGTTACTCTACTCGAATATAGTACTAACTTGATCGTCGAAGGGTCCTCGGTGGTACCAAACCACCCCGGGACTTCTTTGCAGGTACTCGGCGCTAAACTCCTCAAATCACCAATCTCATCAAAACCCACTGAGATCCACATGCCAACAGAAGATCACCACCAATATCCACCGGGAGATCGATGACAACATCTGACGGAGACCTGAAAAGGACCTCCATCAACTACCGAGAATGAGTAAAATATACCAAAGCACGCTAATGCAACGTTTCCTGGAATCAAATGTCTGGGAATCACATTTCCGGAAATACGTGGATTGCTGGCAATCTTCTATTCCAAATACCAAGTGTCTACATATGTTCTACCGGAGGGAATACTGTTCAGCCATCTTTTATCCCCTTATTTTCTCCCTTTTTAACAAAAATCTACATCCCAAAAGACCAAGCCCTTGCATGTTTATTATATAAATTGTGATCATCTATCATAAGACTAAACCGGCAACCCATAGTGAGCTGCCTCGGGACTCTCGACGACCAACTGTTAATGGCTAGCTGTAACACCCTAATTTGGATACAATATCTTTTTGATTTACCACAATAGTATTATATATTTTTTTCAATAATAAAACCATTCTTACAATTTTAAAATTTACTTTGGTTGCTAATATATTTATTTTAACGTTTGACGTATACGATTTTGATATGAAAATCTTCAGTTTTTAGAGAAGATGTGTTAATTCATTTGTGGGAGCAATACAATATTTTTCATATCTTTTCAACAGATTATATTTCCTTAATATAATATAACCTTTAAACTAATCTATTGGTGTTTTATTTAGTTTGCAAATATATTTTGCCTAACATTATTTGTTGTTGGTTGAACCATAAATATATGGTAGCATCTTTTGGTATAAAGAATAAGAAAAAATCCGTATGAAACCTCTAAACACACACCACACATACATATATCCCCAAATCAAAAAATAAAATAAAATATAAATCTCTCTCTCGTGTATACACCCACATCCCTCTTTCTCTCTCCCTTTATATTCCTCATTTTTTCTCCCTACGCCACCTCCATCCTCGTTGCCACCATCCACGCCGCCACATCCTTGTCTCCACCAACCGCCGCACCTACCAACACTATCTATTTCCACCGCAGCCGGTTCCCCCATTGCCGAACTCCACCCCAGAACATCGACGACCTCCTCAAGCCAAGCCTCTCAACTTTGATCATCAACCTATCACTGACGAGCAAGCACTGCACCCGTCTCCGTCCATCAAACTCCGACACCACCGAGCCCTCACCTAAACCCAGCATCGGCCGCGTCTCCCTCGCCTTCTCATACAATCACCATAACACCTCAACCCCACTTCCCTCACCGGCGACTTCATCCCTCTCGACAACCCTTCACCGCAACCACACCTTCTTTCTCCTCTGCGACCCACCTCGTGGTCATCAGCATCATCGCAACAAGCCTAACTCGTCATCTCCGCGCCACCATCCTCAACCCGAGACGAGCATCACATGAGCCCCATCGCCCTCGAATCCAGACCACTACCGCAGCCACTCTCATCTTCCCAGTCGTTTCCCCATCAATCCTTTCCCTCACCGGCAATGCGCACCGACCATCGAACTCACTAGCCTCCATAGCTGACGCCGCCTTCCTCTTTTTTGCTGTAAGTTTCCCAAAAGTTTTCTGTGTTTGACAACGAGAAATATTAATATATGGTTATAGTTGGAACAAAACTTTAATGTTTAATATAAAATTGTGCTTGAAATTTGGTTATAATCATGCTCAAACTGTTTGAGATATAGATATGAAACTTTAACCGATGAATAAATTTATTTAAGCGCAGTACAGCCTGAATCCTAGGTCGAACCCTGATCAAGCTCGTGCTTCGTCCCCGTGATCATTTAAGGAAAGTATTCTTGTTTTACTTTTGGTCGATACACATCGGCAATCCCTCGTATATATATTTTTTTACCTGCGCTGTTAGAATAAAACGAAAAGTGTTAGTACTCAATTATTTTATATCTTTAGAAAAATATAGACTTTTATGCAACAAAATGAAAAAAAATTAGATTAAGTGTGGATCTGCAATGAGATTTATTTAAATACAAATAAAGTTCGAAAGTTGTTAACATACATATAGTCAGCTTGTGATTATTATATTCATATTAAGGTTAACGGTGAAGATAACAATTATGACTTATACCAGCTTGTACATCGCCTTCATGTAGTTACTATTACCAGATAACAATTACATTTGACATGTTATGATTTTTTATTTCTCTAGTATTTTAAGAACAAGATCTTTAATTAGGATGCTGAACTACATGCCATGACACAAACTACTGTTTACCAGCTTCATTTCTATATAATTACCATATCAAAAGTTCCAGTCTTTTCAGCATTCTTAATTAGTGATCTATTCATTACCGTAGTAGATACGAATACGCGGGGTGTGGAGGTAGTTTGAGTGTGTATTCGTACAGCAGGATCTCAGGGGTCCCATGCCAGCAGCTCATACCGGGCTATATCGGTCGTATGTTATTGCAGCTCGTACCGGGCTATATCGGTCGCATGTTATTGCAACTCGTACCGGGCAATATCGGTCGCATGTTCATCCTACAATTGGGCCCGTGTTTGCTAGCCCCTGGGGCCCTACCTTGGGTTAGGAATACTCCTGCAAAGATTGACGCACACACTCGAACTCACAATATGATAGATTACCTTTTAGTGACCAGTTAGGTCAAGACTTGACCGGTTTACATGTCTGTTTCATAGTATTAATGTGTGTGTGTATTTGTTTCTACGTGCGCACATGAGCTTCACTATACTCATATATTCATGTTATCATACCACACACACCTTATATGTTGAGTACTTGCTGAGATGTTCTGACATCTCAGAAATTTTCCATTTCAGGTTTAGAGGCGGATTTTTCAGGCTGAGCTGGAGCGAAGCGGCTATCAGGACTTTACCGAAAATCAGTAACCCGTAGGTTTATCTCCTTTCAGTTAGTATTTCGCATGTGCACTCTTGCGGGACATTAGGACTTATGTATCTCTTTTCGGATTTTGTATTTATTTCAAGCCTATTATATTGGATCTTTATTCGCATCGATTATCTAGTGGACCTATTTTTAGTATTTCCAGTGATTCCGTTGCAGCATGATTATCAGTGTTTTCTATTCTGTTTTGCACATTATCTTAACAGGTTTAGTTAGACAGCCTTTATGTGATTATGGAAGGATATTTCCTTACCGTTGGTAGCACGGCTGGCCTTCGTTACTCTCTATATTTCCGTATTTTGGGAAGCGGGACGTAACACTAGCCGACCGTCGGAGCATATTATTGTTTTTGTTTTTGTTTCTAAATTATTTGTCATACTGATGATGCTCAATACTGAGAACTCCCCGGATCACGACACGTGGCAGATGACGTGCCCCGAGGCTTACGGGAGAGGAGCAAGAACGGTACATTGAAGGCGTACCCCGGGCCTTCCCTCGGGTCGAAGGCCCCCCTGCACGATGGGATTCCTCATCCCTCCCAGCTCGCTCCCGAGCTATCACAGAACCGAGCTTCCTCGGCCTCCCGCTCGTCTCCGAGCCTCCTGCCGAGCTCAGCTTCCTCGGTCTTATCGACCGACCCAGAGAATAGATCACATGCGTCCCTGCCATGGCTCCGCGAATCTTGCCATACGTGAGATATCCGCTGCCCCACGATCCCGCGTCCCAGCCACCGCGTTCCCCCGTTAACGAGCGTATCTCGTCATTAATGGAGGATCCCGCCATTCGCGCAGGCGTGACTCCAAAGGCATAACGGCCGGCGTAAATCTCGCACCCACCAGCCCATTGCTACCACTGTATAAGCCCCCTGTCAGACGACTCAGGTAAGGCAATTCTATCTAAATAGGCCGCTACTCTGCCCAAATACCTCGACTAACTTGATCGTCGAAGGGTTCACGGTGGTACAACCATCCCGTGACTTTCTTGCAGGTAGATTGGCTTCATTGCTAATCAATCCCACTGAGATCCACGCTCTTCAAGAGGCGACCCTCAAACCCAATCTCAGCCATTTATCAACGCTCGCGACAGATCAACGGAAGACAACATCTGAAGGAGATCCAGAGCTTCATCAGTTGGCGCCGTCTGTGGGAACGTCGAAAGTTCCACCCAATGAAAGTTGATCTTCAGATCTCGAATTCATGGCGAGTGATCACCGCGACAATCCAAGCACTAGCCGCCGTCCTCCCCACAACGGAGGCGCGGGCGGATCCTCTCCTCCCCCGAACGCCATTCACACCTTGTCTGCATGAATCGATAGGCTCGCGTCCGTCGTGGATGCTCTTGTCCGTGTCTAAACGGCTGGACAAGCCCGCCAGGTCGTCGTTCCCCTGCCTCGGGACCGGGACCTCCGTAGAGGGGGAGAAGACACTGCCCATGCTGGCATGACCAAACAGCGCCTCGCTATCTCCGGCGGCCATAGATCCCCCGTGGCGGCCAATTCAATGTCCCGGTGAGCACCTCACAGCTCCACGCCGCGGTCTCATGAAAGAGCCCCCCTCCCTGAGCCCCATCATGCTCATGTCCCTCCTGATGAGGTGTTGGTCAGCTCACTTGCTCCCAGGCATGGCCGGCGCCCTCTCCCTCGACAGGGTCGCACAGACGGGACTCACCACGGTAGCTCGAGGACAACCTCGCTAGGGGACCTGAGGAACCTCATAGAACGGAACTGGAACCACGGCCAGGCGCGGTTGCCAGCAAGAGGGGCCATAACTCCGAATATGCCGAATCCTCGGGATACCACGACCGACTCGATGCCCTCAAAAAGAAGATCGAGGGTATACATCGGGAGAGTCGTCCTTCAAGCGAGGAGGCTAGATATGTCGTCGACTCGCTTACGAAACCTTTCACTAAAGAGTTGCTCACTGTCTGCGTCTCCTCCAAAAACAAGCCTCCGAAGGTGTCCCTCTTCGACGGAAAGTCCGACCCAAAAGACCACTTGGATGCGTTCACGGCACGGATGAGCTTCCAGGACAACTCTGACGCGGCCCAATGCCGAGCGTTCCCCACCACTCTCATCCGCGCTGGACGAGATTGGTTCCAAGGACTCATGCCATGCTCCATCTCTACCTTCGATGAGCTGACCGTCCAATTCCTCGGCCATTTCGTCGAAAACAGACGGCAGAAGCGGACCGTCGACCACTTCTTCACTATAAAAAGCGGGGACAAAGAATCTTTCAAAGGATATGTCGCCCGCTTTTACAACGTTCTTCTTGAGATCCCAGAGCACCGGGAAGAGACGGTCATTACGGCCCTTAAGTCGGGTCTTAGGCACAAGGAGTGGCTCCGCTCCTTTGCATTAGCGCAACCTAAGACTATGGCCGAGGTAAAAGCCTGGATCGAGCGAGAGATCCAGCTCGAGTCTGAGGTGAACGCGAACCTACCCCGGACCGACCATGCCGATCAAAAGAAGAGAGCCAGAGAAGAGAAAAAGAAGATTGACCGGCCAAAGCCATACTCCCCGAAGTTCCGGGAGTATACCCCACTGAACATCTCCCAGACAGAGCTGTTGGAGGAGGCAAAAAGCGAGAGATTCTTCAAACTCCCCCCGGTCAGCAATAGGGTGGCTAAACGGACACGGGCCCCTATTGCGCCTTCCACAGGTCGCAGGGACACCCCACCGAGAACTGCAAACAGCTCCACGACTACATCAAGGAGTTGATTCGCTCGGGGCACTTGGCAAAGTACTTGCGGGAAAAGCGACAAGCCGACTGAGAGAAAGAGCACCATCCCCCTCCCGGCGAGTTGACGATCGGCCAAATCATAGTCGTATCAGTGGGGGGTACACCTAGGGCCGATGAGATATGATGCCCCCTGCCAGTCGAGGGGATTAGAAGCCAACCCTGGAAGAGCATCCGAGCCCATCACCTTTACCGACGAGGATCTCCACGGGATATCCTTGCCTCACAACGACCCCCTGGTAGTTACAGCACGGGTCCACCACTATGAGGTTCAAAGGATACTGGTCGACTCGGGAAGCTCGGCAGACATCTTCTTCTACGACTGCTTTCTACGTATGGGGCTTGGCCCGTCAGACTTGAGGCCGATCGCCCACATCCTGTCGGGGTTTACTAACCACTCTATCCCGGCAGAAGGAGTGGTCACCCTCCTACTTAACATCAGGGAGTGAGGCCATACGCGTACCGTGCCTGTAGAGTTCATCGTCGCCAAAATTCCATCGGCCTACAATATCCTCATAGGACGCTAAACTCCTTTCGGGCCCAGATATCGACTTATCACCTTGTTGAAAACTCACGGTGTCATGCTTTTGTCGAGTTTAGTTTAATTAAGATATGTCGGTTTTTTTGATGAAAATAGGGCATGATGTGAGTCTCGAGTTTTAAAAATACCGCAAGTGTACGGTGCATTGATGCAAGCCCGCAAGTACGGGTCAAACCACAAGGAGTGGGCATCACGACATCATTTTGAGCTATGAAACAATGGGTTGGTAAATGGATGTTTGTCACGTTTTTACAACAATTAAATGAAGAAAGGTTTAGGGTTATTTAGAGAAAACTTAGGCTAAGGTTTGGTATGGTTGAAATACGGTTTTTACCCCCAACTCTCCATTTTGATTCAAGGCTCATTTTTAGCATGAAATGAATGCAGAATTAGTTAAATGAAGTTAGCAAGCATAGAACATATGCTTGTATGCTATATGTCCTATCTAGCTAGTTTGCAACGCTTAACTTAATTTTGTATTCCTTTCAACTTCAAATCATAATATAGCAACAATAAAATGCAAAGAAGGAATAAGATATATCTTAAAGGTTGATTTGCAACCATTCAAAATAATATATCTTATCAAGTAAAACATAATACAATTGCATAATTAAGAAAGGAAGTGTAAAATGCAAGAATCAAAAAGGGAGGGTTGGAAGAAAAACCATTCCACAACCTACCTCACCATAGCCCAAGAACAAACTACTCACACATTATAAATTGAAATAACAATAAAGAAGAAGAAGAAAGCAAAAAGAGAAGAGAACGAGAATCAACTTGATATAAATGAAACCTTTATTGTAATTGTTCCAAGTACAAACAAGTGAATTCAAATACCAAAATCTAATCTTGCAAGCTCAAGAAAAGAGGTCGCAAGACTAGAGAAAGGCAAAGAATTCACACTAAGGGGTTACAAGATCACTAGTTACAATTTTTACAAACTTTTCTCTCACAAAAAGTAGTCTCTTCATACATGCCCAAAGGCCTGGTATTTATAGGTTCAAAACAAAATTAAATATCACAAGAATTGAAAAACCTTATGGACACCGATGTGACTGCAATGGGGGGACAGAGAAAAGATGGGAACAAAAGGGGCAAGGGGGGCCGGCGAGCTCGGACAATATTGGGGTGTGGCCGGCCAAAATCTAAGCATAGAGGCTCATTTTGGTGCAGTGGTCTTGTGCTCTATCTATAAGTCCACTGGTGCTGCTTGACTTGCCTATATAAACCTGGTTTGCACTCAGGGATTTGGAGGAAAAACTTGGTGCTTCAACACATCAAATCTTTTAGCATTTAATGCACATCACCCTCATTTGTGCTTTGGGCAGCCCCCTCTCTAGGTCCATGCATCAAAGAGCTAGTGCACACTTGCTATGTGTTGGACCAAAATGTGTGTACACAATATTGTTTACACAAGATCTCATTGGATATCGATCGGTTTTCTGTTCCGTTTGCAGTGTCAGCTTTCAAACATTATATCCGTGATTTTGAGTGTGTTTCCAGTCTTTTATCACGAACATCTGCAATCTGTAATTACTGAGCAGACACTAGTTAATAGTACCGATATATACAAAAATAGATAACAAATGAGTGGTATTAAAATGTAGTTTTCTGTGATGAACACACCTCGCGATCAGGTTTCCACTCGACCAAGGCGGAATAAGCCGGGCCTACGAGAACCAGCAAAATGCAAAGATTTGCTTCACAGCAACATCTATGCCCGAGGAGCGAAGCGATGGCCTTGAAAGCGCGGATGATTTCATGGGGTCCTTGGATACTCGAGACGAGCAAAAAGAAATCTGCGGAGCCCTGGTAGAGCCGCTAATGGAAGTTCCCCTCGTCGAGGGGGACAATGAACGAACTATCCAAATCGGGTCACTTTTAACGGGGACTCGGCGCGACGACCTGGTCTATTTCTTCATAGGGAACTCAGACGTGTTCTCTTGGGCGCCCGTCGACATGCCTGGGATCGACCCCAAAGTAATATCATATAAGCTCGGGGTCGACCCGGAGGTCCGACCCGTCAGCCAGATGAAATGAAGCTTCGCTCCGATCAAGCAAAAGGCGATCGAGGACGAGGTTGACAGGCTACTTCCAGCCAACTTCATTCGAAACATGGCATACTCGGAATGGTTGCCGAACGTGGTCATGGTTAGAAAGGCAAGGGGGAAGTGACACATGTGCGTCGACTTAACTGACCTGAACAAGGCCTGCCCGAAAGACAACTATCCCCTCCTTCGGATAGATCAACTCGTCGATAATTCGGCAGGCCACGAGTTGCTCAGCTTTATGGATGCATTCTCCGCCTACAACCAGATCCGTATGAACCCGGCAGACGAAGAGCTCACCGCATTCACAACGGACCGGGGGGTATACTGCTATAAAGTGATGCCCTTTGGTCTCAAAAATGCCAGGCTACGTACCAACGCTTGGTCAACAGGATGTTCAAACCACAGATCGACGGTAACATGGATGTTTATGTTGACGACATGCTCGTTAAATCGACCTCGTCAGATGAGCATGCCAAAGATCTGAGCGAGACTTTCAACGTCCTCCGCAAATACAAAATGAAACTGAATCCCATGAAGTGCGCGTTCAGGGTCACTAGTGGAAATTTCCTCGGATTCATGGTTACACATCGAGGAATTGAGGCTAACCCGGAGAAAATCAGCGCCATCCTCAATATGGCCGCGCCAAAGACCAACGTCGAAATCATGCGGCTCACGGGGAGGGTAGCCGCTCTGAATCGTTTCATGTCAAGATCCAGGGAAAAGTGCATCCCATTCTTCAAAGCCCTGAGGAAGATCCCACGGTTCGAATGGTCAGAGGAGTGTCAGATCGCTTTCGAGCAATTGAAGATGAACCTGGCAACTCCCCCACTAATCACGCGGCCAGTTGAAGGAGATGAGCTATCGCAATATCTAGCGGTGTCCGATCAAGCTGCAGGCTCGGTGCTCGTCCGAGAGGTCGAAGGAGTCCAGAGGCCGGTCTACTATGTAAGCCACGTCTTTAAGGATACGGAAACAAGGTATTCGGCCATAGAGAAGATTGTCTTGGAACTTATCATGGCCTCAAGGAAACTACGGCACTACTTCCAGGCACACACCATCCTTATTCTCACCGAGCGCCCTTTAAGGACCATTCTCGCCTCCCCCGAATCTTTTGGTCGTTTAGAGAAGTTGTCACGCCCCGCTTCCCAGAGTACGCAAGATTTGGGCACGTGACATAGCCAACCATGCTACCTGTGGGTAGGAAGTATCCATCCACAGTCACATTACGGTTGTAAAGATATCAAGAACAAGATAATAAGCTAATCTAATACATGTCCAAATCCATGATAACAAGAATCAATAAACAATAAGTGCGGAAGCTAATGATCCAATACAATGAATAAACAGTATGTCCCATAATGCGGGCTCACATCTGGAAATGAAAAGCAATAAATAAACTAAACTCTAAAGAACTCACAGTTCAGCCTGCTGGCTGAAGTACTCCTGCTCGGTCGACGACAAAGGTACGGAATCTGGGCCATGCAAAACCCAGACGTCAGCGCGTCATGATATCAAGTATATAGCATAAACATGGTAATAAACAATGCAAGCATGAACAGGAATAAAGCAGTAATAAGAAGTAATAAACAGGGTAAGGTGCAGTGGTGACTAAACTGTCCTATCAGGTTTTCTACTCTATAGTCTTTGAAACCAATTGATGAATCGTCGATGTAACTCAATAGTATCCCGTGCGTGCCCGGGACCACGGTCATGATCCTCGGGGCTGAATCCGAGACGTGCCGCTAAGCAGTAAAAGGTAGTAGGATAGATGAGTGATGTCAGCATCAACACTCCGGAGCTGGCCAAGCCCGTAAGACTGATCAGAACAATGTATCGAACTGTTGAGTTACAAGTCGGTTTCACCTTTGATTTCCCCATACCCCCAAGCTATGTATGTCAGGTCAGGTATTCAGTAGTCAAGGACTAATGCCAACACAAGGTCAAGTAAAGGTAGGTCTGTCTGGATCGACAGCAGGAATGGTTAGGTTTGTCGGCATTAGGCATGAAATCGTGAGACAAGTAATGTCATGGTACAACAGGATGAGTCGGTATGCATGTATATGTCAGGTGTAGCAGGGTCAGGTCAATATGTCGTGCAATCGGGTAAGTGCTCACAACAGGTATACAATCAATAATGAATAACAGCAGGAAACAGTAATTAATCACAATGTTCCATATAACTACAGTGATGTTTGTATTCTCTTATTAACGGGTTCAATCATCTTTAGGGTGCAAAAGCCACAAGGTAAAGCAATATTCACAATTATAAATTAAGGAACTACATGAAATTATACTAAGTACAATAATTATCTCAAGAATAGTTTAACAGTTCAAGCAGATATGATTCAGTCGTTTTATTTAGTTAAAGCATGGAGTGATGTGGGTTAATTAATTACGAGGAACGGTTGTAACGATTCCAGGTTAAGATAACTGCAATAATATGATATCCATTACCATCATTAAGTTACGGGATTAAATAGTGTGAATTAAATTGCGTGGCAAGACTAGATTTCGCACGCTAGCATGTTCAAGCAAGTATTCAGATACTTGCCTCGACGGTCTGCGAACTGGAATACGGATGCGATGTCGGCAAAAAGCACGATAAGCTAGCACGGGCCACGGATCAGGTCTCAACAGCGAACAACGGGATCACACGTACTAGGGGGCTTCGCTGTAGCGTCGGGTTTGCCAAGACCGCACGGTCGGATCCGGCAGCAAACAGAAACAACAAAGTTAGCAAACATAAACTACGCATCCAAAATACGGACCAGCGGAGGGATTGTACCAAGAGGAAGCACAAGGAAAACTCACCGAGAAGAAACAGGGTGCAAACACGATGGCTCGACGGCACTGGATCGCCGGCGAAGCGACGGCGGCGGCTGCAGCAAGGGTGAAGGGCCTCGGGTGTGCAGGGGAAGGTGCTGCGGCGATCTGGAGGAGAGGGGGTCGGCTCTGGTGGTCGAGGGGGAGAAGTAGGCGGCCCTGGTGACGACGGCGAGGTCGCCGGTGCGTTCTCCGGTGAGCAGCGGGGTAGGCAAAGGATGAAGGCTCGGGTTTGCTGTTCCGGCGAGGGGAGGAGGGAACGACGACGAGGTCGGGTCGGGTAGGGTGAAAGGGAGTCGTGGGAGGCGTCGACGGTGAGAGGCGACGTCGACGGCGAGGTCTACGAGGGTGGAGGCGAGGTCGGGAATAGGTTGCAAGCGCGGGAATCGTCGGGAAACGGGAGGAGGAAGGCGCGGGGGTCTCGTGGTGGCGAGGGCGGCGACGGCGAGGTCGCGGGGGATCGGCGGTGAGGTCGCGGTAAGCTAGGGTTAGGGTTTGAGGGGGGTTTCTCGCGAAGGAATGGGTTGCGTGAAGGCGGCTGCATGCAGGGGGATACTCACAATATATAAGAAGAGAGAGAGAGAGAGGAAGATTGATGAGATAGAGAGAGAGAGAGAAAGAGGAGAGAGAGAGACTGAGGGAAAGAGAGGCGGAGAGAGAAAAGATTGAGGTGGGGCCCATGCGCAGATTTGGGCCTCGCGATTGGCTGGGGAGGTATGGAGGTTACTGTTAAGAAGGATTATATTGTTAAGGAAATCTTTGAATAAGGATTTTGAATGGATTAGCTGTTAGGAATTATAGATTAGAATATATATATATATATTCGATATTAAATTAAATGGGCCCTTTTTGGCGCGAAATGAAACATTTCCAAATCGCGCCCGGGTTGCGCCCAAATGTTCCAAATTCAAATTATAGGATTTTAAGCGGGTTCCAAATTTCGAAAAGAGGTGCTTAATGATTAAAATGCATGCCCCCAAGTCGGACACTTGTACGCGCGCGTAGTCGCCCAGACTTGCCCGTTTTAGCCAAACGGAACGGAATCTCGACACGCGGACGCTACCACGCGACTAGTGGCGACGAGTAGGCCAACATGGATATCTTAAATTTCATTTTCGGAGTTAAAATTTGTTATGTGCCAAAATGACTTAACCGGGTAAAATTTAGCAATAAACATCAGAAAATTAGGAAAATTGGAAAAGAGCAATATATAACCCTCAACTTGTAATATAACTAGTATTATTGGGCTCGGGTGTTACATCATACCCAACTACAAAAAGAATTTCGTCCTCGAAATTCCAAGAATACGAGATAACTAGCTACTGGAAAAGATGAGGGGATTTCTGTCGGATCTCGTCTTCTCGCTCCCAAGTAGATTCTCCATGCGATCGATTACCCCAAGAAACTAGCACAAGAGGGATAACCTTGTTCTTAAGAACCTTTTCTCTCCGATCCTTGATTTCAACTGGTCGCTCCTCAAAAGTCAGGTCTTCCCGAACGGTCAACTCCGAATGATCCAAGACATGAGTCTCATCACGAACATACCTCCGTAGTTGAGACACTTGAAACACATCGTGAACTCCTGCTAATGACGGTGGTAACACCAACCGATACGATACCTCTCCAACACGCTCCAATATCTCGAAGGGTCCTACGAATCGGGGGCTAAGCTTTCCCCGACTTCCAAAGCGAATCACCCCTCTAGTCGGTGATATCTTCAGGAATACCAAATCACCCACGGCGAACTCTAGAGGTCTTCTTGACGTGTCGGCCCAACTTTTCTGTCTGTCTTGAGCTGCCTTCATATGCTTCCTGATTGTATTCACCTTCTCGACTGTCTGTACCACCAAATCTGGTCCTAGTAACCTTCGTTCACCCACATCATCCCAACAAACAGGTGAACGGCACTTACGACCATACAGTGCTTCAAACGGGGCCATCTGAATAGTTGCTTGGAAGCTGTTGTTGTACGAAAACTCCACCAGGTGTAGATGATCTTCCCAAGAACCTCTGAAGTCCAACATGCAAGCCCTCAACATATCTTCAAGGGTCTGGATCGTTCTCTCTGATTGTCCATCAGTCTGGGGATGATAAACTGTGCTAAACTTCAATCGAGTCCCTAAACTTTCTTGTAAGCTCCTCCAAAAGTGCGATAAGAACCGAGTGTCCCGATCGGACACGATGCTTACCGGTACTCCATGCAATCTGACAATCTCCTGCATATATCGCTCTGCCAAAGTCTCTGTCGATTGACCAACCCGAAAAGGAATAAAGTGAGCTGCCTTGGTCAACCGATCGACAATCACCCATACTGCATTGTTGCCCTTTGGACTCCGCGGTAAAGCCGTCACGAAATCCACGGTTATATGTTCCCACTTCCATTGAGGAATCGGAAGTGGTTGCAACAAACCAGCAACCCTTTGGTGTTCAGCCTTGACTTGCTGACACACCAAGCACTTAGCCACGAAGCGAGCAATTTCCCGTTTCATACCTTCCCACCAGAAATGCTGTCGAATATCTCGGTACATCTTCGTCCCTCCTGGATGTACAGAGTAAGCTGAACTGTGTGCCTCCTTCATAAGCTCTTCACGCACATCTCCTTTTGGCACACACACACGGCTACCATATCTCAACGAACCATCTTCATGGATCAGTAAATCGGTTCGTAGTCCAGCTCCAACCTGCTCTCGAAACTTTTGCAGTCTAGGATCCTGCGATTGCGCCGCTTTAATCTTCTCAACTAAGGACGATTGTACTTGCAACTGCATCAACTGTCCTGTAGCACGCGGTAGCACAACCTCCAAGTCAAATCTCCGAAACTCCTCAATGATCTCCCTCTGTGCAGTCAATAACTGAATTGTTGGTAACCGACTTAGTGCATCTGGCACGACATTAACCTTTCCCGGATGGTACTTAAGATCAAGGTCGTAGTCGGCCATCATCTCCAACCATCTGCGTTGCCTTATGTTCAACTCCTTCTGAGTGAACACATATTTCAAACTCTTGTGATCCGTAAAGACTTCAACTCTCTCGCCCAGAAGGTAGTGTCTCCAAATCTTCAGGGTGAAGATCACGGCTGCAAGCTCCAAGTCGTGAGTCGGATAGTTCTTCTCATGCGTCTTC
The DNA here is from genome assembly GCA_030015575.1 of Agapanthus africanus. Lineage (NCBI taxonomy): Eukaryota > Viridiplantae > Streptophyta > Magnoliopsida > Asparagales > Amaryllidaceae > Agapanthus > Agapanthus africanus. Next base: position 385,199,374 of record JASDDO010000019.1, on the reverse strand, counting down.
AGCTGTCTCGATGCGTAAGCGACGACTTTCCCGTTCTGCATTAAAACACATCCCAATCCTTTTCCAGATGCGTCGCTGTGAATCACCAGTCCTCCCGAATTATCCGGTACGGTCAGGATCGGGCGGTTATCAACTTCTGCTTCAACGTCTCGAAGGCCAATGCACATCCATCCGTCCAAACAAACGGTACTTCCTTACGCGTAAGCTTGGTTAACGGCTCAGCTAGACGAGCGAAGTTCTCCACAAATCTTCTGTAGTAACCAGCGAGCCCAAGAAAACTTCTTATCTCTGCAACATTCTTTGGAACAGGCCGATCCCGAACTGCTGTAATCCTTTCGGGATCAACGGCGATTCCATCACCCGACACAACATGTCCCAGAAATTTCACTTCTTCCAGCCAGACTTCGCACTACTCATCTTCGCATAACGCTTCTCCTGTCTCCACATATGTAGGACCCAAAGATATCCGGATCGCAAATCCAGTTTCGAGAATACCCTCGCGTCACTAAGTTGCTCAAAGAATTCTCCAATGCGAGGGATCGGGTACTTATTCTTAACAGTCACCCGGTTCAATTCTCGGTAATCAATGCACATCCTTCTCGTGCCATCCTTCTTCTTTATTAAGAGAACTGGAGCTCCCCAAGGTGAGTTGCTGCTTCGAATCCATCCCTTCTCGAGTAATTCACTCACTTGTTTCTTACTCCTTCCAATTCCACCGGTGCCATCGGATAATCAGCTTCTGATACTGGCGCTGCACCAGGAGTAAGGTCAAACGCAACTCCACATCTCGCTTCGGTGGTAAGCCCGAAATGTCTTCAAACACATCCATAAAGTCGCGGACAACTGCCGGCTCTTCATTACTCTCCACTACCATAGCCGCAAGAACACTGTTCGTCGGCCTAGCCCTAAACTCGACTGGCCCGACAGAATTGCTTTCTCCAATGAAAGTAAACTTAGGATGTCCGGGAATCTGGAAATTACCTTCCTTGCCCTACAGCCAATGTGGGCGTGGAAAATGCCAAGAAAATCCATCCCCTAGACAACTTCATAACTGCCCGTATCTATCACCAAGAAGTCTGCAAAAGCTCCCGCCCGCAAACAACAACTGTACAATCTCTACCTTCCTTACTAGCTATGATTTTCCCATTCCCAGTGTGTACGTCCCAGAAACTAGACAGGGTCGTGCAGGTGATCGAGTGTGTAGTTATAAATTTGGATGACATAAACAATGGGATGCTCCGAAATTAAGTAATGCCAAAGCGGGAAAAACCATGAACGAGTATATTACCTGAAACCACTTCTCCCGATGCCTTAGCTTCTTCAGTTGTCAACACGAACGCTCGAGCCTGCTGTGGTCCTTGAGTAAGCGGTTCCTGTCCTTGGAACGGTCCCTGCGGAGGCTTCTGTGTATCATCCTTTGTGCGAGGCTTCGACGGACAAGCATCAACGGTGTGATCTGCCGCTCCACATCTAAAACAGAGTCCCAGCCTCATACGACACTCCTTTCGCACATGTCCGGGTTTATGGCAGTATCTACAGATCACTCTCCCCTTCCGATCACCCATACTTGTTTTCTTCATTGGTGCCACGCTGCGCCTGTTCACTGGAATACTTCTATGTACGGACGTGGGGTCCAGTGCAAATGCTGGTTCCAGCTCGAGTTGTTCCTTTAGTTTCTCCAGCAATCCCCTTATCACTCTTTGTCTGGCGGCTAAGACCGCATGCCCTGGGTCCATCTCCAAATTCTGACCGGCCATATTCCTGGAAATCAAAGTACCCAACATTAGCATGATGATAGTTTTCGAGTATAGATCAAGGCTAGAACTCCAAGATACTTAAATAGAGTACTGCATTGTAGCTATGCCGCGGTATCATAGCCACAATTACTTAACTCCACCCAAGTCGCCTAAGTCCTAGAGATAACAAGAAATTGGTTTTTCGAATTGACAATGCAAAGTAAGTTTGCATGTCGACATGATCTGGAAGAATGATTCAAGGACGGTAAAACGGTCAAGGTGGCAGGACATGTTTCCTAATCACGGGTATCATGATTCGCGTATCGGGTGCAATACCCAACTACAAGGAATCAACCCAATTAACCTGTCTCTAATACCATAAAACCAGGTCACGCCCCGCTTCCCAGAGTACGCAAGATTTGGGCACGTGACATAGCCAACCATGCTACCTGTGGGTAGGAAGTATCCATCCACAGTCACATTACGGTTGTAAAGATATCAAGAACAAGATAATAAGCTAATCTAATACATGTCCAAATCCATGATAACAAGAATCAATAAACAATAAGTGCGGAAGCTAATGATCCAATACAATGAATAAACAGTATGTCCCATAATGCGGGCTCACATCTGGAAATGAAAAGCAATAAATAAACTAAACTCTAAAGAACTCACAGTTCAGCCTGCTGGCTGAAGTACTCCTGCTCGGTCGACGACAAAGGTACGGAATCTGGGCCATGCAAAACCCAGACGTCAGCGCGTCATGATATCAAGTATATAGCATAAACATGGTAATAAACAATGCAAGCATGAACAGGAATAAAGCAGTAATAAGAAGTAATAAACAGGGTAAGGTGCAGTGGTGACTAAACTGTCCTATCAGGTTTTCTACTCTATAGTCTTTGAAACCAATTGATGAATCGTCGATGTAACTCAATAGTATCCCGTGCGTGCCCGGGACCACGGTCATGATCCTCGGGGCTGAATCCGAGACGTGCCGCTAAGCAGTAAAAGGTAGTAGGATAGATGAGTGATGTCAGCATCAACACTCCGGAGCTGGCCAAGCCCGTAAGACTGATCAGAACAATGTATCGAACTGTTGAGTTACAAGTCGGTTTCACCTTTGATTTCCCCATACCCCCAAGCTATGTATGTCAGGTCAGGTATTCAGTAGTCAAGGACTAATGCCAACACAAGGTCAAGTAAAGGTAGGTCTGTCTGGATCGACAGCAGGAATGGTTAGGTTTGTCGGCATTAGGCATGAAATCGTGAGACAAGTAATGTCATGGTACAACAGGATGAGTCGGTATGCATGTATATGTCAGGTGTAGCAGGGTCAGGTCAATATGTCGTGCAATCGGGTAAGTGCTCACAACAGGTATACAATCAATAATGAATAACAGCAGGAAACAGTAATTAATCACAATGTTCCATATAACTACAGTGATGTTTGTATTCTCTTATTAACGGGTTCAATCATCTTTAGGGTGCAAAAGCCACAAGGTAAAGCAATATTCACAATTATAAATTAAGGAACTACATGAAATTATACTAAGTACAATAATTATCTCAAGAATAGTTTAACAGTTCAAGCAGATATGATTCAGTCGTTTTATTTAGTTAAAGCATGGAGTGATGTGGGTTAATTAATTACGAGGAACGGTTGTAACGATTCCAAGTTAAGATAACTGCAATAATATGATATCCATTACCATCATTAAGTTACGGGATTAAATAGTGTGAATTAAATTGCGTGGCAAGACTAGATCTCGCACGCTAGCATGTTCAAGCAAGTATTCAGATACTTGCCTCGACGGTCTGCGAACTGGAATACGGATGCGATGTCGGCAAAAAGCACGATAAGCTAGCACGGGCCACGGATCAGGTCTCAACAGCGAACAACGGGATCACACGTACTAGGGGGCTTCGCTGTAGCGTCGGGTTTGCCAAGACCGCACGGTCGGATCCGGCAGCAAACAGAAACAACAAAGTTAGCAAACATAAACTACGCATCCAAAATACGGACCAGCGGAGGGATTGTACCAAGAGGAAGCACAAGGAAAACTCACCGAGAAGAAACAGGGTGCAAACACGATGGCTCGACGGCACTGGATCGCCGGCGAAGCGACGGCGGCGGCTGCAGCAAGGGTGAAGGGCCTCGGGTGTGCAGGGGAAGGTGCTGCGGCGATCTGGAGGAGAGGGGGTCGGCTCTGGTGGTCGAGGGGGAGAAGTAGGCGGCCCTGGTGACGACGGCGAGGTCGCCGGTGCGTTCTCCGGTGAGCAGCGGGGTAGGCAAAGGATGAAGGCTCGGGTTTGCTGTTCCGGCGAGGGGAGGAGGGAACGACAACGAGGTCGGGTCGGGTAGGGTGAAAGGGAGTCGTGGGAGGCGTCGACGGTGAGAGGCGACGTCGACGGCGAGGTCTACGAGGGTGGAGGCGAGGTCGGGAATGGGTTGCAGGCGCGGGAATCGTCGGGAAACGGGAGGAGGAAGGCGCGGGGGTCTCGTGGTGGCGAGGGCGGCGACGGCGAGGTCGCGGGGGATCGGCGGTGAGGTCGCGGTAAGCTAGGGTTAGGGTTTGAGGGGGGTTTCTCGCGAAGGAATGGGTTGCGTGAAGGCGGCTGCATGCAGGGGGATACTCACAATATATAAGAAGAGAGAGAGAGAGAGGAAGATTGATGAGATAGAGAGAGAGAGAGAAAGAGGAGAGAGAGAGAAAGAGGGAAAGAGAGGCGGAGAGAGAAAAGATTGAGGTGGGGCCCATGCGCAGATTTGGGCCTCGCGAATGGCTGGGGAGGTAAGGAGGTTACTGTTAAGAAGGATTATATTGTTAAGGAAATCTTTGAATAAGGATTTTGAATGGATTAGCTGTTAGGAATTATAGATTAGAATATATATATATATTCGATATTAAATTAAATGGGCCCTTTTTGGCGCGAAATGAAACATTTCCAAATCGCGCCCGGATTGCGCCCAAATGTTCCAAATTCAAATTATAGGATTTTAAGCGGGTTCCAAATTTCGAAAAGAGGTGCTTAATGATTAAAATGCATGCCCCCAAGTCGGACACTTGTACGCGCGCGTAGTCGCCCAGACTTGCCCGTTTTAGCCAAACGGAACGGAATCTCGACACGCGGACGCTACCACGCGACTAGTGGCGACGAGTAGGCCAACATGGACATCTTAAATTTCATTTTCGGAGTTAAAATTTGTTATGTGCCAAAATGACTTAACCGGGTAAAATTTAGCAATAAACATCAGAAAATTAGGAAAATTGGAAAAGAGCAATATATAACCCTCAACTTGTAATATAACTAGTATTATTGGGCTCGGGTGTTACAGAAGTAGAGGTGGGAGTTATCCCAATTCGACATCAAATACCGCCCGAAGCAGGCTATCAAGGCACAAGTCCTGGCCGATTTTGTCGTCGAATGCACTATCCCCAACAAGGAGACAGTGGCCGTGTCGGCCCCCGAATCTCAACCCTCGATTGAAGAGAGGCCCGACTCTGTCCTTGATTAGGTCCTATACGTCGACGGGTCATCAATCGAGGAGGGCTGTGGTGCGGGCCTTATCATTCGAGGCCCGAACGAGACAGAGATGGAGTATTCTTTGAAGCTCGGGTTCAAAGCCTCAAACAACGCCACGGAGTACGAGGCTTTGCTAGACGGACTACGGATCGCCTCCGGAGTGAGGCTGAAGACGATCCGAATCCTCAGCGACTCCGCTCTGGTCGTTGGCCAAGTGACCGGCCGTTTCGAGGCACGGGAACCCCTGATGGTGAAATACTTAGCCGAGGTAAGAAGACTACGAAAGGATTTCGACGAAGTTCAAGTGGAGCATATCCCCCAGCACCTAAATACCCAGGCCGACGCCCTGAGCTAGCTAGCTTCCTCCTACATGGCCAACAACAAGAGAAACATCCTCTTTGAGGTCTTGCCACGGCCCAGCGTGGAGGATAGAGCAACATCATTCCAAGTTTACACGGCCTAGGAAGAAGGCCGGGATTCGAAGGAAGCCCTCGTGGAATTCCTGAAAGAGGGTACGCTCCCCGGAGATCGAGGGGAGGCCCGCCGCTTCCGAGCCAAAGCCCGCCATTTCGTCTGGAGGAGAAGGAATCTCTATATGAAATCCTTCACTCAACCGCTGCTTCGGTGCGTCGATCCCTATGAAGCCGACTACGTCCTCTGTGGGGTTCACGAAGGGATCAACTGAGCACATCAAGAGGCCCGCATCTTAGCCCAGAAGACACTCCTCCAAGGGTACTATTGGCCGATAATCTATCAGGACGCTTAGAAGCTCGTCAGAAAGTGCAAGAGCTGCCAACTCCATGGCAGCATACCCCACCTTCTGGCTACCGAGCTAACGGCCCTAACCTCCTCATGGCCGTTTCCCAGTGAGGAATGGACATGATAGGACAATTCCCTACTGGTACGGGCGGGCACAAATACATCCTCATTGCGGTGGACTACTTTACGAAGTGGATCGAGATCGTCCCCATCAGAAAACCAGACGCCACCACGACCATCAAGTTCCTACAAAACAACATAATATTCCGGTTTGGGATCCCGATGTGTATCATCACCGACCATGGTACGAATTTCAAAAATGAAAAAGTTAAAGGATTCTGCAGCGAATACCATATACTGATGAAGTTCGCCGCGGTCGCGCACCCCCAGTGCAACGGGCAGGCCGAAGTCGCTAACCGGAACATCATTCGAGGTCTTCGAACTCGCCTGGATGGACAAAAGAGCAGTTGGGTCGACGAATTACCCCGGGTCTTATGGGCCTTGCGCACATCGAAGAAGACCCCCACTGGAGAGACCCCTTTCAGCCTCTGCTACGGCACCGAGGCGATGGTCCTAGCAGAGATCAGGCTGCCCAGTTACAGGGTCGACCACTTCAACGACGAAGCAAACACCTCGGTCCTCCGGACTAATTTGGACATCTTGTTGGAGAAGCGGGACCGGGCACAGATCAAAATTGCCGCTTACCAACAACAAACTGCCCGCTATTACAACGCACGAGTCAAGTATCGCGCCTTCAAAACCGGAGATTTGGTCCTAAGGCGGAATGAGTTCGTTGATCAGGGAAAGTTACGCAAGTTTTCTCCAAAGTGGGATGGCCCGTTCCTCATCTCAAAAGTCTTGCCCGGCAAGGCCTATCGCCTACAAGACACTGCGGGTCGCAAATTTCCACGGCCTTACAGCGCCGAGAAGCTCAAGTTGTACCTTTGAAAAGTATATCTATGAATACATGTTTCTTCTTTGACAAAGCGATGTAAATTTTTCTAAGTTTTTTAATAATAAGAAGGAACTTCCCCTATGTGTTTCCCTCTTTCTCGGTTCAAAGCTCACGGATTTCGTTTCACAAAAATACTCAAATGCACCCAGAAGACAAAAAGGAAACAATAGAACATCGCAAAAAGGAGAGCTTTATTTATTTATCAAAAGGTATTGTGGGCTCCTCAGCCTTACATAAAAATTGAAACTACAACAGAGGGGGAACAGGGTTAAGGAAACACTGATGGTGATACTCCGTGGAGATCTCCGCCAGCCGAGCCCTTGCCTCATCGGCCCGCTCCCGCTGATGCTTCCCGCGAACTCGGGACGCCACGGAGGCGCCGGGCGATCCATCTGCCGAGCTCTGGCTTGCGATCTGTCTCTTTTGGAAGCACTCCAAAATAAGGGCTAAAGAGCAGTCGTGCATGTTCTTCGAGATGAGGCCGAGCACATAGATCGTACGCATCTTGTCGAGCGCCTCGTCAAGCAGCTCCTCGGAGAGGGGGTTGTACAATCCGGGGACCTTCTCCAGATTGCGTACATCAGCAATTGGAGAAGGGAAGACCGATGAGGAAGCAGGCGGCCGAAGTGGTCCTCGATGCGCTGGAACACGCCCCGGTACATCTCCTCGAACATGGGCTGGTCGTACAGGTAGAAGTCATCAGAAGTGACGGTCTCTTCGATCGCGTAGATGAGCACGGCCATCTCAGAAAAGTGATTGTTACGATTTTTCGCGTACTTAACTTTTTAATTACCTCAATCAAGACGGTTTTGCTTGGTAGCTAGCCGGTTGAGTACGGGTCGGTCCACAGGGAGATGGAATCTTTTTCTTTATGTTTTAACGAGTTAAATCCAAATATTTTGAGTTTTGTTTTAAGATCTACTAATGAGATAAAGGATGATAAAGAACCTGCTAGGGTTAGGATTAGGTTAGTTCGAGTTAGGAATTTCTCACTTCTTTCAATGCCCTTCTTAATATCGGTGTTACGGTAATCGGCAACAATGGGGATTAGCACGACTAAGAAGGAACTTACAAGTATAAGCTAGGCTTTCCATACTTAGTTTCTTCTTTTTGGTTCTTGTCCGTCCGTTCTTGGCTCTTAACCCTAACCTCCGGTTAATTCAACCACAACCGGTCTAACTATGGAATCACCGCTATCATGTAGGATAGGGTGCCGTAATGAGCGGATTGTGGTTCAATTAAAGGAGTCTGAATTAAGGTGTTGAGCAAAGAAAAGAGTGAGAGAGATTTCCTTCTCTCAAACTTTCCTTCTCCTGCCCTAACAAGTGAGAGATTACTCACCCATTAAAAATATAAAAACAAAAAGGAAGGTAGAAAGAAATGAGCTTAAGAAGAAATTACAACTAGCTATTTGAGATCTCACCTTGATAAGGATCTTACTCAAGCATCATCGTTGTTAAGGATAAAGAAAATAGAGGAAGAGAAAACAAAAGAAAAATAACGATAAAATAATACAATTAAATTAGCAAATAAAAATTGCAAAGATAAACATCCAAGATAAAAAAGAACTCTTTTTTTATTTTTTTATTAATCAACGCTCATAAACTCACTACATTTTTTCATAGAGAAAGATAAAGAAGAACATAATTTAATTCTAAAATCTGAATAAAGAAAGGCACACTTTATTTAGCTTTGAGCCCTGCTATTTATAGATAGGAAAGTGAAACCCTAGATTTACAATCTGAACCAAATATGAGATTACAAAACTACCCCAAGAGAGCCGAGTCAACACTGCTTCAACTGCCACCGACATTGTTTAGACGCGGCTGCGGAACCGCGGCAGAAGTGCCTATTTGGCCACGGTTCCGTGGTCATTTGGTGAATTTGGGGGATCATCTTTTCAGGGCTTCTCCATATTGTTGTTCTTTTATGTTTTGTACACTTGGTTTCTCAGAATCTCTTCAGTTTTCTTCCAGATTTTTAGCAGTGGACTTTTGTTTATTGAGCTCCGCGTTGAAGTCTTGGATCTTGTGCTGCCTTTGTGCTTTGTGCAGTGAAGTGACCAATGATTTGTCATTTTGTCCCTTGAACTGGTAGGCGGCATCATACGGATGGTTAGCGGAGATCAGTATTCATCTGTTGTTGGTCGTAGCCCCGCATTTGTTGCGAATTTTCATGAATTTCATTGTAAAGAGCTGAGAACCTGTAACCTGCAATTATTCAGCAAACACGGATCAAAAGTACCTACCTATATGCATTGTGATCAAGAACGGGCGGTATAAAAATGCAAAAATCTATTATGAACAAAAAGAAATGCTGAAACAAATCCATCTCCTTCTCTATTTATAGCCTCAACAGGATCCCCAAGGGCTCAAATTTGCGCGCGCTTGGGCGTGAATCCTGAGATTCACTCAATTCTTCCAATACCATACCGCCACATGGCGGACATCCCATTTTTCTCAGCGAATCGAAGACGGAACGATGCGAATCTTGGAGCGCCTTGCCCCGCATATACGTTTCTGCCACGTATCGCCCACGACGGTCACTCTTCTAGATTTTCTATAGTCGAGGTAGGTCAGGAAACGCCTCGCAAAACTGAGCAGCTTTCCTTCTCGGTACATCCTTAGTGGATAACTCCTTACCCATATACATTAAGGATCAAATCCCTCATCAAGAGGCCACCGAGCAGCTTCCCTGTTCGGTCTATCCTTGGCTGGTAGTTTACTACCCACCGACGCCAAGGATTAAAGCCATCATCAAGAGGACACCGAGCAGCTCCCCTGCTCGGTCCATCCATGGCTGGTAGTTTATTGCCCACCGACGCCAAGGATCGAAGCCCTCGTCAAGAGGCCACTGAGCGGATTCCCTGCTCGGTCCATCCTTAGTGGGTGACTTCTTACCCATCTACACTAAGGATCAAAGCCCTCGTCAAGAGGACACCGAGTAGCTTCCCTGCTCAGTCCATCCATGGCTGGTAGTTTACTACCCACCGACGCCAAGGATCGAAGCTTTCGTCAAGAGGACACCGAGCGACCTCCCTGCTCGGTCCATCCTTAGTGGGTGATTTCTTACCTATCTACTCTAAGGATCAAAGCCCTCATCAGGAGGCCACCGAGTAGCTTCCCTACTCGTTCCATCCTTAGTGGGTGACTTCTTACCCATCTACACTAAGGATCAAAGCCCTCGTCAAGAGGCCACCGAGAAGCTTCCCTACTCGGTTCATCCATGGCTGGTAGTTTATTACCCACCGACGCCAAGGATTAAAGCCATCATCAAGAGGACACAGAGCAGATTCACTGCTCGGTCCATAGCGAGGAACTTCTTACCCATCTACGCTAAGGATCAAAGCCCTCCTCAAGAGGTCACCGAGCAGCCTCCCTGCTTGGTCCATCCATGGCCGGTAGTTTACTACCCATCTACGCTAAGGATCAAAGCCCTTCTTAAGAGGCCACTGGGCAGCCTCCCTGCTCGGTCTATCCATGGCTGGTAATTTACTACCCACCGACGCCAAGGATCAAAGCCCTCATCAAGAGGCTACCGAGAAGCCTCCCTGCTCGGTCCATCCTTAGCGGGTAACTTCTTACCTACCAACGCCAAGGATCGGAAGCCCTCGACCTCGGCGAACGCCGACCAATCCTTAAAGAGGTGGTCGCCGGTCCAACTCGAGAGAATGGGAAAGCCTACATCTTCCTACTCGGAGGCATTTACCGGCATACCTTCAACGAGTGATCGCCACCTCGACTTCGGGACCATAAGGACGCCGTCCTTACATCGGCCTTCGAACACTTGACAAATAGTTGGATTTAAATCGACGCGCGATCGCCAACTAAAGGACCAGACGCCGACCCAACGCATAGCTCGTCAGGTGAGGAAAATGAAAACATTACCACACAAAAATTTCTGTAAAAGGGATTTATTCATAACTCGGGAGTCTTTACAAAGGTATTGTGGGCTCCTCAGCCTTACAAAATCGCCCGAAGGCTTACAAAGTTTCAAGACGAAAACAAGAAAAAAATAAAAAAGAAGGCAGGGATATTTAGGCCTCGAGGCTGGGGAGGACCTCGACATGCTCCACGGCAGCGTCGGAAGCCAGGGTGGCGGCTTGAAGGTCGACGCCCACAGCAGGAGCTTCAGTACTGGGAGCCGGGGTGATCGCCTTATCCCTAACGCCCCCACTGGGGGCCTTTCCTCTAGCGGCATCCCCCTGCGTCTCACCCTCGAGAGGGTACTCGAGCCGGAGCCCACCGTCGGGAAACTTTAGCATCAACGCGTTGAAGGCGTCGAGGGCCTCATTCCAGACGAGGGCCGAGGCATTGTTCCCCTCCGAAAGACGGCGATGACGTGAGGACGTCTTGCCTGAGATTCGGGGCAGATGCTATATGGTTTTATCCGTCTACCTCTCCGAAGATGCCAAGTTGATTTATGGCACCATGTATCAGAGGTTTAGACGGATGCGGCCGATATAGCAGACTTCGCCAGATTCCCCCTCGCTAGAGAGGTTTTTGATTGTGGGGACGCTCTTCCCTGCAGGCGCAAGCCCCTGCAGTTAATTATGCTACCACATCGCAGTAGCCACTTTCTCCTTCTCCAGAATTTTACTTCGTGTCGTGTGTGTTTGTTTTGTTTGTGGTTGCCCGTGGATTGTATACGGAGACTGAGTAATGCCGTCGCCCGTAGGACGTGGATTAGTCCAAATCCGTATTTACTTAGATTTGGGTTTGGTGTTTTTTAGTTTAAGGATACGTTAGCCGTATTAAGGCTAAGATCAACTTAAACGTTCGTTAAGGATGCGTTAGTCTGATCTGAGACTAAGATCAACTTAACGTGGTGATCCATTTAGTATATGGCCGTCGGGACTCATCACCTCTCTGACGTCGTTGAAGGATTACAACGATAGGTGTCAGAGGAGTTCAGAGATGTACCCATGAACCAAAGTTGATTTGGAATTTTATAGTCCATTTGAATGTTTAAGATTACATTAGCCGTGTTTGGGGCTAAGATCAACTTAAACGGGACCGTTTAGATCCGGCAAGAGAAAGCATTTGGAGGCTCTATTGTTCCAGTTTAGGGACGTGGTGGTCCATGTTCTAGTTTAAGGACGTGGTGGTCCATGTTCCAGTTTAAGGACGTGGTGGTCCATGTTCCAGTTTAGGGACGTGGTGGTCCATTATTAGTTTAAGGACGTTTCGGTCCAACATTAGTTTAAGGACATTTCGGTCCACGAGTTTAAGGACCCCGCAGTCCATATTGATGTGTGGTCGTCGGGACCCGTCACCTCTCTGACGTCGTTGAAGGATTACAACGATGGATGTCAGAGGAGTTCGGAGAGATGTACCCTCGAACCGGTCGTAAATTGATTTAAGAGAGCAATCTTGCTTAGTCAATTTAATTTGAGGACTTACGGCCAAAATTGGGCTAAGTCCAGTTGAAAATGTTCAACATTTTATTTGCTTTTGTATTGCATTTCTTTTTATTTTTTATTTGGGCTCTGCCCAGAAAGGATGTAGAGCATCAATTTATTCTAGGCTCTGCTCATTTATGAATGATGCAAGGCATCTACTTTGTTTGGGCTCTGCCCCTTTTAAAATGCATAGCATTTTAATTATTTTATTTGGGCTCTGCCCATTTATAAATGATGCAGAGTATCAATTTAATTAGGCCTGCTTGGTCTTTTGACTTAGGCCTGGCCCTTTGGGAAATGCATTGCATTTATCAAGCGCTTTGCGCCAATCAGAGAGCGCAAGCGCTTATAGTGCTGACACGTGGCGCGCAAGCGCAGTGCGCTGCGCTAATGCGCTGCGCCTGCGCTGCTGACACGTGGCGCGCTCTGGTGGCTTCCGCCAATCCAAGAGCGCAACAGCGCAATTTACAAGTGCAAAACACTATGATTTAAGAATCTTTTAGATTCAAGAACCAATTGTTCACAGAAGTGCAGAGCACTATTCGTTTCCTTGATCTAATTTTAGATCAAAGAAAAATAAGTTTTTCTTTTTATTTCAAGAACCAAAGGTTCATAACAGTGCAAAGCACTATTTTTTTATTTTTGTTTTTTCTTGTTTTTAAAGAACCGGTTGTTCATAAGAAGTGCAAAGCACTGTTTATTATCTAAAGATTATTGATCTGGTTTTTAGATCAATGATCTATTAGAAGAAATTTCTTCTCTCTCGTGAAGGTTTTTACCTTTTTCTTGAAATTTTCTCAGAGTTCTCTCTGTTTGAAGCTCTTGACTTTTTTCAAGAAATGTTGATTTCTCAAAAAATGTCCCTCCTTTTGAATTGAGGTCTAGGGTCCTTTTTATAGTGCCTATAAATTAGTTAAATTTGTTAAAGAGATCTTTCTCTGAGTGATTTGAGGAATTTTCCCCACCGTTGGATCTTTGATCCAAGGGCTTCTGTTTTACAGAAGAAAATCTTCTTGTTTTAACAAGAACAGAAAGATTTCTTTAGAATTTTAATTCTGTTTGGTGCAAATGCTCCAGAGCGTGACACGTGTCACGCAGCGTACAGCGCAGCGCAACTGCGCTTGCGCCACTGTACTGACACGTGTCGCGCAGCGCAAAGCGCAGCGCAACTGCGCTAGCGCATCTGCGTGTCGCGCAGCGCAACTGCGCTGACACGTGTCGCGCAGTGCAGCGCTTGCGCAACTGAAGCGTTGCTTCCTTTGATTTTTCTTTAAAAAGAGCTTTGCTCTGATTGGGTGCGCTGCCTTGGGCGCTGCGCTGATGTATCCGCGCCTGACACGTGGCGCGTTGCGCTATGGATAATTTGAATTTTGAATTTCCAACAGAGTTTTGCTCTGATTGGGGGAAACAAATGCCCCGCCACCGTTGCGCTCACGTGGCGTGCACGCGAGTGCAGCGGTGGCAAGCTCCTGACCGTTGGATCAAGGGGTGAGCTGAAGGGGCGCAAGCGCCTATGAATAGAATGCTTGGTCCTTGGTAATTTTTTTACCACTTTCAAGAATCTTGATTTTCAGAGCCTTGCTCTTGCTTTTTCCCAAGAACTCCAGAGTTCAGAATTTAAAACCATCTTAGGTATAATAAAATTAAATCAAATTAAAATTGATTAATAGAGCCTTGCTCTCATAGATCTTTGATCTAAAAACCCTTTTGAGGTTTCATCAACAGAGCCTTGCTCTCAAAAGTTCATAGATCTACAGAGATCTTGTTCATGGGTTCTAACCCATGAACAGAGCTTTGCTCATGGATCAAATGTAGATCTTTTCTTGATCTTGAAAATGAAGAACTCCTAAAAGTTTTCATGGATCTTTAAGATCCCAAATTTTTATTTTCAGGAGTTAAAATTTCTTTTTGATGTATTTTTCCATCATTATTATAGAGCTAGGCTTTTTTTTTTAAAGAATCTTTATTCCCTTGAGCCCAGAGTTTGACAAGTATCACTCTGTGACAGGGCTTTGCTCTAAAAGAGGAGTTTTTCTCCTTGTCTCTAGGGATTTCCCATCAATGAGAATATTCTCTTGGGGATCTTTTCATTAGTTGACAGTCTCACCCAATGATGGGCCTGTCTTATTAAATGATGCACTGTCATCCAGATTTTGTGGGTCCCCATTTGGTCCCCCTACCCACTGCATTGCAGTGTGGTGTAAAAATTTTAAAATGTTGAGCGTTGGAATTATAACACTGACGTTTACTTTTTATCTCTTCACAGGAAACATGTCCGCCAATTCGTCTTTTCCGTTTGTTCGTTCGGAGGGAGGGTTTCCCCAGGCACCGGTGGACCGCGTGGTGCTCGCACTCATCAAGGATCATGACCCCGAGCACAAGAGCCCTCACTTGTGGGGCAGGTGGTATAATGAGATCATCCAGAGTCGCCGAAGTTTCGGTTCCGCCACACCGTCTGAGCCAATATCTTCACTCCCTTACGCAGATGAACCCCCGGTGAAGTATGCCGTGGAGGTCAAAAATTGGAATTCGGATGACCTCCTCCAGCCCGCGATTGGTGCTATCCCTGTGCAGCCGCCGCCAGCGATAGATATTTTATGGAGGCGAATTTGTCAGGGTGAAGCACGCCTTTGGGGACAGGCCTACAATATTGGATTGATCCCACGACCGCCTGCCGGATATTTGCAATGGGCCCGGTACATCTTATCAGCGAAAAGGACTCATCTGATGAGGATTGGTTTGTACTCAGCCATTTACGTCTCGCTTTTTGAGTATCCTTATCCTCCGATGTGGTGGGTTAAGGCTTTTATCGAGCAATGGAACATCCCCACCCACACCTTCCTGATGACGGACCGGGATGTCTCTATCTCCTTGGAGGAGTTTGTTGAAATCTCGGGTCTGCCGATGAGGGGAGAGCTTTACGAGGAGCTGCTTCCTCCCGATGAATATGTCTTTGCCACCAAGCCGCTGGTGTTCGACCTGACGCCGGAGAACGCTATTCAGCACTAGTACTCGGGCTTGGTTAAGGTGTTGGAGATCTATGAAGGACTCTATTTGGAATCGGGCGTCCGGGGCGTCAGTTTTGCAGATTTTATTGCCCGTTTTATTCGACCAGAGTTCTTATCGGAGCAGAGCGAGAAGTTCGCCCAGCTCGATGACCCTTTTGGATTCGGTTTGGATCGCCGACCCACATCGGAGGATGACCACAAAGACTTTTACCTCCCTAATGCCGCTGTCGTCCCTTTTTCAGAAATTGCCGTCCCGGGCATAGATGAGGAGACTTTTTTTGTAGGGTTCCTGGGCTTGTGGCTGTGCTGCTTTGTGCTCCCTATGCATCCGCGCCATATGCGGCCATCTGTTTTCTACCCAGCGCATCGGATGGTGGCTGGTTTGCAGTTGTCAGTAGGAATCGCCGGGCTGGCTTACCTTTATAATGGACTTAGCGTAGCGGCAGACGCTAATGAGCCTGGGGTGCAACCCGCCAACTTCCCGATGCACTATTTTACCTCTTGGATGGAAATGCACGTGTACGGGGTGTTCGGCGCCCATAAGATTCCTCCCTTTTTTGAGAGATGCAGACTCCCGAGGGTCATACGGTTGGTCAGGGCTTCGATCGTAGTTGCACCTCCACGGGAGGCTAGGGGACTGCTCCTTCGACCACGCCTGGTCGGAGCGAAGACTTCTTTCTTGGATAAGGTCATAACAATAGGCTCAGAGACCACCAAGTCAGTAGTGTCGCTACGCGATGATTTCAAAGATGGGGCTTCCATATTGAAGGCTCGGGAAATCCTCCATCTCTACTCCATTCGGCCGGGATACTTGGTGTTCAGGTAGAATGAGACCGCACTCTTTATGAGGTATAACCCGCACCGGTTTGCTCAGCAATCGAGCTACAACCAAGGGATCCCGATGGAAGCCTTCTTGGAAAGCCCGTGGTTAGTCGAGAGGGGATAAAGAACGCAATGCACCACTTCATGCGGCTTAACACAGGTTCCTATTTCTTCATCAGCGAGCCGAGCTGCGTCCCCAAAGTCCTCAACGCGTACGTGGCCTGGTATGCGCATGCTAGGAGTCCAGTTATCCAAATGGAAAAACGTATGCTGGTCGACCGTAAGGGTGCGCCTCCCGGTGGCGATCGTAAGGCTCCCCTGAAGCCGAGGACCCCGGTCATTCTTCCATTGAAAGGTGCTGGAGTCGGACCTCCGCGCGGGTTGAGCCCTCCGCGCGGGTTGCCGCTTCGCGATATTGTGGATGCGCCACCAGCCCCCCGTGCTCCAGCAAAGGTGGTAAATGTGGTATCGCCGGAGTCCGGTGCAGGCGCGGATTTTGGGACCCGCCGCCCCAAGGTGTCTGCCAAGCGCAAATCAGCCCCGGGTGCATCCAGAGCTGGTGGGCAAAAGAAGAAGAAGTTGCTCCTCTCCCTCGACGCGATCCACGGTTTAGAGCCTGAGGTCCCTCTTACCGAAGGAATAAGCGAATATGGCAGCAATAAAGGCTTCTCTGTAGACCCCGCAGACACCGATTTGGCGGCTGCTATTGCAGCTTCTGAGCGATCAGTGAGGCTCGAAACGATGTTGAGTAAACTTGCTGAGTCAGGTAACCATTAGTTTCTTTCTTCGTCATTTTATCGCATTTTTTTATCATTATTTTTGACTAATGCTTTCTCTTTTTTAAACAGGGGTCAATACCAAAGAAGCCATCGCTGCTTCTTTGAAAACCTTCCAGGAGGAAGAGAATAAGCGCGCTTTAATGGGCGTTGGTACGTATTGCCTTATCAGAATTTTTTTGTCTTCTTTTCCGATGGCCAATCTAACCTTCTTCCTTTGTTTCTTTGTAGGGGCTGCGCCAACTGATGTGGGGACAATCCCCGGGTCCTCTACTGAAGTCCCAGCTTTTTCGGGGCAGCCGTGGGAGCCTCAACTTGACAAAACGACGAGGGATGCCTTGAAAAATTTGGAGGCATCCCTGTTCACGGACGAAGACGCCTCAATGAAAGAGGTTCTGGTGAGATCCGTCTCAACAGCTCGGGAGGAGAGGAAGCGGTTGAGGCACGAGGCGAAGGTGCGCAGGGCCGCTTTGGCCACGGGAGCGGGCCCAAGCACCATTATTCTCTCTGCTTCTCCTTCTGAAGAGCTCCCGTCCGGTCTATCTACCGCACGCAGATAGGTAGCGCGTGCAGTTCGGGAAGCCAATGATAAGTCCACTTCAGGTAATATTTCTCTCAGAATTTTGTTGTAAGAATTATAATGCCATCGGTTCTTATATATTTTATCTTGCAGGGCCAAGTCCGACCGAGGGGGAGGCGGAGACCGTTGAACCCAAGGAAACAGAGGAGGCGGTGCCTGCCGAATCCGAACCGACGGTAGGCAACGTTGCTGAGGCTTCGGAGCCTGAGATAGAGTTTGAGGGGTCTGCAGCCGAGAAGGTCATTGATGCTGAGCCTGAGGTGATGGCAAATAAGATGATCACTATTACTGAACCTAAGGTGGCGGCGGATGAGACGCTTAAGACCGGCGACCTCATGGCGGCGGCGGATGAGACGACGTCGACCGCCGAGCCCGAAGAAGTAGCGGGTGAGATGGGCACGACTCTTGGGGAAGAGTCAGCCGCTCTTTCTCAAGAGTCCGGAAATGTTCCGATCATTGCCCTCCCCGTCTACGGTCTTCCGCCGTCTCCTGGCCACGCGAGTATGACGACAGCCCCCATTGAGTCGGGTGATGAGGCCACGGGCGGTGGCCTCATGTCGGTGGAGGAGGGAGTCGCCTCCGTCTCGGCCGACAGCTCATCAGGTAAATCCCAAGTTACTGTCCTTTTTATCTTACAATCCTTTCTGAAAAGTTCACATTTGTTCATAACGCAGGTGCAGCCAGCGCTGATGCCCCATTGCTCGAGGGAGCGCCTTCAACCACTGCCTTGGCGGTGGTCACCTCTCAGCCCTCTCTCATACCATCGAAGATGTTGGAAGGTATGGGTTCGCAACTTATTGATCTTATCTTTCGGACGTATAATTTGTGTACTAAATTCATACTATTGTGTCTTTCAGGAGTGCTTTTTGATCATCTCTATCAAGTGTTGCTCCCACACTTCTCCTTCCCATCTGAATTCGCTTCTCCATCCGGTAGCGCTGGTGAGTATGGTTTTCAATTGATATCTTTCTTTTTCAGTGAGGAAATTATTTCTAACTTTTTCTCGCCTTGGTTACAGTGCTACAAATTGAAGGAGGGGATGAAAGATTGGCCGCGCCACCGGCCCTTCCGGTCTTGCCATCTGCCGCAGCTGGTATAGCAAACTATCACATTGATAACTCCCTTTTTTATTTCTTGAACTGTTGTCTGATCATATCTTGTTTTTCCAGCTGTCGTTCCGGTCTCGGAACCCTTCTAATGCCGGCGGGTCCTTTCCTGAGACGTCCGTCCTCGAAAGGCGCCGTGAATAGTCTGCGCATGTTGAGCGACTACGTCGAGGAACTCGACGTCGAGACTCCTACATCTGCTGCAGACTTCGCTAAGGCGGTTAACTCGATGCTGGTGATACTTGTGAACTTCCATGACGAGGGCATCATCGCGTCTTGGGTTAACCATTGCAGGGAGATCGAGGCTCGCCTGCATCAGCTGGAGTCGATGTGTCCCTCTCCCGAGACCTTGGCCGCCAGAAATCAAAGAGCAGCGTGGATTGAGCAGAGCGCTTCTTACTTCTGCCATCTCGAACAAGAAGTTATTTCAAGGCGTAAGGAGCGCGGTGAGACTTCGAGCAAGTCTGCCCAACTGCATGCTCGGGTGGAGGCCAACGCTGCACGGCTGAAGGTTATCTTTGAGGGCCTTCTGCAATGCCTCTCCGAAGGGTTATCACTGAGGCAACAGCTTGACGTTGTCGAGCGGGATGCACCTAACCAGGAAGCAGCCCAAAAGGCAGCGGAGGAGCAACTTTCATCCTTTTTGCAGCAGCGGGCCCAGGTGGAAGCGGAAGCGGCCGCGGCAGCCACTCAGGAGGAGGCGCTGAAAAAAGTGCGAGAGCAGCTTGCGGATTTGCTAAAGACACTTCCTCCCCAGTAATTATACCTTCTTGTATCATTTGTACTTGTAAATAAAAATGTATATTCTTTATCCTTTAACACAATGTATCTTGTACTCAATCAAGTTTATGAATAAAAGATACACATTCTTTGTAATGTCTTGTGTCATTTCTCCGCCTTCTTCTTCCTTTTATTATCAGCATGCTAACTTGATAAACACAATTGACAGATAATAGAGTAGGCATCTTGGTTTTTCCAAGAAACAGCGATGGCTTAGGCCGCAGGTTCAGATCTGCCGCCTAAGACTTTTCAACTCTATGAGCCGTGAGGGTCTCATAGAGACTTTTCTCCCTACGGATCGAGAGGATCTCGTAGGTGGGTTTTCTCCTTAGGAATCATGAGGATTCCTAAGTGTGTTTTCTCTCATAAGTCGTAAGGATCCTATAAGAGAATTTTTCCCTCTTATGAGTCGAGAGGACCCGTAAGCGGTTGTTTCCCTCCTTGTCGAAATTCGACGTTGGAGAGTGAGACCCGTGGATAGTATGCAAGAGACTGTTTTGGGCTGACTTGCAGGGTCCAGTGCTTAGGGAACAGGCTTCTTGTATGCCCACTGCCTAAGGCTTTATCTCACGAGTCGAGCCGCCTCATCAATTTCTTCACAAGTCGAGACGAATCGAGCGTTTCTCGCAAGAACATCCTAACGTCGCATTTAACCTCTGCTCTTTACGACAGAAGTCCGTTAGGGTCTGTGGTACTTAGGGTTTTGGCCATCGTACCATCGCATAAGCTGATATATCCCTCGATAGGCAATCGTGCTGTTCGAGTAGCCCTACGACTGCCGTGTCTCTGATCCCTTCGGGGGCTGGACAAGACGTCTTCAAGCAATCTTCCTAGGCAATTTGACCGTCGGAAGAGCAAGCGTTAGGAATTTGCCATGCCGCTTTTTACTTGAGGTTAGGCTCATTTTGGCGAGCCCCGATGAGTCATAACCACTCCGTGCTGGTGTGGGATGATCTCCGATAGTCTTTCAGGTTTTATGTGAGTTGCCGTCAAGACCCTGAAGCTAGGAATTTGGCCTTTGCTTCGTTTTGCTGGCATCACGTCTGCTGTATCGAGACGAATGTCGCGGTTATCTTTCGGTTGCTGATGAACCGTTGAGGTTTGGAACTAGGGATTTTGCCGTGGCTCCATTTGTTTGATTGTCGCGTCTGAATCCTGCTGGAGGGAGAACGCTGGGGTGACAACTCGTCTGCTGTATCGAAACGAACATCGGGGTGGAGCTGGAATTTCGCCGTGGCTCCATTTGTTTGATTGTCGCGTCTGAATCCTGCTGGAGGGAGAACGCTGGGGTGACAACTTGTCTGCTGTATCGAGACGAACGTCGGGGTGGAGCTGGGATTTTGCCTTGGCTCCATTTGTTTGATGATGTCGTGTCTGCTGTGTCGAGACGAACGTCAAGGTGGTGACCATTCCACACTGGCGTGAGACGATCTCCAGTTGTCTTTCAGGCTTTATATAACTTGCCGTTAAGACCTTGAAGCTAGGAATTTGGCCTTCGCTTCGTTTGCTTTAGTGTGTCCGAATCCTGTCGAAGGAAGGACACTGTTGTTGACATTGCGTCTGCTGTATCGAGACGAAGGCTGAGGTGGAGCTGGGATTTTTCCGTTACTCCGCTTGTTTGACCATGGGGTCTTTCGTAGGCGTTGTATCTGCATCTTGATGGACTGCGAAGGAACGTCGTTGTTAACATCTCGTCTGTTGTATCGAGACGATTGTTGAGATGAAGCTCGGATTTTGCCGTTGCATTGCTTTGTTTCGACCGCAAGGTCTTTTGTTGGCGTTGCGTCTGCATCCTGCTGGACTGCGAAAGAACGTCGTTGTTGATTCTTAGGCCGTAGATATTGCCGTTAAGATTTGGAACTAGGGACTATGCCGTGGCTCCATTTCATTGCGACTCTGAGGTCGGTTGTTGACGTCAAGACCCTGAAGCTAGGGATCTTCCTGTTGCTCCGCTTATTGATATTGTGTCTGCAGTATTGCGACGAATGTCGAGATTGTCTCTAGGTTGTCTATGAACCGTCGAGATTTGACTTTGCTTTTTGATGGAGCCTGGGGAGGGAAGATGTGATTCCTTCTTTGTTTGCGCCCTTAGACTGTATACAGGGATCGATGTGATCTCAACTGTAGGGCAAAAGTTTTATTATCATTTTTTTGTTTTATTTCCGCGATGCTCTATCATTTCAGCTTTTATATCGCGAAGGTCGCGATTGCCCAATCATTTCGGCTATTTTTCGCAGTGCCCAATCATTTCGGCTGTTTATTTTATTTTTACTCGCTGCTTTTTATTGCGAGTTGCCCAATCATTTCGGCTATTTTGCATGCATACATTCTTACTCGCTGCTTTTTATTGCAAGTTGCCCCATCATTTCGGCTATTTCGTATGCATGTGTGGCCTACTGGCTTTTTGCCGTAAACCTGAAATTAGACACCGATTTCGGCATCAGCACCGCTACAACTGGGATATTGCCAGGAGCGAATCATCATTTGTCTCCGTCGATGTCGAACAAGGGTGGCTTAGTGACTAGGGTTAAGGTCCTGTCGACTAAGGCTCTTGACCTCATGAGCCGTAAGGGTCTCACAAAGTTGTTTCTCCCTACAAGTCGTGAGGATCTTGTAGGTGTATTTTCTCCTTAAGAATCGTGAGGATTCCTAAGTGTATGTTCCTCTGTAAATCGTAAGGATCCTACAGGAGGGTTTTCTCCTTGTAAATCGACAGGACCTATAAGGGTTGTTCATCATGCGTACATATCCCCAGTCGCGGATGGGACTTGGTTAAGGAAATGTTTATTCACACCCGTGGATTATATACAAGGGTCAATATTGAGCCACTTGTAGGACAATATCGAAGGTTGTGCGGGTTGCTTAAGCACAGGTTTAGGTCTCTGTAACTTAAGACTTTCAAATCTTATGAGCCGTGAGGGACCCATAAGAGAGTTCTCCTTACGAGTCGTGAGGATCTCACAAGTGTATTTTCTCCTTAGGAATTGTGGGGATTCCTAAGTGTGTTTCTCCCTTATGAGTCGTAAGGATCTCACGCGGGTGGTTTCTCCTTACAAGGTCGAGGGGACCCTATAAGTGTCTTTTAACGAGATTGTGCCCTTTCGGGTTTTCACAAACACTCACCGGTAGTCCTGCTGTTTTTACTCACGGAGCCCTTTCGGGTTTTCATCCGTGCCCATTTTGTTTATGGACATACCCTTTTTATTCTCTTTTTTTTAACGAGGTCGCGCCCTTTTTGGTTTCCACGAACACCCTCCGGTAGCCCTGCTGTTTTTACTCATGGAGCCCTTTCAGGTTTTCATCCGTGCCCATTTTGCTTATGGACATACCGTTTATTATATTTTTTCTTTTATATATTTTTTTATTTTTTATTTTTTATATACTTTTTTTTATTCATCTCGTCAGCCTAAGGATACTGCGGTAGTAGTTTAAAGACGTTTCGGTCGTTTGCAAGTTTTGGGACATTGCGGTCCATCATTAGTTTAAGGACGTTTCGGTCCGTTATTAGTTTAAGGACGTTTCGGTCCAGTGTCGCCGTATTTGAGGCGAATATCTAGTTTATTGACTTTTCGGTCTATGGGGCTTTCTTTATGACTGAACATGATGCCCCCGGTGTATCCATCTTTCTCGGAACGTGCGGTTGTGGTGGGTTCACCTTCCAGTTTTCGGACAACGCGAACTTGCCCTGTTGGTATTGGTCTTCAACCCAGTTCTTGAAGACGTAGCAGTCCTCGATCAGATGACCTACCGTTTGGTGGTAAGGGCAATAATTGAGAGCGTTAACATCTCCTGGCCGTAACAGACGTTTTGGACTCGGCAGATTGATGAGTCTGTCACGTACCGCCAGCTCGAACAGTCCCCTTGTTTTATCTTGCGGAAACGAGTAAGGACGTCTCAACTTTTCCTGGAGGGGTTGCCGCTTGTTGTTTCGGCAAACAACCGGTCTAGAGCCACTCGATTGTTGTTGAGTGTTGGCGATGAGGGTCATTTTCCCCTTTCCTTTATCCTTTTTGCTCGATCCTTTGTTTACGGGGCCGAGATTTTTTCCGAATAGCGTGCGATTACATGGCTGAAAGTTCTCGCAGCTCCTCAATTCCTTTATTTTTGAAATAGATTCCCCGAGAGAAGGGTTGGGGGTAGCTTCTTCATCAAAGTCGCTTCCAAAGGTGATAATTTGCGATCCCTTAGAGTCGGCTATATGACAATCGGCGGCGGCTCTTTTGCGCTCATCTATCGCATTTTTTCGACGTCTACGAGCTTCACATTTTGTCCTGTCAAAGTGTTGCTTTTGAGCGACATACCCTTGCCACCAACAGTTAAAGGATTCGCAGTCTTCGGTAGGATGTATGATCTTTTGATGATATAAACAGAAGTTAAGGTGCATCTCTACCTCAGCGAGAGTATTTTCTTCAGAGGGCGGTAGCTCCATTCCTACTGATAGAGCTTTGGCGAACCTTTTCCTCGTCTTGAATTTGTTTTTATCCGCAGTGGATGGCTTTTGATTTGACAGGGATGCCTTGGCTCTTTCCAGTATGGCCATTTCACGCTCTTGATTGGCTTTTGCTTTCAGACGAATTTCATTTAGGAAGACATCGATCAACTCGTCTGATGGCTGTAGAGCCTCCGGCTCAGGGTTCGCCATTGGTTTCTCAACGCAAGAAGCCTCTTCATCATCTGCCAATGAATGAGAAATCACATGACAAGTCGCTACGTAGTCTTCGGATTCACTTGATGAGTTTTCTCCATCATTTTCATCCTCGACGAAAGAACAAGCTGCCCCCATTGTATCCGTTTTCTTTGGAGTATGCGGCTGTGGCGGGTTCCCCTTCCAGCTTTCAGACAGCGCGAACTTGCCTCGTAGGTATTGGTCCTCGATCCATCCCTGAAAGACGAAACAATCCTCGATCGGGTGACTTACCGTTTGGTGGTAAGGGCAATAATTGGGATTATTAAGATCGCCTGGCTGAGACAGACGCTTTGGACTCGGTAGATTGATGAGTCTGTTGCGCACCGCCAGCTCGAACAGTCTTCTCGTTTTATTTTGAGGAAACGAGTAAGGACGTCCCAGCCTTTCTTCGAGGGATGGGCGTGGACGCACGTTGTTTTGGCGAACGGCCAGCCTTGAGTTGTTCGGCTGTTGTTCAGCATTATCGACGACGATCGCTTTCCCTTTTCCTTTCTCATTTCGAGAATTTGGTTTTGGAGGAGACGGTCCACGGCCCATCTGGCCCATTTGGGCTAATTAGTCGATCAGGGGCTGGAAGGTGGTCGGCCTGAAGAACATCATGAATTGCGAGATGGTCGCTTGCGGATCAAGAGTGCCCATGAACATGCCTACCGCCGGTGCTTCTTCTATGCGTTGTTCGCATTTTGACCATAGGTTCCGCCGTCGCGTTGCGTATTGGACCCACGTTTCGCCGGACCTTATCCTGGCATTTATCAGTGTTGTAATCGGGGTGCGTTCACTAGCACTCGTGAATCTTTGTGTGAACAATACCTCCATCTCTGCAAATGTTTTGACAGAGTCATTAGGTAGCTCCGAATACCACTCAAAGGCTGTTTCTGCTAGGCTGCCGACGAATTGGCGTAGCAACAATTTGTCATCGCCTCCAGTATTGCCGCATAAGGCCCTGAATTGAGCGACATGCTGATGCGGATTCCCTGTCCCTTTATATACATGGAACTTAGGGATTGTATATCCCGGTGGATAACTGATATGGTCATACCAGCTTGGATAGGGTCGTCCGGTTCTAACAATTTGTGCAGCCACTTCATTCGCCTGATGAGCCCATATTTGCTGAGCTATATGATCATCGAGCGCGGCCTTGGAAATGGTTTCATCCTTGGCTGCTGAAAGAGCTGGAAGAGGATTAGATGTCTCCTCTCTATCATCTTCGACAATGACGGGATGGTCATCAGCTGGAAGGTCTGGCTGTAACATCATCCCTACCATATCTTGGAAGAGGAGCGCCATCTGTTTTATGTTAGCCGCTTGCTCTGCGGCTTCTTTGTCCTTCTTTTCAAGGACTCTACGTAGGAAGTCCGCGTCAGTTTCTTGTTCATGACGCTGTTCTGATGACGACCCCGAGCTTTCTTTTGGCCCAGTAAGTGCAGCCATTGCAGCCATCATTTCCTGAAGCTTTTGTTGTTGCTCCTGGGCTTTTGTCACGGATCGGGTGAGCGGTCGGTGACCCGTTGAAGTGCGGCTTTCCTCCTTTCCGGCAGCCATATAAACAGTATGCACTACCATGCCCCCAGACCTGGGGCGTCTGTGCTCAGCGCTTTTACTGTTCGCCATATTCACAGGGGCTTTTGTGGCCTCCTTTTCTTTTGGGTGATTGACGTTGAGGAAGCCGTCGCAGTGGGCACCCATCCAGCTGTTGCTTTTTTCGGCTTGACAGAGTAGTCCTTCTCCTGCCGAACCTTCATCTTTTTCTGTCGGCGGAGGTAGTCTTGATCGTTCACTGACTCTTGGACTTGACGCCAGACCTTGTAGATTTTAGAGGACAGTCGTTGAGGGGGCTGCTCTAGCTTTTTCTCTGGAATATTCTCTACAGGTAAAGGAGTTTGTTTCAACACCGTAGTAGGAGAGTTTCTGCGCACTGCGTTCAGCAATTCAAAGTTGTTCCCGGTTGGAACAGCAGCATCAATCCCCACCTTTGGAGCTGGCGGAGTAGATCCAGAGGGGGAGTTGCCCCCAGCCTTCCCCACTCGGCGCCAGTGGCGACGTCGAGCGTGTCGTGCGGATGGAGTTGTTCTAACCATAGTGGTGGCCTCCTCATGCCCCCTGTGTTGGTCATAATCTGCTGGTACTAGCCTTTTAAAGACCGACGTCCGTTGAATGGGGACGGCCAACCTGTCAAAAGCGGACTTCCGAGCAGGGGAAGCAACCTTGGTGATTTCGCCTGAAACTGGATTAGGGATAGCTATCCGCTTCGGGATAACATCTTCCGGTATTGTTGGCTTTTTCATGGGCCCATCGGAGCTCTGACCTAGCTTCTTTTGAGCTTCTTGCAACGTCATTGGGGCATTGAAGCTCATTGGTGGGAGCATGGTCCCGAAGAATAGTCCAGTGGCGGCCTGAGTTACTTGCTCCACTGGCATCTTGAAAAGGGAGGCCGTTTGAGGCCCGTAAGTCACTCCTCCGGCGAGGACGGAGTGTGAGTTGCAGTTGCAGGCAGTGCAGTTTGAAGCCATTGATCTTCTATTTTCTGCACGGAGCAAAACACCAAATCTTAGTACCTCGAATCCACGGACAACCACAGCAAACTGCGATTTGTTCGCGAACACGACACACGAAGTGTGGAGTGGAAAGAGGAAAAGGTCCCACCGGGCGTGCCAGAATCTGTTCCCCTCCGAAAGACGGCGACGACGTGAGGACGTCTTGCCTGAGATTCGGGGCAGATGCTATATGGTTTTATCCGTCTACCTCTCTGAAGATGCCAAGTTGATTTATGGCACCATGTATCGGAGGTTTAGACGGATGCGGCCGATGTAGCAGACTTCGTCAGATTCCCCCTCACTAGAGGGGTTTTTGATTGTGGGGACGCTCTTCCCTGCAGGCGCAAGCCCCTGCAGTTAATTACGCTACCGCATCGCGGTAGCCACTTTCTCCTTCTCCAGAATTTCACTTCGTGTCGTGTGTGTTTGTTTTGTGTGTGGTTGCCCGTGGATTGTATACGGAGACTGAGTAATGTCGTCGCCCGTAGGACGTGGATTAGTCCAAATCCGTATTTACTTAGATTTGGGTTTGGTGTTTTTTAGTTTAAGGATACGTTAGCCGTATTGAGGCTAAGATCAACTTAAATATTCGTTAAGGATGCGTTAGTCTGATCTGAGACTAAGATCAACTTAACGTGGTGATCCATTTAGTATACGGCCGTCAGGACTCATCACCTCTCTGACGTCGTTGAAGGATTACAACGATAGGTGTCAGAGGAGTTCAGAGATGTACCAATGAACCAAAGTTGATTTGGAATTTTATAGTCCATTTAAATGTTTAAGGATACGTTAGCCGTGTTTGGGGCTAAGATCAACTTAAACGGGACTGTTTAGATCCGGCAAGAAAGAGCATTTGGAGGCTCTATTGTTCTAGTTTAGGGACGCGGTGGTCCATGTTCCAGTTTAGGGACGTGGTGGTCCATGTTCCAGTTTAAGGACGTGGTGGTCCATTATTAGTTTAAGGACGTTTCGGTCCACGAGTTTAAGGACCCCGCAGTCCATATTGATGTGTGGTCGTCGGGACCCGTCACCTCTCTGACGCCGTTGAAGAATTACAACGATGGATGTCAGAGGAGTTCGGAGATGTACCCTCGAACCGGTCGTAAATTGATTTAAGAGAGCAATCTTGCTTAGTCAATTTAATTTGAGGACTTACGGCCAAAATTGGGCTAAGTCCAGTTGAAAATGTTCAACATTTTATTTGCTTTTGCATTGCATTTCTTTTTATTTTTTATTTGGGCTCTGCCCAGAAAGGATGCAGAGCATCGATTTATTCTAGGCTCTGCTCATTTATGAATGATGCAAGGCATCTACTTTGTTTGGGCTCTGGCCCTTTTAAAATGCATAGCATTTTAATTATTTTGTTTGGGCTCTGCCCATTTATAAATGATGCAGAGCATCAATTTAATTAGGCCTGCTTGGTCTTTTGACTTGGGCCTGGCCCTTTGAGAAATGCATTGCATTTATCAAGCGCTTTGCGCCAATCAGAGAGCGCAAGCGCTTATAGTGCTGACACGTGTCGCACAAACGCAGTGCGCTGCGCTAATGCGCCTGCGCTACTGACACGTGGCGCGCTCCGGTGGCTTGCGCCAATCCAAGAGCGCAACAGCGCAATTTACAAGTGCAAAGCACTATGATTTAAGAATCTTTTAGATTCAAGAACCAATTGTTCACAGAAGTGCAGAGCACTATTCGTTTCCTTGATCTAATTTTAGATCAAAGAAAAATAAGTTTTTCTTTTTATTTCAAGAACCAAAGGTTCATAACAGTGCAAAGCACTATTTTTTTATTTTTGTTTTTTCTTGTTTTTAAAGAACCAGTGGTTCATAAGAAGTGCAAAGCACTGTTTATTATCTAAAGATTATTGATCTGGTTTTTAGATCAATGATCTATTAGAAGAAATTTCTTCTCTCTCGTGAAGGTTTTTACCTTTTTCTTGAAATTTTCTCAGAGTTCTCTCTGTTTGAAGCTCTTGACTTTTTTCAAGAAATGTTGATTTCTCAAAAAATGTCCCTCCTTTTGTATTGAGGTCTAGGGTCCTTTTTATAGTGCCTATAAATTAGTTAAATTTGTTAAAGAGATCTTTCTCTGAGTGATTTGAGGAATTTTCCCCACCGTTGGATCTTTGATCCAAGGGCTTCTGTTTTACAGAAGAAAATCTTCTTGTTTTAACAAGAACAGAAAGATTTCTTTAGAATTTTAATTCTGTTTGGTGCAAATGCTCCAGAGCGTGACACGTGTCATGCAGCGCACAGCGCAGCGCAACTGCGCTGACACGTGTGGCGCAGCGTAAAGCGCAGCGCAACTGCGCTAGCGCATCTGCGCTGACACGTGTCGCGCAGCGCTTGCGCAACCGTAGCGTTGCTTCCTTTGATTTTGCTTTAAACAGAGCTTTGCTCTGATTGGGTGCGCTGCCTTAGACGCTGCGCTGATGTATCCGCGCCTGACACATGGCACGTTGCGCCCGGGATTTGAAGCGTTGCTTCAAAATTTGAATTTTGAATTTCCAACAGAGCTTTGCTCTGATTGGGGGAAATAGGCATCAGCAAGGTCGGCGTAGAATTGGTCTGACTTTTTGTAGCTCTTCACCGCCTTTGCCGCTCGGAGGTCGGCATGCCTCACCCCTTCCTTCACCTCCTCATTTTCCCTCTTGAGGTTTTCCCGCGTCTTCTTCAGAATGGCGGTGAGCACCTTGGCCTCCTCCAACTTAGCCTCAGCGACCTTATTGGACTCCTGGCAGTCGGCGTTCACCCTATCCTTGGCAGCCACCCGATCTTCTAGGGCGGTGATCCTCTCCTTTGCCTGACGTAGCTCCCGGCTCAGGCTCTCCTCCCGCGAGGAAGACTTGCCCGCTATCTGCATTGCCGGAGCGATTTCCTCATGCTCCATATTGGCGACGAGGGCGCAGTGCTGGAGGACCTGAGGAAAGAGAAAGGAGGGGTTAAAAGGGCACTCGATCCTGCAAACAAAAAGGCTTAATGAAAACCCGAAAGGGAGGCGGACACTGACCAAGACGGCCTCCTAAGCTATGGCCGCGATTTGGGCCTTGAGGGTGCCCCCGGGGATTTTACCCCCAGTCGACCATTCCATCTCCGAGAGCAAGCTATCGGTGACAGAAAGCCCCGAGGGCACGTCAAAGCGAAGATCCCCCTCCTCCACGAAGATCGGGGAAGACGGGGCTCGGGACACCGCCCTTTTGTGCCACTTGAGAGGGGCCACAAGAGGGTCGGCCTCATCCGCCACCTCCAAAACTCGGGGTTCCTGCTCCCGGGCGTGTTTGCGTCTTTCCCCATGGCTAGTCTTCGAAGCCCGTGGCGTGGTGGAACACCCAACCAAAGCGGCCGCCGAGGGGGCCGGGCTCGGAGTGGGGCGTGACGAGCCGGCGCTTCCGACCTTCCTCCTCTTCTTCTCATCCATCGCAACCATAAATTTGGAGCGGTCCATCGGTTCTACAAAAAAAAAAGAATACACAAAGGGAGTTAGCAATGCCAGAAAGAATAGAAGAAGAATATGCAAGTCTAAACAGGTCGTCTAGGCTCCTAACTTACCCACAAACTGAGCGAGGCTGAGCCCGACCCAACTGAGGACCTGCTCGGAAAGCAATACATCGGCCTGTTGGACGGGCTCCCACACCGACACTGCCCTCGCTTCGGGATTGGACGACTGCCCCACCCGCGGGCAGCTAGTCCTGTGCCACTGAACAGGCACAGGCCAATCCTCACCCTCGGGTGGCCCGACAAATAAGAATTTCTCCTTCCATTCATGGATGGAAGAAGGAACTGCTACAACCCCCGACCCGGGCGCCCCTCCCCTATGTTTTCTAAAGGAAACGTATACCCAGCTCGGCTCGTCCTTATGGGTATCGGGATGATTTTTGTAGCAGAGTGAAGAAAGGAGAAGGGTCAGGCTAAAAGGGATTTCTTGAAGTCTCAACCAGACCAGGAACCCGAAGAGAATCCTCTACGAGTTCGATACTAGCTGGCCCGGGCTAGTTGGAAACAACGCGGCGCCGCACTCACCTCGGGGGAGAAAGGCAAACGCATTCCATCCCAAAAGGCATCCAGGTACAAGGCAATCTCCTTGTCCCGCACCTGGTCTGCTCCTTCCCCGGCCAAGCGAAGCGAGTAGCCAGGGGGAATGTGGAAGAGAGCCCGGATTGTGGTGAGCTCGTCCACCTTCCTTAGGAGGGAAGGTGCGTCACAAGCACTCTTGATACGCACTTTGGGGACCGTCCCCATCGCGCGATCCCTAGAAGCATGTCTAACCCTAACTTCCCGGAGAGAATCCGACTCGGATGAGGTGGAGGAAGAAGCGACAGAAGACTCCCTAGACTCTACCCGAACTATCTCTACAAACTCCTCAAAGGAAGACATCTAACCTGAGCAAAGGAAGGAGACCTCCGAGGAAAGAACGCAAGAAATCCGACCTAAAGGGAAGAGCACAGAGCTAACTCACGCAGCGATGAGGAGATTATAGCGAAGTATGGACCCTGGGGGGATCCCGCCTCTATTTATAGCATTTGGCAAGCGCATCCTACGGTGCCGATCGTTTCCCGCCAAAACAACGCTTTGCGTTCGACGGCCATCAACGTTCCACGTGTCTCACGATCAGTAGGCGCGTCCCCTCAAGCGCGAAGGACACCGGCGGCCCTTCAGTTCAGCCAATCAGTGCCGGACGCGTGGCCTGACGCCTCAATGAACGTACAATCGAATCAGCGCTTCCCCTTTAATGCACAATCTCCTTTCTGATCCACTGACGTCATCAAAAGATACGACTAGCTGCCCGGGAATCCGTGCCGACGAGGTCTTCAGCTAAGAACTTAGCCCGGGTGACCGATCAGACCACTCTCGACCCGATCCATAAATAGGTCGGGACGAGAGTGGGGGGCTAATGATGATGCTCAATACTGAGAACTCTCCGGATCACGACACACGGCAGATGACGTACCCCGAGGCTTACGGGAGAGGAGCAAGAACAGTACATTAAAGGCGTACTCCGAGCCTTCTGTAACGTTTTAGAAATCGTTATGTGAATTTTTCCGTTTTTGGGTAAAATCGTCGGTATTTTCTGTTTTAACCCGACTGTGATCAAACGACCATATAGACTTGCCAACACCTAGTTTAGGTAAAATAAAGCTAGTGTGCAAGCTTTGGGGGTATATGGGACGTTTTGGTTCAATTAGAATTTTTCCCAATTTTAATATTATTTTATTGCGGTATTCACATTTTGGGAAATTTCTCTTTAGTGATCTTTTCATCTATTATGCTTGAGTTAACCAAAACCCACATAATATCTAGATTCTTTGTGTAGACTAGGGATTTAAGTGTGAAAAGAAAAAGAAAAGAAATGAATTGAGAGAGGTGCATGCATGTGTGTGTGAATGCATTTATGTGCATTTATTGTTGGTTTAGGCTAGAACAATCTACACAAAACCATCCCCTTCTATCAGAGTGCTAGGTTTTTACCTTATGGAGTGTAGGATGATCTTGGTATGATGGAGTAGGTAGCTTAAACAGAGTAACGTAGTGTGTGTATGTCTGCAGCATACTCACGATGCGGTACTCCGCTAGAGTGACCTAAGTACAAATTGCTTGAAATTCCTTCTTTGATGATACATATCCTTGTGATTCGATTTTCGTGTTCTCATCGAATCTTATCTCCATTTATAGCCTTGCCGCCGATGACTATGGGGACTCAGAGTGATGCAGCGAGGGCCGAGGTCAGGATTGACTCGGGTAGGACGAGGACTGACCAGGATGGCACGCTCGTTGCACAGGAGCAGACGGATCCGCCTTCGACAGATTATCTTACTAGGCTTGTGGCAGATATGCAGGACACGCGCCAGACGATGAGTTCATTGGTTGAGACCATTCGAGCGCAGCGACAGGAGGTTGTCACCCCTGTTACCCAGTTGTTCCTTGCGATCAGCACACAGCTTTCCGTCACCTACACAGCACCAGTGGATCCAGCCCCAGTTGACGAGACACGTCTTCCGAAGACTTTAGGAGTTTCGGATCAGAAGAGGGCTCATGCAGGTGTGCCAGCCCATAGACAGAGGTTCAGTCGTCGTGATAGGTTTCGTGCACGTCGTGGGAGTACAAGAGGCTTGAGGCGAGGATAGTCGTCTAGCTCTTATCCCCAGGATGGTCAGCAGTTTTCTTCCGGATGTTATCGGTGCGGGAGTTTTGATCATCGGGTTCGAGTTTGTACTGAGCCACATAGGCGCGAGGCAGCTATACCGCAGAGAGGAGGATTTCAGCCTGTTGCGGGTAGAGGACAGACTCGGGAGTTTGCTTCTACTCATTGGGACGTGTGGGTGTCCAATGCTGAATTTGCAGGTATTCTATATCTGCATGTTCTTTTGTTTCGTAGGTTTGTTTTTGGTTGGGATCAGGTCATCATTGTTGCGGGTTCGAAGTGATGTCATTCCGAAGTCAGCTTTTGTGCGTGCTACGGGCTTTATGTGTTTTGGTGGTGTTGTTGGACTCACCGGTGCCCTAGCAGCAATTGTGTATGTGATGAACCTGATTTCTTCGGGCCGTTCCTCGACCAGTTTTTGTTGTGTCATTGATGACATGCTGGTCAATTCCAAGAGTCGTGAGGGGCAGGAGTAGCACTTGAGAATTTGTTTTACAGACATTGGGAGAGTGCCAGCTGTTTGTTAGATTCTCGGAGTGTTCCTTCAGGCTTGTTTTTGTTGACTCCTAGGTCTTGTAGTTATGGGAGACGGTTTTGTATGGTTCCGAGGAAGATCGAGGCCGTACAGTTTTGGCCCAGACTTGTGTACGGACAGAGGTCCGCAGATTTTTGGGCTTAGCAGGTTTTTAACGCCGTTTCATGCAGGATTGCTTGTGTATCACTGCACCGTTGACTGAACTGACCGGGAAGGAGGTTCTTTTCTGTGGCATGTGTGCAGAGTTTTCAGCAGTTGGAGATTCGGTTGACAACCGCGTCAGTTCTTTCTTTGCTTCTGGTTCGGGCGACTTTGTTTTTTAACTGTGATGTTTCGCGGGTGGGGCTCGATTGTGTACTGATGTGACACTATAAAGTTATTGCTTTTACTTCCCGACAGTTGGAGGAAGTACTAGCAGGATATCCCACTCATGATCTGGAGATGGCCGCGGTGGTCTTGCATTGGAGAATTGGAAACACTACCTGTTCGGAGAGTCGTGTCAGATTTTCACGGACCACCAGAGCTTAATATACATCTTCCTGCAGCGGGTTCTGATTGTTGAAATAGTCTACTGCAGATTTACAGTTCTTATGCGACCGTTGAGTACAGCTTAAGTTCGCCTCTACTGAGGGGACAGCTTGCTCATGTCCGCGCCCGACCACTTTTACTTAATTGTTTTCGTGAGGCACAACCCGCCGATACTCGTTCATCAGAGATACTTGAGCATGTTCGGCAGGGTAAGATTCGGAGTCCTTGAATTGTGGCCAGGGTGTGTGCTACGTTTAGGGACGCGTTTGTGTGTACCTGTTGATGGGTAGAGACGCGAAATCCTAGAGCAGGCACATCAGTCAGCTTTCTGTATTCATTCAAGTTCCACCATTGTGTGATGTGACTTGTGAGATAGTTACGGGTGGGCAGGGATGTAAAGAGAAGTTTCGGTTTCGTTTCAAGGTGTCTGTCTTGTTGTGTGCTAAGGTTGAGCATTTGAGACCGGCTGGAGAGTTACAATCTTTAACAGTTCCGGAAAAGGAATGGGAGTAGATCTCCATGAATTTTCAATGTGGCGTCTACCCAGGTTAGTCAGGGTGCGACTCCATTTGGGTGTTTGTTGACCGGTTATTCTCAGTTTGCTCAGTTGTTTTTTGTTGAGTTTGTGCGTTGCACGTGTTGGATATATGTATGCCCTAGAGGCCATTATGTGATAGTGGATGTATCTATACATGTATATATATTCAGTTTGCATTCTTGCTCGACATGATAGTATGCTATCTGGTTCTTCTTTATCTGACATGTTTATTTGATCATGCTTTTATTCATTCATACATGCTGATAAAGCCCTGAGGATATCGGCTTGACTACTCTGATTATGATGGAGATCATACTAGTGGGACATCTGTAGTCTATAAGCATATCCTGGAATGTCCCTAGTCGGAGGTGTATCGAGACGGGGCATCGATATACCAGAGTAGACTAGCGTATATGATACTAGACCCATGTGATGGACGATGAATGTTCCCACATTCATCGATGTTTGACATCAAGATCGTATACGGGTGCTCAGTGCTGACTGGGTACACTGGACGGACTCACCGAGAACTCCTATATGGAATTATATCTATCGTCGGATAGCAGTTCTCAGGTGACACTGGTACAGGTTAGTCTGTAGACCCGAGATCGTCATGGAGTCTTGTGTGTTCTCCCACTGTACTTTGATTGCCACCCTACCACGGCTCTACTGAGTCGTGCAAACAGGTGGCCGTTGGGTACAGTCCCGAGACACACGAAGGCAATGAGCGATAGGAGGGGTTTCGTCTCTCCCGGTATTGGGAGTTGATGCTGTGCTGTGCTCGACTGGTTATAACAGCAAGTCCCTGGCCAGGGCTGCTGAGATTTGCTGGTAAGTGTTATCAGTAGTTTCTCGATCTGTTATAGACCATTCACCGACACGACTTATTGAGTTATTGGGGTCGACGTGACCATCCCTAGGCTCGATATGCAGCATATCTGACGAAGAGACCGGACTGTACGGTAGTGTTGCCGGATGGCTCGACGGGAGTTGTAACAGGTTCGCTTGTTTTCTTCTAATCGCTCAATACCCGGGTGGCCATTACGTTTAGCTGACCGCTTGCGGCTTGGGGGTGCTTGATATGATCATCACCCACTGCCGGCGTATTGACGAGTCTTAGAGTCCCACATAGGAGTTACCTAGTCCAGGCGAAAAGTTGTGGTGCGCATATGCGATATGCGCTTGGACCCGATTAAAATACGTGTATAGGATACCGTATATTAATTGGGCGGCTTGCTAATGGTCAGGTCATATGTGATATGACCAGATTAGTGAATCAAGTGTTGATTCATCATTAGTTTCTCACTACAAATCCTATCTTGCTTATTTTGGATGTATGCATGCATGTATGCATTCATTCTTGTTCATGCACATATTGATGTGCAAGCACACATGCATACATACATCAATTTTTATCATGGTTGTTTATACAATGAGAATGGTGGATGTATAAGAATTACACCATATTTATTTTTGGATTATCATTGGATTTAAATTAAAGCAAAAGAAAATGAAAAATGGGTTAAATCATTTAAGAGTTTCTACACTCTTCTTAACTCAACCATGCTCACCTAACTTTTAACCCATGGTTTATTTTCTTATTATGCTTTTAACTTAAATCAAATGATAACTTTAAATCTAACCATGGTTGGTTGTGAGAAAGAAAAATATATATAGTTATTTTTCTTTTCTCTTTCACAAGATAATTCATTTCTCTTCTTCCACCATCTTCATCAACCTCCATGCTTTGCTCTCTAGTTCTTATAAGAGAGTAAAATACTCATAAAAATAGGATTTTGAAGTGAGATCCATAGCCACAACATCATTCTAATCAAGTTTAGCCAACTTGATTAGAGTGTTCTCTTTGTTTTTCAAAGTTGCAAGCTTGGACGGGAAAACTCCGGGTGGATCGTCGTGGACGTGGGAGGAGTACAAGCGGACCTTCATCCAACAACCAAAGAGCCTAAGGAGTGAAGCAAAAACGGGAGCTACAAAGGTTGTAGCCTTCAAACCCTAATCTTTACTTACTTATAGTTTGATAACCCTAATTTCAAGGATCGATCCACTTGCATGTTAGTTTAGCACCTTAAAAATTAAAACTTTGGGTCATGTGATGCTTCAAAACTCTTCATAGGGTGCTATACTAACCTAACATTGGTATCAGAGCCGACCTAGAACATTAGGCGACCTTTTTGCGAAGTAAAAAGTCCGATCGAAACAAAATACGACTTTTAAGGGTGCTCTCTGGAAATTTTTTAAAAACTGACATTTTCAGATTTAAAAATTCTCAAAAAATAGAGCAGGTAAATATTAGACAATCTGGAAAATTCGTGGCCATGAACAGTACTTTCGACCGCGGAAACGCGGCCTAAGCAGGCTTAGGCCGCGGTTCCGCGGCCATAAGAGGGGGTCGTTTACTCCATTTTGCACAGTATTTTTCCTTACCTGCTATAGTGTATTTTGAGTATGTTTAATCTGAATCTGATGTTGAAAAATTCTGGAGATGGTTTTGAAGTCGTCGTTTCGATCGGAATTTTCATTTCAATTTCTTTTCCGGGTAAACTAGAAAGTATTGAAGTGTTTGAACGAATATCATTTACTCACTATTCACGGGGTTTAAATAGTTTGGAGATGCGTGCAAGTCTTTTTGCGGTGGTCCCTCTAGAAGACAACAAACCTTAACTCGATTATGTGACCGTCTCGAACTGCCCTTTGAACCCTAGGGTTTGGGGCAGTACGGCGTGCCACATGTGAGGCGTTGGCTTGACCCTTCTACGGCTGGACCGCCGCTACTGTGCCACACTCCGGACCTTTTGAACCCTGCTCAAGTGTTGAGCTTTGGTGAATCTTGGGTGCTTGAATGTTCATTCGAAAACTTTAATACTGTCTGTTTGTCTGGAATGTGATACAATATGTGGAATTCATATAGTTAAGGCATGAAATACGAAAAATGTGATATTTCGCATTTATGATGTCTAAAGAGAATCTGGATTCCAAATATTGTAGTTTTACACTTTCTTTTCTGTGACCGTAAGTGTAGTATGTACGATATCGCCGGTTTCGTTGCTATACATCAATGACAATCGGGGTACGCATACTTACTTACGTTGATGATATGTGATATTATGTGTTGCTGAGATATGATGTGCAGGATTGTCGCGATCGAATAGCCG
>JASDDO010000019.1:382522768-382695268 GCA_030015575.1 Agapanthus africanus | reverse complement strand
ACCAATTCCACGATCTCTTGGCTCGACGGCCCGGTTAGGAGTAATGAAAGAAATAGTCCCGTTCTGACGCCACTCTGAACATCTCCCGACCAATTAACATGGACACTCGTAATGTAACACGTCAATGATGGCGGCCTCTGGCCCTCTGAATATGTGCGAAACAACTGACCTTGGGTCCAAATTTTTATCGCTACAGTGGCCTGGAAAGAACCTACTATGGTCTCCTCCGATCTTATCTCAGCCGAACTGCTCGGAAGTTGGCGCTCTTTACTTAATCCGTTTCTCGTCCCGGGACAGCTGCATTCTCATCACGACTTTCATTTGGAAATATGTCTGTATCCAACGCATCTGTGTACGTATCAATTCTCTGGCTTCATCGGAGAATAACGACTCATTAAGAGCTCACACGAATCTCTTATCCAATTTTCTTCAATATCGACCAATTCGGAATCATATTTGGTAGCTATGTAGACCGCAATCCAATTTTGCTATAGTCATATCCAGAGTCTCTTGTAAGGACTCGAAGTTACGATCTCGGGTATCTTTGCCACTCTGTGGAAGACATCTGGTCGATTACGTCCTTGAGAACTCGTCCAAGTTATCGGAGGAATACGCTTCACTCGTCCTCTCTTGATCGACTTATACCGGGTCTAAGCAAGACCATTCAAACTGGAATTAATCGACTTAACTGATTCTGTGTCGGGGCATCCAAATAGATGAATTATCTTAGTCACTTTATCCAAGAATGACTAGCGATCTTTTGTCACATCCCTGCCTGTAAACTCATGTGGCTTCAACTTTATAAACTTTGGAGGCGACATCCCATCAATCTCAGCAACAGCTGGTTCATCTGGATGTATGGTAGACAACACATCGATTTCTGGAGTAGGTTATATATCAACAGTCCTCTCAATCTGGCTGGCCTCAAACGATGGTCCGATCATCCAGTGTAGATCCCGAACGCTCGTCTCTAATGAGAGATCCTAGCACAATCAATCAATCAATACATTCCTACGTCACCGAAAGAATATCATGGTCAGTTCTCGTCCCTGACGAGCTCGCTCTGACTGCATCTCTACCACAACCCTCTTTGCTCTTGTAGCCATGGTGATAGGAACCGCAAGCAAACATTGATGAGGATAGATCATAAGAACGAATAAAATAACGGATCTTAAGAAATGTACATTCTGAGATTACCTAAGCGGAGCAGCGTATCCTAAGTATGTCGCGGAATATACACATGGTACATCACTCTACTTAAGTTACCTACTCCATCAACCAAGGGCAACCTACATAACGAAATTTCGGGTCTATTACCCCCTCAGTCAAGTCTAAGTTCCGTAAGGTCAAGCCTAGGTTCCGAAATATATATATACGCCCTAGACTTCTCATAGTCAAATCTAGACACGAACCAAGGTTAAACTTAACGCTTTGATACCAACTTTGTCACGACCCGGAATTGGCACGTGACAGGCACTTGAATCACGTGAAATCTATAGGACCCCACCGTAATCCAAGTAAACCGAAAGCCCAAAAATTTAAACCTTTTTTAGGAAAATAATAGAAGTGAAGTTTTGAAATAAAGGAATGATGAATTCATGTACTTCTTTAACTGTATAAGTAACATTATATGAAAATACAAGTGGGTTGTATACTATAGTTGAAAAACATTTTCGTTGTTTGAAATTTGGGCAGCACCTCCTTTGTAAATTTGATCCAAAACCAATACATAATAATAATATAGTCATCCCCAAGCGGGAGCTAGATCTTCGCCAAATGGCGGAAATAATTACACAAATACAAATATACGACGCCCAAGGCGAAGATCAACACAGAAAAGAAAGTAAAGAAACCAAAATATCATCAAACCCAGAATAAAGAATAATACACACATCTCGATCTAAGTCTAAAGGAATATACAAGTCTATAGTTTCTAAGTCTACCAAATATACATAATCTGGTTGATGAAGCTTTTAATTAGATACAACTGAATAAATATATACAAATGGTGGTCACGATCCAAAGTGTACCCCACCAATCAATGCAAATCACCCAGAAGAAAGTTGTGTGCCAGCAAGCCGCTACTCATCTGAGCGGTCGATCCTATAAGAAAACTGTGGCACAACAGGGGTGAGTTGCCAACTCATGAGTAGAAGACATCAGCAGGTAGAAATCGAATGTATGACGATCTCCTAGGTCATTCGGTAATATATTAATATAATACCGGGTGGTAACAAGGGTAATCGTGTATACATAAGTATAATAATAAAAAATTTATCATGCCCGTGTCATAATATGGTACCATGTCATCTGTATCATATATATGTATATATGTATATCATCCAACGTGTATCCATCAACAACACATCAAATCATCATAAAAACCTGAGTACCCAGCATAGACACTCGAAAACATCATAAAACCCGTGTCCAGCATCGACACATAAATCCTCATATCTCAGGCGTCGTCTCATCAGATCGGCCCGCATATCCATCTGTCTCAATCACTCTAGTCAGTATCCTCCGTATATTCTCCGAGTCCAATACTATCACCGGTAGATAGTGTTCCCCTGCCAGGCTCAACGCCTTTCTATATGATCTTCTTGTCCCGGGATATCATACCGGGTCCACCATGTACCCGCAGACAGTGCCTTCTCACTCATCGAATCGGGTAGTATCATAGCTCAAAACTGAGAAATCTCATGATGGACGTCGAAATATCATATCAAGAGAAACCGCATTTTTAAAACAATCATAAGACTTTAAAAGTGTATCTGCAGTACTCAAATCCAGAAAATCTCATGAAAACAGAATTGCATATGCATGTAACCATGATGGAACAGTAAGTACAAGCACAGAACAGTACTGCAAGGTATGGTCGATGTTTTCATATAAGCATATCGTGTAACTAGATAAGGAAGTGCAATATCTAACTAACATGCCGGACAATAACTATAACTCTATAAATCAGGGAACAATACAGCGATATATCAATTTCTAATATGTACATGGCATGGAAATTACTGATGATGTATGTATGAGCCGGCGAGTATGTCTACGTGCAACATGCACATCATCGGTAATAGTGCGTGTGTCCTAGCAGACGATATCATACAAGATAAGGACAGGGTGTTAGTTATGTGTATGCCCTAAAGGCCATTATTGTACCTATAATGTATATTATAGTGGATGCTTGGACATATAGAGAGAGGACTTTCTTGCTCGACATGATAGTATGCTATCTGGTTGCTCTTTGTCTTAACATGTTAACTTGTATTGTGATATTGTCTTTCTCTCACATGTTGATAAAACCCTTAGGATGTGGACTTGACTACCAGGACTATGATAGAGATCATACTAGTGGGGCCAGGATAGTCCACAAGTACATCCTTTAATTGTTCCTAGTCGAGGGTGTATCGAGACAAGGCATCGATATTCCAGAGTAGACTAGCATATACGCTTCTTGACCCATATGATGGGCGATGGATGATCCCACATCCATTGGTGTTTGACATCAAAGATGGTATACGGGTGCTCAATGGAGACTGGGTACACTGAACGGACACGCCGAGAACTTCTAGTTGGTATTATACCTATCGTCAGATAGCAGTTCTCTAGTGACACTGGTACAGGTTAGTTTGTAGACCCGAGATCGTCATAGAGTCTTGTGTGATTCCCACTCTGTTTTTATTTACACCTTACCACGTTCAAGAGAACGTGCAAAACGGTGGCTTTTGGGTACAGTCCCGAATCATATGGAGGTAATGAGCGATAGGAGGGGTTTCGTCTCTCCCGGTATTGGGGGTTGATGTTGCGCTGTGCTCGATTGGTTATAACAGGAAGTCCTTGGCCAGGGCTGCTACGGAGATCTACTG
This sequence comes from Agapanthus africanus, assembly GCA_030015575.1. Taxonomy (NCBI): domain Eukaryota; kingdom Viridiplantae; phylum Streptophyta; class Magnoliopsida; order Asparagales; family Amaryllidaceae; genus Agapanthus; species Agapanthus africanus. The sequence continues at coordinate 382,691,393 of JASDDO010000019.1, read as the reverse complement.
GTAAGTGTTATCAGTAGTTTCTCGACCCGTTATGGGCCTCACATCGGCATGATTTATCGGTTACTGGGGTCTGACGATTACCACCCCTACACTGGATATGAGACATATCAGACGAAGAGACCGGACTGTACGGTAGTGTTATTGACAGGGTTTACAGGAGTATGAGCAGGCTTGCTTGTTGATATTCTGACCGCTCAATATCCGGGTAGCCGTTACGTCCAGCTAGTACCGCTGACGGCTTGTAGGTGCATGATATAATCATCACCTACTGCAGGCGTATTGACGAGTCTTTAGAGTCTTACACAGAGGTTTACTGGCTCCGGAAAAACGAAGTAAGAGCACATATGTGTTATGTGCGGGACTAAGAATAATGCGTGTATGTGATACCTATTCTATTCTCGTGATATGTGATATCGGTCGGTTATATGTGATATAGCCGGGTTATCAAATCAAGTGTTGATTCGATAAGTTGATACATATAATATTAGTCGGTTATATGTGATATAACCGGATTATTAAATCAAGTGTTGATTTAATAATTTAATGTATAATTGTATATTTGATATGCTAATTTACATTAACTAATATTTGCTCACTTATACATTTCTTTTCTCACATGTGCACACTTAATATATATGTGATATATATTATTTGTGTTTTCTTTTTGTCATGCTTGATTAAAAATGCAACATGGGTGTATGAGACTCACACCATGTTTTAGATTATAAATTAGGGTTTTATTTATTTAATGCAAACATAAATTGGTGGGAATTAAGCATGGTTGCAAGCTTTGGAAGCTTGTGGAAACCATTGACTTAGTCCAATAAATTTATCTTGCATTAGATATTTATTAACCTAAGCTTAATCTTTAGCTATGCTTATGTCTCTACAAGGGTTATATGAGATATTTCTCACCCATGGTTGCCATTCACTCTCTCATCCATTATTCTCTTCATTTTCATCTTCAACAAGAGAAACCTCTCTAGGTTTTGGTGAGGTAAATAAATAGAGTGAGAAAATGAATTCTAAAGTGAGCAAAATACCTACTTCATCATCCTCTACTAGATTAGCCTTTTAGTTTAGGGTGTTAGTTTCACTAATCCCTAATTAGTGAAAAGGTAGTTTAGGTTGGTGTCTCCTCAAAGTAGATCATTTTCGGCCTCGAAAATTATTGAGCAAGCTCGTTCATTTCAACTAGTGGAGCCTACGGAGAGTCCGGATCACCACTACTTGGAGTGAAGGGACTTCTACACGGAGCATTTGAAGTGAAGAACCGGTGTACAAAGATTGTATTCTATATTCACTTAGATGTAAAGTAGTTTACATATTGTATTGTCTAATTCTCAAGTTAAGATTCTAGGGTTAGGGTTAAGTAGCATGGCAAATTTTTGAAAATGGCATGGACGATGCCTCCTGAAACCATGTCGTCGTGCTAAGTAACGTTACACAGGGAATATGGTATATATGTCGCAAAGGAAAATAATACAAGCATAAACAGAATAAGGGAAAACGCAAGCATGAACAATATAAAATACGTAACTACATATGAACCATACAATTATAGTTTAAAATAGTACGAATCGTTGTTTTTAAAAATGGGGGCTACGGTTGTAGGGTGTTTTTCGTCACCCTATTGAGATGAGAATACGCATATGCTTGTCAGGCGTACTACAGATTCCCCCTGCCTAGGGTAGGCAGGGGTTTATTGATTGTGGGGATCCGAATCTCCGGCAGCCGCGGACTAAGCTGTCGTTAATTACCTCTCGCCGTTGGAGCGAGAGAACCTCCGATTGACGGGTCAAACTGATCATGTGAACTCAATGTGCCGTGTGCGTGTGTTGTGTTTTGAAAAGGTTTTGGATATATCGAGGGCCTCACAGAGTTTACGTGGGTCTCGCTACCCGGGTAGCAGGCTGGGGGTCAAGGATGCTAGTAGCCCCCTTACGGGGTGCTGGGCAACGTCCTATTAGAAAAAAATTTCCAATGGCGGACGTTTTTTGGGTGTGGAGTGCATAGGAAATGAGAGGTAAGGAGCGTTTTAAAAACGCGTGCATGGCACGTGGGTGCTAGACGCCCACGGGTCACGTGCCTGACGTGTGGGCGCTTGGCGCTTGCGGGTCACGTGCGTGGTACGCTACCGCTGAGCGCTGGGCGCCCACGGGTCACGTGCGTGGCACGCGACCGCTGAGCGCTGGGTGCCCGCGGGTCATGTGCCCTGCACGCGACCGCTGAGCGCTGAGCGCCCACGGATCCCATTAGGAGCACGTGGGCGCTGAGCGCCCGCGGGTCACGTGCCCTTCATGCGACCACTGGGCGCCCGCGGGTCACGTGCCTTTCGTGCGGCCACTGGGCGCCCGCAGGTCACGTGCGCGGTACGCGACCGCTGGGCGTCCATAGGTCACGTGTGCGGCATACGACCGCTGGAAACACCAGCGGAAAAGGGGCTTAACCCCTGGGCTGGAAGTTGAACTCCTAAGGGTCTTTAGAGTTGAACTCCTAACAGGGATTATGTATAGATTTAGAGTTAAACTCCTAAAAGGGTCTTGTTTATGGAGTTAAACTCCAACAGATCTTGAATGGAGTTAAACTCCTAGAAATCTTTGAAGATGATCAGAAGGGGCCCCTTTCTTCTTCCTTTTAGACCTAGATCTTCTTTTGAGCCTTGGATCTTCCCGAAATGGGATTTTTGGAAAAGGGACTCCTTCCTCCTCCTCTCTGTCGGCTTGATCTTAAAGAAGAAGAGGGGTGAAACTTAAAAATCTCCCTTTGGGGATTTGATGAAAGATCCGAGTTCGCCTTTAATGGTTTTATGGTAAAAAACAATTTCTTTTTGGAAAAAAGAGGGATTGAACTCTTGATTTTATTCAAAAAAAAGAAGGTTTAGAATCTTGAGGAAGGAGGCACAAACCATAGAATTTGAGAGAATGAAAAGTCCTTTTTTTATTTTTTCATCATGTTTGCCTTTATAGGCTACACACTTTACATATAGCCCCTTGAACTTTGCCAAATGGCACTTGTACCACCCCATACCTATGTGCTTATCTCTTTTCGCACATAAGCCATGGGGTTTAAAATTGTTGGCTTTTTTCCTATTTTACATACATTTATATATATATATATATATATATATATATATAAAGGGAATTACATTAAACCAATTTATGGCTTCATTCCTTTTGTCATGGGCCGGTCCCTTTGACCTGGGCTTGGGCCCACTTGGCTTGGGATTGACTTTGATTTTGACTTGGTCAACCGGGGTGTAATTTTTGACCCCAACAAAGTGTCCCCCCATCAATACATGCACACCACATATATGGGTCATGTGCATAAAATTGATGGATCTTCTTTCACGTAGAGGTTGACTTGATTTGGCTCCCGTTTTGACGACGTGCAGATCGATGCTGCCATTTTTGCGACTTGGACGATCGGTGCTTCCCTTTTAGCGACTTGGATGGTCGGTGCTACCCTTTTTGTGACTTGGACGGTCGGAGCTGCCCTTTTTGCGACTTGGACGGTCAATGCTGCCTTTTTAGCGACTTGGACGGCCGGTGCTGCCCTTTTAGTGACTTGGACGGTCGGTGCTGCCCTTTTAGCGACTTGGATGGTCGGTGCTGCTTTTTTTGCGACTTGGACGGTCCGTGCTGCCCTTTTTGCTACTTGGATGGTTGGTGATTTGATTTGACTTGCTCTGCTTTCTACGGTGTCAGGGTTGATTTGTTTGATTTGATTTATTTTGGGAGTTCCCTACCCGTCCAACGGGACTTTTGAGCTTGGATGCGCTACCGGGTGGGACATTAATTTGATCTGTTTGACTTCTGCCTTATTTGGCGGGACTTTGAATCTGAGAGAAACTTAGAATTTTGATTTTGTTTGGCATCAGCATTACTGCACTAGAATAATACCAGGAGTAACTCATCATTTTCCCCTGGAGGACTTGGGATTTGGTTTTTGGGTCGGCATCAACATCGCTGCACTAGAATAATGCCAGGAGCAACTCATCATTTGCCCCGGGAGGACTTGAGATTTGGTTTTTGGGTCGGCATCAGCATCACTAACACTGAAGCATAATGCCAGGAGCGACTCATCATTTGCTATTGGGAAGACCTGGGATTTGGGTTTTGGGTCAGCGTCAACACCGCTAACACTGAAGCGTAGTGCCAGGAGCGACTCGTCATTTGTCGTTGCCCGTTGGGGAGCGATGGCTTAGGAGACAGGTATAGATCTCTATCACCTAAGGCTTTTCAATTTTATGAGCCGTAAGGGTCTCATAAAAGCATTTTCTCCCTACGAGTTGAGAGGATCTCGTAGGTGTATTTCTCCTTAGGAATCGTGGGGATTCCTAAGCGTGTTGCCCCTTTGTAAGTCGTAAGGATCTCACGTAGGGATTTTCTCCTCATAAGGTCGAGAGGACTTTGTGAGTGTATTTCATCTTTTTTTTTTACGAGTTTGCGCCCTTTTGGGTTTTCACAAACTCGCCGGCAGTCCTAATATTTTTACTCACGGAGCCCTTTCGAATTTTCATCCGTGCCCGTTTTGCTTGTGGAATACCTTTTTTTTACATTGACGGATCTTCATCGCTGGTGGGACTTTAAATGTAGTCTCACCGGTAGTACATGGGAAAGATAGGGGTCATTTATGCCCATGGATTGTATACGGTTTTACAGGATGTATGATCCAGACCGTAGGGCCGGTGTGCTCAATTCTTCTGTAACTTGGAGTATTCACGCGTAGTATTTCTTGAGATATCAGCCATTGATCGGTGGTATGGGCCTTTCTCCCTCAGCATTTATCAGGTGGTAGGATCATCCATCAAACACTTCCTCGATGAAGTGTGGTCCTTCCCAGTTTGGCTCGAATTTTCCTTTGGAATGTCGATTGGGGATGATCGATCTTTTGAGGACCAACACCAATTCGCCTTTCTTGAAAGCGCGGAGACGGGTCATCTTGTCATAGGCCCGTGACATTTGGGCTCGGCACAGCTCCAGATTTTGCTGTACTGCAAGCCTCTTTTCTTCGAGGGCGTCGAGCTCTTCGAGCCGAAGGAGTACGTTTTTCTCCTTCGTCAACTCGTGCTGAACGACCATTCTTAAGCTTGGAACTTCGACTTCGAGGGGGAGGATCGCCTCTACTCCCAAGAGTAATGAGTGTAGAGTAGGCTGAGTTGGAATACGGTGCGTGGTACGATATACCCACAACGCCTCATGAAGTTTGAGATTACAGTCTCTCTTGTTGGCTGAAGCATTTTTTCTCAGGAGCTTGCATAGAGTTTTATTAAAGGCTTCAGCTAGTCCATTGGCCCTTGAATTATAGATGGAAGAATATCTCCAGTCTATCTTGTGCTGAATAGAGAACCTTAAGATTTTGAAGCTCTTAAAAGAAGGCCCGTTGTCATAAATGATTCTTCTCGGTGTACCGAAGCGGTATAGGATATTATGCCGGAAGAACGCCAGAATATCTTCTGTCTTGACTTCTTTTAACGGGACGGCTTCAGCCCATCTGGAGAAGTAGTCAGTTGCAGCCAATATGAACCGGTGGCCTTTGGATGACGGAGGATCAATTGGACCAACTATGTCGGTGCCTCAAACTTCGAAAGGCCATGACGCCACCGTAGGATGCAGCGGATTAGGATGCTTATGAATGAAGTCACCGTGAATTTGGCAGAGATGACACATCTTCGCTTGCTCTTCGCAATCCCTTATCATGGTAGGATAGTAATACCCAAGCCGTTTAATTTGAAGCCGCATTTTAAGGCCAGATTGGTGAGCTCCGCAGACACCTGAGTGAACTTCTTTTATGACTTTTTGGGCTTCGGCCAATGATAGACACCTCAGCCAGAATTGGTCATATGATCTGTGGTATAGCATATTATGTACAAACATGAATCAGAGAGCTCTCTTCTTCAGCTGAATCCTCACAGATTTTTCTTCGGGCAGCTTGTCGTATCGGAGGTACTCTATGAAGGGTTCTCTCCAATCGGGCTCCTCTTGAATGATCAGAAGTTCTTCGGCAGGATTGCTCTTTTGTTCTGCGCTTTCCTCTTCTCATAAAGAGATCAGGGGAAGAATTTGCCAGCTCCTGACTGTGATCAGAATCTCATCCATGTCGGGATCAGCCGGCTCCTTGGCTAAGCGAGCAAGTACGCCGGCTTTTCCATTCGACGCCCTAGGGACTCTCATTAGTTCAATATGGGTGAACTTTTTCATAAGCTCCACCACCCGGCTTCTGTACGGAACTAACTCAGGTTTGTATATCTTATAGTCGTCGCTTACTTAGTTGACGACAAGCTGGGAATCATCATAGACTCATAGCCGCAGGATTTCCATTTCTCTTGCGAGCTCCAGACCAGTTATCAGAGCCTCGTACTTAAACTTGTTGTTTGTGCGAGGCTCGATGAGAGCAAGAGAACGTCGTAGGGTTCCCATTGATGGTGTGATGAACACCAATCCTATCCCTACTTTTATCTGTGGGACACTTGATTTGCTGGAGGTCCTAATTGATGAGACTCCGTCGAAATAGAGCCCCCAACATGGCTCGTCATCCTCGAGGTGCAACACTTGTTCGTTGGGTAACTCGCAATTGAGCGGTGACCCTTCGGGTATGGGATGAGTAGCAAGGAAGTCGGTAAGAGCTTGCCCTTTTACTGCTTTCTGAGGAGTATAGATTATGTCAAATTCAAGCAGCATGACAGCCCATCTCGCCATTCTACCGGCTAGGCTTTCTTTGGTCATTAAGTGTTTGAGCGGGTCAATCTTGGAGATCAACATAACCCGATGAGCAAGCAGATAGTGCCTCAGCTTCTTCACGGTGAATATCAGAGTCAGGCTTTGCTTTTCGATCTGGGAATAGTTGTGTTCCGCCCCGATTAAAGTTCGACTGAGCTAGTAGAGGGCATTTTCTTTTCCCTCCTCGTTGTTCTAGGGAAGAAGTGCACCGAGTAACTCATTTAGCACGGTAGTATAGAGAATCAACGGTTTATTTAGAATAGGGGCAGCAAGCACTAGAGGGTGCAATAGGTACTGTTTGATGCTTTCGAACACTTCTTGACATTCAGCATCCCAGACAAAAGGAGCTCCTTTCTTCATGAGCTTTGAGAAGGGCCTACATCTCCCCGATAAATTTGAGATAAACCACCGTATATAAGCAAGCTTGCCTTGAAAAGATCTTAGCTACGTCAGATTCTTCGGAGGGGGCATCTCCATGATGGCCTTTATCTTGGATGGGTCAACTTCGATCCCTCGATGTCGAAATATGAAGCCTAGGAATTTTCCCGATGACACGCCAAAAGCGCACTTCAGAGGATTCATCTTCAGATCGTATTCCCTCAGTCTGGTGAGAACGGTCCTAAGATCATGGATGTGATCGGCCTTGGCTTAGTCTTGACGACCAGATCATCAACATAACATTCGACGACTTTATGGATTAGGTCATCAAAGATATTGGTCATTGCCCTTTGATATATAGCACCTGTATTCTTCAGTCCGAACGGCATCACCTTATAGCAGTATATTCCGATCGGGGTTCGAAATGCTGTGTGTTTCTCATCCTCAGGCGACATCTTGATCTGATTATATCCAGACGAGCCATCCATGAAGGTGAACAGCTCGTAATTTGAGGTGTCATCGACCATCATGTCCATTACCGATAGCGGGAAGTCATCTTTAGGGCATGCCTTGTTGAGGTCCCTGAAATCGACGCAAACTTGGATCTGCCCATTTTTCTTCTTCACCGGGACTATGCATGCAATCTAGTCCGCATATTTCTCTTCTCTGGTGAAGCCAGCATCGATAAGTTTCTTAGTTTCCTCAATGATCTTTTCTTCTAGCTCCCCTCTCATTCTTCGGGGAGCTTGTTTGACTGGCTTGACATAAGGAGAAATAGCCAGCTTATGCACGTCTACCTCAGGGGAGAGGCGAGGCATTTCTTTGTACGTCCATGCAAAGCAGTCAGCGAATTCATGCAGCAGGGCTACTATCTGCTCTTTCATTTTCTCTGGCAAGAGTGAGCTGATATAGGTCGGCCTTGGATTATCGGGTGTTCCCAAATCAACCTCGGTTAACTCGTCGAAGGTTGCTTGTCCGCCATCTTCGAGCTCTCGAGGAGCTTCTTCTGGCTCGGCTATCTCGTCATTATCATTTGACCTTTCGCTAGCTTCACTAACATGGATCATGTAGCATGCTTTAGAATCAGGTTGAATGAAACCTATGCCCTGTCTATCTGGAATTCATCCATCGATGAGTGCTCGGACCTGAGGCGGATGCCATAGCCCTTCGTAAAACTTCGCTTCGTTGTCCGTTTGATATAGCCGACACCCGCACTTTTTAAAGTATTCCTGCATCTTGGGTGCATAATATCTGGGATTGAGGACAGCCCTTATGCCTCTCTCGTATGGAAGGCATGTCGCAGACAAATCGTTTGGATGCGCGACAGGATTTGATCCATAAAACAGGATGCCCTTCTATCCACTTTTCCTTCCAGGAACATAGAAAGTTTTAATCTGATCCACGGTGAAGACCGACAATGCATCTAGCTCCTTGCACATATGCTTCGACACCCTTACGACAGCTAGGGACCCTTCAGTAGTTTTGAAGGTTTCTCTTAGCTTCGCTTTTTTCATGAGGGCCCCATCTGCATAGTTGTTGCAAGAAGGATCCTCTTCTTCTGATTCTTCTGTCACTACATAAACGAGGGTGAATTTTGCTGTCGGATGGGCCTTTAGTATCAGACTCGTCTGTTTTGCTACCGAAGTGAGGGCGGGTTTTACAGAAGGACGGACTTCCAGCGTCGGACTCATCAGTGTCACTGCCGAAATGCGGACGCACTTGGGGTTTTTTGCTTTTGAAATTGACAGCCGGCTCGAATCTTCTTTGAGCTTTAGAGCTGTTCTGTCCTTGGTCAGTTGTGGCTCAGTATTTTGGGAATCCACAGAGTACCGAGAATCTTCATATCGGATTTCGTGCACACAGAACTGCTGGATGTCTCCGTCAATGCATCTTTCTTCGCCATTTTTAGTATACTTCATGCATTGATGGAGAGTTGACGAAACGATACCGTAATCATAGAGCTACGGCCATCCCAAGAGAATTTTATAAGACGTGTCAGCGTCGATCACGTATATCTTAGCTTCGGTTTGTAGATCCCTAAATTTGATTGGCAGAGCTATAGACCTAGAACTTGCTGGCAGTTTTAATTGAAGCCTTGAATGACAATCCTTTCCCTTGACAGGTGTCGGACGTCCATTGACAAACTCTTCAGAGTCCGCAAGTTCATGATGTTCACTGAGGATCCCGGATTAATCAATATGTGATTAATCCGATCTCCGTCGCAGTACCCCGTCACGTAAAGCGGGCAATTATGCTTAGCCATTCCCAGTAGCAAGTCTTCGTCTTTAAACGTGACTGCGGCGGCATGCAGAGCATATTGGGCTTCTTTTATATTAATTTCCGCAAAGCGAGCCTGATACCACTCAGGATTTTGTAGAGTGTGAATGAGAATATCTCTAAGCTCTTAAGATAGGACCAAGATATCGTAGATGCTCGGGAGAGACGGAAGCTTCCAGAGATGAGCCAAGACATTGTAGTCCACTGAGGAAGGACTTGAGTTTTCATTAGCTGGTTCTCTGCCATCATCCTCATTAGCCATCTGTTTTTCCTTTCCTTTTAGGACGTTGCCCTGAATTGGCGGTAGAGCCCTGCCGCTTCTGAGCTGGATTTGGTTGGCCTTTATGGCGAGCTTCTCGTCCTCTTCGGGAAAACAGAGCTCCTCTTCAGAGTCGCTGCCAAGATGGATGGCGCAGCAGGTCACTATAAGGATATCTTTATTGGAGTTTTCTTCTAACTCCTCTAGAATCTCAGCTGCTTCTACAGGGAAGAACTCTTTCAATTGAATTAGAGTTCTTTCCTTTTGTTCATAGTCTTCGAGGGAATCGATATATTTTTGAATGATCGATCTCTCTGCCGACTCTTTTTCATGTCGAGCTGCACTTTTCTTCTTCTTTAGCTTTTTGGATTTTGAGCCTGATTAAGCCGAATTGGCAGCTGGAATGGTAGGCTTCTTTTGCCCTTCCCATTCTGTTCTGGGCTCTTTCCGCAGTAGCTTTAGCATATTCTTCGTCTTATTAGATATGTGCCTACTTCACAGAGGTTGTGTTGGATCAGTTTCATTTTTCAGGGCAGCGGATTCAACTGTCTGCTCCCAGATGGCTTCAGCTTCAGTCTGTATAAAGTTGGTGGTTGCAACTTGATTGTTCACTAACACACTCTTAGACAGCTCGATCTATCCAGTCTTGTACTTCTTCTCGACCCAGTCTTTGAAGATATAGCAATCCTTGATCGCATGGCTCACTACTCGGTGGTGCAGGAAATATAGAGGATTGTCGGTCATTTTTGCTTTGTGAGGTCTTTTCGACTCTGGCAATTGTAGACCGTTGTTCAGGGCATCTTTGAATATCTTGTGGACCTTGTATCTTCTGAAAGAGTAAACCTTGTTCTTTTTATCCTCTAGGGAAGTCCCTTCTCCTTCCAGCACTAGCTTTCGATACCGGTTGGTTTTAGATTCTCCTGCCTTTCACTTGTCTTCATTATCGGACGCATTGAAGACATTGGTATTGCTGGAATTCCCGCTTCGACGGTTGTCATCCCTCTTGCTCTTCCAAGTCTTGTCTCTTTGAGAGTCTGGGGTAGACTCTTACTTCAAGTGCTCCAGCATTTGGACTTTCTTGGTCAGCTCCTGAAACATTTTTAGTCCTGCTGTACACAAGAATAGGACCGTCCAATTGCTGAGGTTCCTAATGAGGAAGCTGACGGACTGGTCCTTCTCTAGCGGCAATTCACACTTGACAGTGAGGTTGCGCCATCGGGCAATAAAATCTGTATTGCTTTCATTTTTCCCAGGCTTGGTTCTCACGAGGTCAGCGATGGAGATTTTTTCACTAACACTCATGAATCTTTGCCGAAACAGAGACTCCATTTGGGCGAAAGTAGTGACGGACCCATCTGGTATGCTCGTGTACCAGTCGAAAGCAACACCGGTCAGGCTATTGACAAACTGACGAAGATGAAGCGCATCATTGCCCCCTGTATTCCGCACGACATTTTAAAGTAGGTGACATGCTGATTTGTGTTTCCTATCCCGTCAAATCTTCCGAACTTAGGAATGACGTAGCCGCTGGGGAACTCGATCAGATTGTATTGTGCGGGATATGGCTGCCCACCGCTGCCAATTTCTTTATGAGCTACGGCTTCGGCCACCAAGGTTTTAACCTTGCTAGTGACCAAATCCATTATCCGATCTTGTATTAGAGGGATGGTGCTATCTGGGGCCAAGGCATCCCCAGAAGCCGAATGTGGTCGACTTTCGTGCGGCTCGCCCAATCTTGGACCCAAGGGGACAGGCATCAGTTGCTTCGGGTTGTCATCACCCGGCTCATGAGTAGAGACTTGTACTTGATTGGGAGGCGCCCGAGCAATTTGAGCCGTGAGCTGCATCACAACGTTCATTAGGTCGTCAATTTTCGAATAGATCTTGGCCATCTCTTTATCTTTGCTTCTGAGCTGTTTTCAAAGCTCTTGAAGCAGCTCTTTCTCTGCTGTCCAGGGGTGGAAAGTCGGCTCTTCCTCGCTATCCGAGCATGACTCCACATGGACTGAGGGGTCCTTCTTCCTATTGGCCTCATCGAGAGGGTTTTCATCGTCCAGCGGAGGCGGCTGATTGTCACGACCCGAAACGGCACGTGACTGGCACTTGAATCATATGAAGTCTATAGGACCCCATCTAATTCAAGTAAGCCAAAAAAATCCCAGAAATCTAAAACATTTTTAAAAAGGTGTTTTCTCAAAATAAGCCATAGTATGCATTTTAAAAAACATCAAGTCTTTTCTGAAAATTTTGGCAGAGTTTCCTTTGTAAATACTGGCCCCAAACGGGTACAACATGCATAATATACATAAATGATAAAAGGCATCCCCAAGCGGGAGCTACCTCTTCGCCAATTGGCGGTCACAACCACGCAAGCAATATAATATACAACTCCGAAGGGCGAGGATCAAAACTCAAAAGGAAACCAATTTCATCAAGAAAACCCATAATAATACAACGCGCGACTCTAAGGTCAAAAAAAATACAACTGATCTTCTAAGGTTATCAAATAATACAGTCTGGTTGATGGAGTTACTAGATACAACTGAAATAAATAAATGTACAAAGGTGGTCATGATACGAGTGAACCCACCTACCAAAGCAATCACCCGGAAAGAAACAGTGTACCAGCAAAGCCGCCAAGGAAACCTGTACGGCAAAACCTGTAAGAAACTGTGGCACAACGGGGGTGAGTTGCCAACTCGTGAGTAGAAAATATCACCGAGCAGAAATCGCATATATGACTCAATTCTAGGTCATACGATAATAATATATCCTCAAAATAATATCCTGAACCATCTACACATAAGTGTAATACCACGTGCTCATGTCAATGCCTCAGATAGCAACATATCATATATATGATGTATGAATGCATGAAAACCGAACACATCTAAATGCGAAAACTGTTTTCTTATATTAGTGAGATTTCTGTATATAAAAATCGAGGTATTATCAATGAAATCAACATAAAATCCGTATCAAGTATCGACACAAAACATATATCCAAATATCCAATATCTCGGGCTCCGGTCATCCGGACTGGCCCATATCATATAATCTCAATACCTCAAAATCTCAATATCTCGGGCTCCAGCTATCTGGACTGGCCCCTGGGCTCCGGCTATCCGGGCTGGCCCCTCATCAAATACCATGACTACGTCGGTATCCTCCGGATATCCGCCGTGTCATAAATAACCGGTCGGTAGTGCTCCCGTGCCAAGCTCAACGCCATCATCTGCGACCTTCTCGTCCCGGGGTACCGCACCGGGTCCACCATGCACCTACAGAAGGTTCCTCCTCCTCCTCGAATCAGGTGCATGATATCGCTCAAGAGCCGAGAAAACTCATGGTGGACATATCTCATATCATATCACGAGAAAACCGCACTTTTTATCTTTTGAAAATGATAAATGAGTTTATAAAATCTGCGGTTTCTCCAAATCCAGAAATCTCATGGAAAATCCGAAATCTCAAAATGACAGGTCAATAACAGTGAATACCGGGCTCCGGCAATCCGGACTGGCCCATAATATCGCATGGCAAATGAATATATTTATATATATATATATGCATGGAATATCACAGTAATAAATGCAATATCTAATCTAGCACAGTAATGATATATCGGAACTATCAGCTAGCAAGCGGTAACAATGAATTAATATTCTCTAAAGTGTACGTGACATGGCACTTACCGATGATGACGTGTGTGGGCCGGCAAGCAAGTGTTCGTAGACGTATGCATCATCGGTAATGGTGCTGGTGTTCTGATAACATGGGTTCACTATAACAATAAAAACACATTTAAGTATGCAATACGATGCGAATAGCAGGAATATATGGCAAATGAATAGTAAATGCAACAATAATGAATGTACATAATATATATGAGTCATACAGTTTTGGCATTTCAAATCACATGAATCGTGGTGTTTAGAAAATAGGGGCTACGGTGTTTTTAAGAAGAGGTGCGTTCTTTGAAATATCCGTAGTTTCCCTTGGCCTGTCTTTGAAATACTCACAATTCGTTAGTTTTAGAAATAGGTATGACTCGAGCCCAGTCTAACATCTAATAAGTGAACTACAGGACTAAACTAACAGACAAATCGAAAAGGTAAGGAAAACCACCTAAGTCTGAGTCGATATATATATATATATATATATATATAATAGTCAGTGATTCCGTCAAAATAGTATCACGTACGATACAATATATATAATATGACATCCTCGAGTCAGGAGTGCGGATCTATCATCATAATTATAGCTCGTACGGTAAATCTATCGTACGGCATCCCAAATCAGGGTACGGGTCAACTATCACATTTATCTCATTATTTTTCTGGTATCATTATCACCATATCCCGAATTAAGGGTACTGATCTAAAGTCTAGTACATAATGATACCATCAATATATATATGTATGTGTATGAAAATACATCGCTAAATGATCTACTAAAATCTCATGTCGTATCTCATAATATGACCCAAGTTACATCACCGATCTCATGGTATCATGCCCAATCTCATCGACTCATCTCCAAGTATTATATACTATCTTCATCATCCGGGTATATGTATACATATATATATACATACTCACATACACATGTGTGTGTATACCCATATACGCACCAGTAAAACAAGTGTATGCGTCTGTGTGTGCGTGTGTAACAACTACTCTAGGGTTTCGCGACTAACACTAAACTATAGCATTAACTTCCAAATACGCTTACCCTAACCCAAAGTCACCTAAAGCAATTCTAGCTAAGTATACACATCTTATAATAACATATAAGTATATAGATATAACACATTGCATACTGCACTACGAAACTGCGGGGGTGCTATACGCCATACACCCGACTTCCTCCGTAGATATATATCTACTCACCTTGATCGTTGCTTTCCGAAGTCAATGACGCTTGTTTTACCTTGTCATCCTGAATTCCACGCGAAGTACCTACATATCACAAAATACACCGTATCGCATCAAAATCTGACTCAAAAACCGACACGACACGCGATGTGCTCATAGGTTAGAACCTATATCCTACGCATGCAAAAATAACCAAACATCCCTCGTCGTTGACGTACAAATATCAAACGACCAAATCTCATAACTAATATCAAAACCAAGAATTCCAAAATATGGAAAACATAACCCAAAACCATCCCAATATACTCCCAGATTTTGGCTCAGATAATCTGGGACAAAAAGAAAAATACAGTAGCTATGTTATAAGGTATGTGAGCTACAGCCAAAACCCCAGCACCAAAACTGCTACAGTAGACGACCAAAGTGGCTACAGTAACCGCCGGCGCCGGCCCCACCTTGGAATTTAGGCCCCGTCTTCTCATGGTGGTCTCCTATTACTCTAACTAGGTTAATGTATATTTTAATTATTTTATAAAATTCTAGGGTTGCTCCAGATTCCCTGTAGACCCCCAAAATATCACAAAACCGACACGAAAAGTTTAAATTTCAAGTTTTAGGGTTAGTCACTAGTTTGATCTGGATTTTTAACATTTAAGGGGAGTTTGTAGTTACCAATTACCCTCAATACACAATCACAATTCATAATACCACCCTAAAGCTCAACTTAGAATTTTCCGACATTACTAAACCTCACTTAATCACTTCTAAACTAATATGGACGCTAAAGGAAATGAATAACTATACTAATGGTGAAAGGAATACCTCATTTGGCAACTCAAGAAAATTCTTGAGTTGCCCCAAGTGCTCAAAATCTAATTTTTCTTGATCTCTCATGCTTGTAATGAGCTTGTGCATGTTTTTTGTGAAGAGAAGATAATGTTTTGTTGAGTTTTAGGGTGTGTTGAGAGGATTTAGAGGAGGGAGGAGAAGAGGGAAGCCATGTAGGAGGAAGAGGGAAAAATGGTGAAGGAAAAAAATAATGAAGGAGGGAAAATGCCATGGTCAACTTGACCCCTCACCTCTCTCTCTCTTCTCTCTCATGCTCATTCTCAATTCTTTATTCCCATTTCTTTTATTTTCCTTTTTCTTTTCTTCTCATTATCTTTTCATTTCCTTTTCTTATCATTAAAAAAAACAAAGCCATGCGTGAAAAATGTAACAATGTGTAATATGATATGGTGCATGTCATGTGCACAAATCAAGTTTAATGCACGATTAGTGATATTTAATCGCGATTAGCATTAAAATTGAATATAATTAATCATAAGGAATTTATAATTTGCTTAAATCATATAAAACACTCTCATTTCAGTAATTCCTATAATTTTCCAAATATCTCCCAATTTATCGGTATTTAATTATACCGTATCATAAAAATATTCATAATATTTATTATTTAATTATATAAATTCCCAAAAATAATATTTTATTTTTCTGAAATATTACAATCTTCCTCTCTTAAATAAATTCGGTCCCCGAATTTAAATTTAAACCCCTCAAATACTAAAATATTTCAGTAAAAAGATCAAGTTGTCGGGGCTCCGAAATCATAAATACATAAAACATATCGTAGCGCAATGCATGCGCATGGAAACGAGTATATAAACCAAATCAAAACTCCATCAAACATCCCGCAATCATCGGAGTTATGGTGAAGACACTAATGTCAAAGCCCAATACGAAAAACAACATGGTATACATCAAAACTATAACATGTACATAGTACGCGTCGGTGTAAACTCGTCATAACATCTGAAGAAATGCATGCCCAACCTTTTCAGGTCGCTGTGCGATGTGCGTATCACTGCACTGTGGCGGACGTCTATTGTAAGAAAAACTATATATATATATACCCTTTGCTTAACATACACGTCCCGCCGTTTTGAAAAATAATTTAGAAGCGTTTCCTTTGTTAAGTGTTTCGTGTCATCTCGAACACGTAGGTAAATACTGAGACTATAGCTCCTTTTTGGAAATCCCTTCGATAACTATCAATGCATGCAAAAATAAATTCAGGTACTATCCTCTGACTAGTCCTGCTCAGTACTAAAACAAATATTAAATATCATAAAAACACACTGCTCCATAAGAAATCAATCCCAAAATGTGCATAAGAATGCCACGTGCGTCTGGTACGCACGGAAATCGAAATCAATGAATGTGCCATACATGTGCACAGAAACCAACTCTAAGTGGAACGGATGTGCACGAAAACACCTGCCAAGGGCAACGAGTGTGCCTGACAGCAACATTAGGTGCATCTGATATGCACGAAGAATCCCGATTTAGTGCATCTGGTATGCACCAAAATCGCATCAAACGCGCCAAGTATGCGCAAAATCCAACTCAAGTGCACAAGGTGCATGAAAATTAATATCGAGTGTCACAATCGAAATCGACGGTATACAATACATCTCAATCCAAATCAGGTATACCGTGGTACATAATCTCACGACCATGTGCAAATCAAAATACTAAAAGTGCATAAAAACTATGCCAAAAGTACAAGTCAAATCACATGTATACCATAGGCATGAAATCAAAATCAACATCTCGAATGACATCAAATCGAAGTCAAGTGCAACTGTGGTGCACAAAATCTCAATCATGCAATAAATCGCCCAAAATACCGAAATCAAAGATGGCAGAAATAGCCCCGCTTTGGCACATCCTTTAAAGATCTTTGGCCAACTGTCATGGTCACTCATAACATGTCTCATCGACGATGCCAAACTCTGGCCTATTGGGTGTGCGTAATATGACGGCTCCTGGGTCCAAATCTTCTCGTATAGTATTCCAGAAAGGTTCTGTCGAGATCTCTCACAAATCTCGTTTCTGCTGAACTGCCCGGAAGTTATCATCCTTTACTAAATCTATTTCTTATTCCGGAACGGTTGTATACTCATCATGACTCTTTTTGGAAGATATATCCATATACAACGTCTCTGCATGCGTATCACATCTCTGATGTCAGCGGAGTAGAACGTCAGATCTCGTACAAACCTCTCTATTTTTCTTTAACGTCAACTGATTCGGACTCGTCTCTTCATGGCTGCATGGACTGCGCTCCAGCAGCTATACTCATATCTGGAGTCTCCCAAGCAATGTATCCCATCACATGATATCCGAACGACGTCGAACCTTTCGATCGATTCGTCAATGTTTCATAATCCCCCAAGAGCTCAACTTTTGAGTACAGTTTAATAATATTCAGTACATGCCACAGTACCTATATACCAGCCGTAGAAGGGAAAACCCGAGCCTCATTAGTGGCGCTGCTGAACTGCTGCAAATCCTAAGGTTCCAAAGCGTTCTCATGATCATTATATCGAGTTAGGGTTTCATTCTTCTAGAGGGTCCACGGAATTACTTGCATATTTTTCCGAATACCTTAAACTTGAAAAATGGGCTTCTGACATTCGATCGTCTTCTATCGACTCTCAACGTACCTGCGTGAAGTCTTCTCAAGCTGGAATCAATCAATCTGATGACCTCGCATCGGGGTATGCAAACGAACCACATGTCCTGGTCATCCATCCATGGGTGACTAGCGACCTTCTATCATATCTCTACGTATAAACTCGTGCTGCAATAGCTCCAAACATCTGGGGCGATATCTCGTCATTCGCAGCAGCAACTGGCTCATTCGTCCGCACGCTGAACAGTGCCTCAATACTTAAGAATAGGCGATACATTAACGGTCATCACATTCTATCCGGCCTCTAGCAGTGGCCCAATCCTCTGGTGCTGATCTGTACGTTTGAGAAATTTTAGTAAAATCAATCCATCATACACTCATGGCGCGAAAATACAATAAAACGACACATCTATGCAATCGTGTGTCACTGGAATACATCCTGGTTAGTCCTCATCCAAGACGAGCTCGTGCTGACTGCAACTCTAGCCGCAGCTCTCTCTGCCAATGCAATCGTAGTAACATAACCACCAACCGATACCGATGAGGATAGATCATAGGAATGAATATAATACTGTGCAAAGAAATGTACATCCTAAGACTTCTTAGGCGGAGTAGTGTATCGTAAGTATGCCGCGGAACATACATACGGTACGTCACTCTACTTAAGTCACCTACTCCATCAACCAAGATCAACCTATGCGACGAAAGTTCGAGTCTAATACCCCTTCAACCAAGTCTAAGTTCCGTAAGGTCAAGCCTAGGTTCCGAATATATATAAACGCTCTACACTCCGCATAGTCAAACATAGACTCGAATCAAGGTTAACCTAGCGCTCTGATACTAACTTTGTCACGACCGGAAATGGCATGTGACTGGTACTTGAATCATATGAAGTCTATAGGACCCCATCTAATTCAAGTAAGCCAAAAAATCTCAGAAATCTAAACCATTTTAAATAAAGTGTTTTATCAAAATAAGCCGTAGTATGCATTTTAAAAAACATAAAGTCTTTTCTGAAAATTTCGGCAGAGTTTCCTTTGTAAATACTGGCCCCAAACGGGTACAACATGCATAATATACATAAATGATAAAAAGCATCCCCAAGCGGGAGCTACCTCTTCGCCAATTAGCGGTCACAACCACGCAAGCAATATAATATACAACGCCGAAGGGCGAGGATCAAAACTCAAAAGGAAACCAATATCATCAAGAAAACCCATAATAATACAACGCGCGACTCTAAGGTCGAAAAAAAATACAACTGGTCTTCTAAGGTTATCAAATAATACAGTCTGGTTGATGGGGTTACTAGATACAACTAAAATAAATAAATGTACAAAGGTGGTCACGATACGAGTGAACCCACCTACTAAAAAAATCACCCGGAAAGAAGCAGTGCCCAGCAAAGCCGCCAAGGAATCCTGTACGGCAAAACCTGCAAGAAACTGTGGCACAACGGGGGTGAGTTGCCAACTCGTGAGTAGAAAACATCACCAAGAAGAAATCGCATGTATGACTCAATCCTAGGTCATACGATAATAATATATCCTCAAAATAATATCCTGAACCATCTACACATAAGTGTAATACCACGTGCTCGTGTCAATGCCTCAGATAGCAACATATCATATATATATGATGTATGAATGCATGAAAACCGAATACATCTAAATGCGAAAACTGTTTTCATATATTAATGAGATTTCTGTATATAAAAATCGAGGTATCATCAATGAAATCAACATAAAATCCGTGTCAAGTATCGACACAAAATATATATCCAAATATCCAATATCTCGGGCTCCAGCTATCCAGACTGGCCCATATCATATAATCTAAATATCTCAAAGTCTCAATATCTCGGGCTCCGGCTATCCGGACTGGCCCCTGGGCTCCGGCTATCCGGACTGGCCCCTCATCAAATCCCATGACTACGTCGGTATCCTCCGGATATCCGCCACGTCACAAATAACCAGTCGGTAGTGCTCCCCTGCCAGGCTCAACGCCATCATCTGCGACCTTCTCGCCCCGGGATACCACACTGGGTCCACAATGCACCCACGGACGGATCCTCTTCCTCCTCGAATTGGGTGTATGATATCGCTCAAGAGCCGAGAAAACTCATGGTGGACATATCTCATATCATATCACAAGAAAACCGCACTTTTTATCTTTTGAAAATGATAAATGAGTTTATAAAATCTACGGTTTCTCCAAATCCAGAAATTTCATGGAAAATCCGAAGTCTCAAAATGACAAGTCAATAACAGTGAATACCGGGCTCCGGAAATTCGGACTGGTCTATAATATCGCATGGTAAATGAATATATATATATATATATGCATGGAATATCACAGTAATAAATGCAATATATAATATAGCACAGTAATGATATATCGGAACTATCAGCTAGCAAGCGATATCAATGAATTAATATTCTTAAAAGTGTACGTGACATGGCAATTACCGATGATGATGTGTGTGAGCCGGCAAGCAAGTGTTCGTACACGTACACATCATCGGTAATGGTGCTGGTGTCCTGATAACATGGGTTCAATATAACAATAAAAACACATTTAAGTATGCAATGCGATGCGAATAGCAGGAATATATGGCAAATGAATAGTAAATGCAATAATAATGAATGTATATAATATATATGAGTCATACAGTTTTGGCATTTGAAATAACACGAATCGTGGCGTTTAGAAAATAGGGGCTACGGTGTTTTTAAGAAGAGGTACGTCCTTTGAAATATCCGTAGTTTCCTTTGGCCTGTCTTTAAAATACTCACGATTCGTTAGTTTTAGAAATAGGTATGACTCGAGCCCAGTCTAACATCTACTAAGTGAACTAGAGGACTAAACTAATAGACTAATCGAAAAGGTAAGGAAAACCATCTATGTCTGAGTCGATATATATATATATATAGTAGTCGGTGATTCCGCCTCAATAGTATCATGTACGATACAATATATATAATATGACATACTCGAGTCAAGAGTGCGGATCTATCATCATAATTATAGCTCGTACGGTAAATCTATCGTACGGCATCCCAAATCAAGGTACGGGTCAACTATCACATTTATCTCATTATTTATCTGGTATCATTATCATCATATCCCGAATTAAGGGTACTGATCTAAAATCTAGTACATACTGATACCATCAACATATATCTGTGTGTGTATGAAAACACATCGCTAAATGATCCGCTAAAATCTCATGTCGTATCTCATAATATGACCCAAGTCACATCACCGATCTCGTGGCATCATGCCCAATCTCATCGACTCATCTCCAAGTATCATATATTATCCTCATCATCCGTGTGTGTGTGTATATATATATACATACTCACATACACATGTGTGTGTGTATCCCTATATACGCACCAGTAAAACAAGTGTATGCGTGTGTGTGTGTGTGCGTGTGTAACAACTACTCTAGGGTTTCGCGACTAACACTAAACTATAGCATTAGCTTCCAAATACGCTTACCCTAACCCAAAGTCACCTAAAGCAATTCTAGCTAAGTATACACATCTTATAATAACATATAAGTATATAGATATAACACATTGCATACTGCACTACGAAACTGCGGGGGTGCTATACGCCATTCACCCGACTTCCCCCGTAGATATATATCTACTCACCTTGATCATTGCTTTCCGAAGTCGATGACGCTTGTTTTACCTTGTCATCCTGAAGTCCACGCGAAATACCTACATATCACAAAATATATCGTATCGCATCAAAATCCAACTCAAAAACCGACACGACACCAGATGTGCTTATAGGTTAGAACCTATAGCCCACGCATGCAAAAACAACCAAACATCTCTCGTCGTTGACGTACAAACATCAAACGACCAAATCTCATAACTAATATCAAAACCAAGAATTCCAAAATATGGAAAACATAACCCAAAACCATCCCAATATGCTCCGAGATTTTGGCTCAGATAATCTGGGACAAAAAGAAAAATACAGTAGCTATGTTATAAGGTATGTGAGCTACAGCCAAAACCCCAGCACCAAAACTGCTACAGTAGACGACAAAGTGGCTACAGTAACCGCCGGGGCCGTCCCCACCTTGGAATTTAGTCCCCGTCTTCTCATGGTGGTCTTCTATTGGTCTAACTAGGTTAATGTATATTTTTAATTATTTTATAAAATTCCCGGGTTGCTCCAGATTCCCTGTAGACCCCCAAAATATCACAAAACCAACTCGGAAAGTTTAAATTTCAAGTTTTAGGGTTAGTCACTAGTTTGATCTGGATTTTTAACATTTAAGGGGGGTTTGTAGTCACCAATTACCCTCAGTACATAATCACAATTCATAATACCACCCTAAACCTCAACTTAGAATTTTCCGAAATCACTAAACTTCACTTAATCACTTCTAAACTAATATGTACGCTAAAGGAAATGAATAACTATACTAATGGTGAAAGGAATACCTCATTTGGCAACTCAAAAAAATTCTTGAGTTGCCCCAAGTGCTCAAAATCCAATTTTTCTTGATCTCCCATGCTTGTAGTGAGCTTGTGCATGTTTTTTGTGAAGAGAAGATGGTGTTTTGATGAGTTTTAGGGTGTGTTGAGAGGATTTAGAGGAGGGAGGAGAAGAGGGCAGCCATGTAGGAGGAAGAGGGAAAAATGGTGAAGGAAAAAAATAATGAAGGAAGGAAAATGCCATGGTCAACTTGACCCCTCACCCCTCTCTCTTCTCTCTCATGCCCATACTCAATTCTTTATTCCCAATTCTTTTCTTTTCATTTTTCTTTTCTTCTCATTATCTTTTCATTTCCTTTTCTTATCATTAAAAAAAACAAAGCCATGCTTGAAAAATGTAACAATGTGTAATATGACATGGTGCATGTCATGTGCACAAATCAAGCTTAATGCACGATTAGTGATATTTAATCGCGATTAGCATTAAAATGGAATATAATTAATCATAAGGAATTTATAATTTGCTTAAATCATATAAAACACCCTCATTTCAGTAATTCCTATAATTTTCCAAATATTTTCCAATTTATCGGTATTTAATTATACCGTATTATAAAAATATTCATAATATTTATTATTTAATTATATAAATTCCCAAAAAGAATTTTTTATTTTTCTGAAATGTTATACTGATCTTGGGAAACGGCAACCACATTCAAGCCAGATTGTGCTTGGGATGTGGTGGCCCCATCCTTGTTTTTGCTGCGCAAGTTGTCGCTGGGACGCCCGCCCGCCATATAGACCGTATGGATAATATATCCGGCCATATTTTCATTATTGGCAGCGGATTTCGTGGACCGCTGTCGCGGCCCTACTGTTTTGGTAACGGATAATTGATTAAAGATGGCTGGCCTGACCGACTTCTTGAGTAGTGCCGGCTCTTCTTTTCTGTATTTGCACCGCTGCTTTCGCGCGACACAGAGCGCCTGATAGACTCTTGAAGGGACAGTGTCATGTTTTCTCTGTTGGGGCTTGGACACGTCTCTTTGTAACATCATTCGGACTGTTGTCTCCTTGATTCTGGTGGTCATGGCGTTTTTCTGAACCCACTTCAGGGGTTCGAAAGATTTGCTGACTTTTACGGCCGACTTAGCCATCGTCGCGGGGTGACCCTGCTCTTGGAACCTCACAAGATTCTACTTGGCCGAAGTCCTGGCCCTTTTGTTGGCTCGATACCTGAGCTGCTTCTTTCTCAACCTTTCTGTTTTGAGCACTTGGAAGGCTTCGGCCCTTCGGGACGACGTTGTAAACCGACTGACAGAGAGTCCAGAGAATATGCCTGCTCGCTCGATCATCAAGGGCAACGTCTGAGCTTGCTGGAACTGCTTTGTAGCCCCATTGGGTTGACGGCCTTACCCCCAGTTGGAACAGTGGAGAGCCATTCAAATACGGATTTGCATTTGGGGTGGGATGCTCTGGCGACCACGACGTTCGGCCTCCTGCTGCTTGAGTTCGGTTTGGCCGCTTAGTTTGTCGGGACTTCCGCCAGATGAGCGCTTTCAGCAGGGTAGATGACGACCGAACCAAATTAACGGGGTCGCTCCTCCCATTGCCGGCTGAGACTAACAGGGAGAAATACACGAGTATTGATCTTGACCACGTACGAGATTGGGGTCGCATTGGCAGCTGAATTCATCTTGGGAGACATCGCCGTTGAAAGTTGATTGCTGCTTGAAAGGAACATTACTTCAGTACAAACGCGGTATATATGTTAAATGAGTTCGCATGAACGCTTGACCCGAGATATGGGAGGAGAGAAAAGTCCCACCGGGCGTGCCAGAATCTGTAGGATGTTTTTTGGCACCCTATTGAGATGGGAATACGCATGTGCTTGTCAGGCATACTATAGATTCCCCCTGCCTAGGGTAGGCGGGGGGTTTATTGATTGTGGGGATCCGAATCTCCGGCAGCCCGAACTAAGCTGTCGTTAATTACCCCTCGCCTTTGGAGCGAGGGAAACTCCGATTGACGGGGCAAACTGATCATGCGAACTCAATGTGCCGTGTGCGTGTGTTGTGTTTTGAAAGGGTTTTAGATATATCGGGAGCCTCGCAAAGTTTATAGGAGTCCCGCTACCTGGATAGCGGGCTGGGGTCAAGGGGGCTAGCAGCCCCCTTACGGGTGAGGGGCAGCGCCCCGTTAGAAATTTTTTTCCAATGTGGAACGTGTTTTGGGTGTGGAGTGCATGAGAAATGAGGGGTGAGGAGCGTCTTAAAGATGCGTGTATGGCACGTGGGAGCTAGACGCTCACGGGTCACGTGCTTGGCGTGTGGGCGCTTGGCGCCCGCGGGTCATATGCTAGGCGCGTGGCCGTTTGGCGCCCGCGGGTCACGTGCCCTGCACGCGATCGCTAAGCGCTGGGCGCCCGTGGGTCACGTGCATGGCATGTGACCGCTGAGCGCTGGGCGCCCGCGGGTTACGTGCCCTGCACGCGACCGCTGAGCGCTGAGCGCCCGTGGATCCCATGAGACACACATGGGCATTGAGCGCCCGTGGGTCGTGTACCCTGCACGCGGCCGCTGGGTGCCTGCGGGCAGGTCACGTATGCGGCACGCAACCGCTAAGCGTCCATAGGTCACGTGCGCGGCACGCGACCGCTGGAAACACCAGCGGAAAAGAGGCTTGGCCCCTGGGCTGGGAGTTGAACTCCTAACAAGGATTATATATAGGTTTGGAGTTAAACTCCTAAAAGGGTCTTGTTTATGGAGTTAAATTCCAACAGATTTTGATTGGAGTTAAACTCCTAGAAATCTTTGAAGATGATCAGAGGGGACCCATTTCTTCTCTCCTTTAGCCCTAAATCTTCTTTTGAGCCTTGGATCTTCTCGAAATGGGATTTTTGGAAAAGGGTCTCCTTCCTCTTCCTCTCCGTCGGCTAAATCTTGAAGTAAAAGAAGGGTGAAACTCAAAAATCTCCTTTTTGGGGATTTGATGAAAGATCCGAGTTCCCCTTTAATGGTTTTATGGTAAAAAACAATTTCTTTTTAGAAAAATAGGGATTGAACACTTGATTTAATTCAAAAGAAAGAAGATTTAGATCCTTGAGGAAAGAGGCACATACCCAAGAATTTGAGAGAATGAAAAGTCTTTTTTTCATTTTTTCATCATGTTTGCCTTCATAGTCTACACACTTTACATATAGCCCTTTGAGCTTTGCCAAATGGCACTTGTGCCATCTCATGTCTTAGGTGCTCATCTCTGTTTGCACATAAGCCATGGGGTTTGCAAAATTTTGGCTTTTTGCCTATTTTATATACATTTATATATATATATATATATATATAAAGTAATTACATTAAACCAATTTATGGCTTCATTCTTTTTGTCATGGGCCGGTCCCTTTGACCTGGGCTTGGGGTTAACTTTGATTTTGACTTGGTCAACCAGGGTGTAATTTTTGACCCCAACAACGGTGTTTTTGAGAAAAAGATACAATTTCAAAATCTATAGCGTCTCTTGAGATTGTCATTTAAAGGCGTATAATGATTCGTTAGTTTTGAAAATAGATAGGGTTCTAAACATATCCTAATATCTACTTAATTGATTTAAAACAAAGTGTTTCCGAGTCGATACATTCATAAGTCGGCGATCCATCCTCATAGTATCGCGTATGGTATAATCCATCGCACGATATCATCAAATCAAAAGTACGGATCTATCATCCTGTACATCATATCACGTACGGTATAATCCATCATACGATATCATCAATCAAAAGTATGGATCCATGGTCACGTACATCATATCATCTCATCTAGTCACATATCGTCATATGTCATATCAGCTCGTATCGCATCATGAATAGATATATCACCTAATCTTCATATAATATCATATCGACTCATGTCATTATAATATCTCATATCCTCATCTCATGATGTTGTATCGAACTTTTCCTCAAACTTATATGTGTGTGTGTGTATAAATGTATATGTGTGTGTGTGTATGTGTGTGTGTGTGTGGAAGCACAAATACATATGGCTAAAGGCATAAGAAAGATTAGAACTAAGGATATTCCTCTCCACGAGTAGACTTACGGTTACTTAGTATCCTAGACCCCTATTAGCTAGGTAAACATATCTAGTATATATATATATATATATATATATATATATATATATATATACCTAGTATCCTAATACTAGGGTTGCGGGGGTGCTATACGCCTTCCTCTCGACTTCCCCCATCACCTACTATTCTCGCTCCAGCCGAAGTTGATGAACGCCTTATTCTCCTTTGCCGCTCCGAAAGTCCATGCAAATGTACTTACAAATCAATGCATATCGTATCGAAATCAAAATCAAATCCGAAAACCGATATGGCAAGCGAAATGCACATAGGTTAGAATCTATGGTCCACACATGCAAGAACAACCAAACAACCCCCGACGTTGACGTACGAATGTCAAGCGGCCGAGTCAAAACTCAAAACCCAAATTTCCAAAAGTCGCAAAACGAAATCAGCAACTTAGTAAAACTCTCCCAGATTCTACCTATAGTGAAATTAGAATATTTTGCACATAGGATGGGCCTATACACTTAGTGATTGAGCTATGGACCAAATCTGGAACCCTAACTCCCCTAAGTGGCCGCAATTTGTGGCCAAAAGAAATATTTTGGCAGCCATGTTAAGGAGATGAAGGCTCGGGCTTCTAGGGTGGCTTCCTAATTGCCTGCACATCTTACTGTGTCTGCAATATAGTTTTTAGAGTTTTCGAGTCATCTTAGATTCTAATTGATCACCACAGTTCAACAAAACCCGATGTCGGAAAATTCTATGTTCCTTTTTGAACATCCTAAACCCATTTCAGATCAGAAATTTTATCATTAAAGGCTAGTAAACACTCTCTAAGCCCTCTACTATATCACTACTACTCATTTAAACCATCAAAGACCATCCTAGAATTTTCTAAGTTCATAAAACATTAGCTTCTTAACTCTAAACTAATATAGGAGGTTAGGAAACTAAATACTCGAAAAAAGGTGAGTGTTTTACCTCAATGGAGCAACTCAAGAAAATTCCTATATGGTCCAGAGTTCTCAAAACTCCAACTTGATCCCACCTTAATGCTTGAAGTGAGTTTAGAAATAATTTTTGTGAAGCTTGTATGTGGTTTTGATGAGCTTTTGAGGGTGTTTTGTGGTAGTAGAATGGGTGGTAATGAGTTGAAGAAAATGAACGAGGAGATGAAGAAGAGGGAGATGAAGAAATGAAGAAGGGAAAAGAGATGGTTGTAGAAATCTCTCTCTCTCTCTCTCTCTCTCACACACACACACCCACACACCCATACTCTCTTGTCACCTTCCCCCCATATATTCACACCCATACTCTCTTGTCACCTTCCCCCCATATATTCTTTGCTTTTCCTTTTCTCTTCTCTTTGCTTTTCCTTTTCTCTTCTCTTTAAATAAAAACATAAAAACCAAATGTCATAAATGCAATTATTACAAATCATGACACTTAAAGATGATTTTAACAAAATAACTTGGTTTAATGCACGATCAGTAATATACTAATCAAGTTTAACATAAACTTGTATGTAAAAATTTGTATAATAATTTATAAAATGTCCAAATCTAATAAATGCCTTCATAATTAATAATTCATATTAATTTCGAAATATTTTCCAAAATATAGGTATATAATTATACCATTCTACGAAAACTGAAATCCATACTCGTATAGTTTTCGTGAAATTTATTATTTTGTTATTTAAATTTCAAAAATAATATTTTATATTTTCTGAAATGTTACACTTGTTTTAGAGCATTATTTAGACCATACGTGCATAGCACGTTTGCTCATAATTTTTGATTCCGGAAGAGTTATGAGGGTTGTAATATATCAAATCGAAGGAATTTTTAAGATGCTCTCGATGCCATCAGAACATGTCTAATTCTCAATCGGGAGTTTTGCAAAATACAGCTCAGAAAATACTGATTTGCATTTTCTTAAGCGTATTGCTGCCATTTGATACTTTAGACTCTTTTGCGCAGAAATTTTAGGCGGGAACAACCACTTTTGTAAAATTTAAAGAAAACCTTGTATAATGCATAATATATACAAAAGTATCCTAACGGGAGCTAGCTTCCACGTCCAAATGGCGGAGACACAATCCATGCAAATACACACACACACAACGTCGAAGATAAAGAATAACAAGCGAAACCATAACATAATATAACAACACCAAGTTGACTCCGCTCAAGTACGGCATCCAAAACACATAAAAATCTAAGTCTTTCTTCTAAGTTACTGAATATACAAGTGGTTGAAAGAGTTTTTAACTAGATACAAGAGAGTATATACATAAATAAAAATGTGGTTACGAAACAACCGTGTAACCCACCTAGCAAAAGGAATCACTCGAAGAAAAGAAATGTGTCAGCAAACCGCTACTGATCCGAGCGGTCGATCCTGCAAGAAACTATGGCACAACGGGGGTGAGTTGCGAGTAAAAAGATATCACAGAGTAGAAATCGAAATACATAACGATCTACCTAGGTCATAAAGTATAGTACTATCATATTATGTGATAACATATATATACTATATAAGTACTATAGGTGATCCCAATGGATCACGTAAACATCTCATATATAGCATGCATCCTAGTAAGTATATAAAGTAGCCGAAAATGTATGTTTGTAAATCGTTTCAAAATAGCCGTATGGTATGTATATCACGGTACGAGTAGCGGACGTTGATTTATGAAGCAATATATGCATTTGTTTAAAGTATACGTCATGCCTTTTAGAAAGGATTTAAGAGGGTCTCCTTTTAAAAGTTTCTTGTGTCATCATAGACATGTGGGAAAATAGGGAGGGTATAGCTCCTTTAGAAACCTTTTTAATGTACATCGATAGATGAAAAATTATTTCAGGTACTATCTTTAGAACCAGTCTTGTTCGGCTCCAATATAGATAAACAATCTCATTCTATGCAGCGCATCTATATTGATCCCTCACAAAGCATAATATGCGATAATATATATCTAAAGCATATATAAGTATTAGCGCATCATATGGGGTCACGCAACATGGAAATATATCATCCACGAGATCATCTTCATCAAATGAGTTTCCATCATCGACACTCGAAATCATCATCAAAGGAATGTCCATCATCGACACTCGAAATCTCAATCTCTTCTTTGAACACTGGCCATATCCACTGTGTCTATCACCGGTCGCTAATCTCCGGATATCCATCGTGATCCAAACTATCACTGGTATCGATTATCCTTGCTAGGCTTTTCGTATCTCCCTACGGCCTCATAACCCCTCGGTGTCTATCGGATCCATCATGTATCCGTAATCGATTGTTCGCTTTCTCAATTCGGATATCATATCATGAAAACCAGAAAACTCGTAGTGGACGTCCAAGTCATCGTATTAAGAGAACACCGCAATTTTAACATACACAAGTTTTATAAATCACACCACGGTTTCTCAAATCCATGAAAAATATCAAGTTCCGAAGAAGACATACATAATTCATCTTTGTCACAGTTGGCAACAATCATATACGAATATTCATAGCAATAGTATTCATATATCAAAATCAGCAAGTATCATACATACTAGCATAGATAACTAAAACACGATTGAGCATGGCAGTTTCTACTGTGTCATGAAAGTACTAATGATGTATAGTGTAATATACGCGTTTGTGATCGTGCAACATAACATTCATTAATAGTTGTGCAAGTGTTCTATCAAATGTATTCATATAAGAATAACTCTCAAAACACATCCACATCATCAATATCATAATCATCAACATTGCATTATGCATCTTCTTTCAGTTGATAATTAGATACGTGGATACATCAATCAATCACATATATATAACGAAATCATAATAGACAACATTGACATCAACATGGATATAATTTAGTATGGCAATTCTACAATATTATGGCAGTACCAATAATGTGTAGTGTAACATGTGAGTTTGTGATGGCGTCACATAGCAATCATTGGTAGTTGTGCATTGTTTTATAAGCGTGTTCATAAAAGTATGGTATCGTAAACTAATTATACGAAGCATATAAGGATGAATAATATAAGCATAACGCAATTTAACAAATTAAATGAAACGCGAGCGTATAACGAGTAAAAAAACGTAACGTGAACAAGCGTTATAAATACAATTATACAGTTTAAAATAGAATGAAACGTTGTTTTGAAAGGAGGAGGCTGTAATTTTTTTAATATAGATATTCATTTGAAATTATCAGCACATTCTCGACATTAAAGTTTAAAATAGAAAACGAATCATTAGTTTTACAAATAGTATAATCATAGCATTCATAGTTTTCCCAATCGGGATACATAGCATGACTTCACGAGTCAAATAAATATAAGCCGCATTCGGCAATCTATCCTCATCTTATAAAATACGGAATCTCACCTCGTACGATCTCAATCCAAATATCCAATCTCAATCAGTACAGATCTCAAGTCGCGTATAGCACAAATCATTAATCATATATACTTATATATATAGCCTACTAGTTATGAATTATACACTAATTACATA
Source organism: Agapanthus africanus (assembly GCA_030015575.1). NCBI lineage: Eukaryota > Viridiplantae > Streptophyta > Magnoliopsida > Asparagales > Amaryllidaceae > Agapanthus > Agapanthus africanus. The sequence goes on along the minus strand of JASDDO010000019.1, from coordinate 382,660,332 downwards.
GTTTACGAACTAATTATAGGCTAAGTATCCGGATTACATATATACGTTTTCTATACTAACTAAGTTTTTCCTTGAACTAGTTTTGAGGGTGCTATACACCATCCACCCAACTTCCCCCGTAAATATAAATCTACTCACTGACGTGTCTCGAGCTAGTAGGAGCCTATGACCGCCTCGCCCTTCCTCGCCGTCTCGGAAGTCCTCACGATCAAACCTACAATAGAAACAATAATGCAAATCACATAAAAATCTATATCGATATCGACACAAATGAGCTTAGCGCACATAGGTTCGAACCTATGGACAACACATGCCATCCGTGTCCTAACTACGTAGAACTACCCCCGGCATCGACGTTTAAACGTCAAACGATCAAATAAAAATTTAGAAATCCAAAACTCAAGTTTAAAAGATTAAAAATATCGGGAATCTCACATAAAACACTTCTAGATTTTTCTATAGGCAATCTGGGAGTTTTTGGAGTATGAAAATAGCTTTGTTATCATTAAAACAAGGCCCAGACGAAAAATCAAGCCCCAATTCATAAGTTGGGCCGACGGGGGGATGCTAGGTCGGCCTGGGCAGAGAGTTTAGGCTCTAGGTTTCAAGCATGCTCATATAATTGTCCAAATAGTTCAATACGACCTATCATTTAATTTTCAGAGATCCAATTTAGCTCCAACAGAGAATTGAATAAGGAAATTGCAAGTTTTGAAAATCTTAATCCGTTTTTGAAATCGTAATACTTCAAACCTAAGGATTCTTGTATCAAAATACCATTAACTATCCCCAAACAAGTTGTATTCATTAACACACTACCCTAGCACCCTACTACAACTCATACCATATCAAAAACCTATTTTTGAAAGATTAAAACAATAAAAAGATGAATTTTTAGATAAAATTGAAAGTGTATGTTAGCACCGCGATAGGGTTTAAATGGGCAGCATGCATGCAATTTTAAAATTTTCTAGGTGCTAATCAACACTAAATAAGGATCAAACTAGATTATTAGGGTTTAAACTATGATATCATAAACTATAGTAAGAGATGAATGGCTACAACCTTTGTAGACCATATCCTTCTCTTCTAAAGCTCCGGGTTGAGATCCACGCGACTCCATTAGGCTCCACTTGAAGGTTGAACGAACTTCCTTTGATGACCTTCATGCCGAAGATGATCCACCCGAAGTCCACTAATCCAAGCTACCTCTTCACTAAACTCTTTAGTGAAGTAAACACATTATACCAAATTGCTAATCTAGTGTAGGATGGTGAAGTAGGGGTTTTGTTTGATCATTAGGGTTCTCACAAGCTCAAGGGTTCACAACTCATGTGAGGGATTAAGCTTGGAGGTGGAGGTGAAGAAGATAGAGAGAGCTAGAGAGCAACTCATCACATGAGCTCTCAAGTGAAGAAAATAACTCAAGTGTAGAATGAAGTGTTGTATGGCTTCACAAATATGAACTCTATTATTGAAGCATGGAATTCAATTCAATATAAAATTGAACCATGCTTCAATAGTAGATCCAAACCAATATAATATAAAGCAAAGTCATGCTTCACCCCTCCACAAAAGTCTCCCCATTTTCCACCTCACCATTTCTATTTTCCAAAAATAGAAAATGCCATGCCATGCTTCATACACACACACACACACACACATTAATATATATGTTATGAAAAATAATTAGTGAGCTAATAATATTAGTTAATGTATAATTATATTAAATATAAATATATATCATATTATTAAATCAACACTTGATTTAATAATCTGTTTATATCACATATAACCGACTAATATCATTTATCTGTATATCACATTATCAAATCAATACTTGATTCAATAATCCGGTTATATCACATATAACCTAACTGATAACAAATAGCCGCTGGATCTCATACTCGTATTTAATCAGGCCCCCGCACATATCATCGTGTGTGCTCTACTTTGTTTCGCTTGAACCAGGAAACTTCTATGTGGGACTCTAAAGACTCATCAATACGCCAGCAGTAGGTGATGATCACATCAGTCGCCCACAAACCGTCAGCGGTTCTAGCTGGACGTAACGGTTACCCAGGTATTGAGCGAATAGAAGATCAACAAGCAAGTTTGTCCAAACTCCCATGAAGCCTATAGGTAACACTTACCGTACAGTCCGGTCTCTTCGTCTGATATGTCGCATATCGAGTCTGGGGTGGTATTGTCAGACCCCAATAAATTGATAATTCATGCCGATGTAAGGCCTATAACGGTACGAGAAATTATTGATAACACTTACCAGTAAATCTTATCAACAGCCCTGGCCAGAGACTTCCTGTTATAGCCAATCGAGTATAGCGCAACATCAACTCCCTATATCGGGAGAGACAAAACCCCTCCTATCTCTCATTGCCTCCATGTGATTCGGAACTGTACCCAAAATCCACCTGTTTGCATGACTCCTTTGAGCCGTGGTAGGGAGGAAATCAAAGCACAGTAGAAACCACACAAGAATCTATGACGATCTCGGGTCTACAAACTAACATGTACCAGTGTCACCAGTGAACTGCTATTTGACGATAGGTATAGTCTCGGCGAGTCATGTTCAGTGTACCCATTCTCTAATGAGCACCTGTGTACAATCTTTGATGTCAAACACCAATGGATATGGGATCAACCATCGCCCCATACAGGGTCAAGAAACGTACACACTAGTCTACTCTGGAATATCGATGCCCTGTCTCGATATTCTCTCGACTAGGAACAATTGAAGGATGTGCTTATAGACTACCCAGGTCCCAGTAGTATAATCCGCATCATAGTCCCGGTAGTCAAGCCTATATCCTAAGGGTTTTATCAACATGTTTATGAAAGACGGTATAATAATACCAATAAACATATTAAGATAAAAGCAACCAGATAGCATACTATCATGTCGAGCAAGAAAGTCCTCCATTTATATGTCCAAGCATCCACTATATCATACAATAATGGCCTCTAGGGCATACATATCACTAACAATCTCCCACTTGCACTAAGCCCAGTTGTTGTAGTATCTCATATCCAACATCACAAAAAGTCTCTCGAATAGCATCTGGGGAGGGGCCTACGTGAGTGGATCCGTTGTGTTATCCTCTGTGTCAACTCTCCTGACCTCGATCTCCCGACGATCTACTATCTCCCTGATCAGGTGATACCGCCTAAGAATATTTCTGGATCACTGATGGGAACAGGGTTCTTTGGCCAAAGCCACAACGCCATTATTATCACAATACACAGATATTGGATGCTCAATAGATGGAACCTCAACAAATCCATCTTATGAACTTCTTCATCCAGATAGCCTCTTTGGCAGCATCATTGGTAGCGATGTATCCAGCCTTTATCATCGAGTCTGCTACGATATCTAGCTTGGAACTCTTCCAACATACCGTCCCTCCACTGAGGGTGAAGACAAAACCCGAGACCGACTTACTGTCGTCCTTATCACTTTGGAAGCTCGAATCGCTAAAGGACTCCACCTGGAGTTCACCGTTATCATACACCAAGACCATCTCTTTAGTACTTCTCAAGTAATTAAGAATGTTCTTCACAGCTGTCCAATATTTCTCCCCAGGATCTGATTAATACCTACTCACTACACCTAATGAGCAAGCTACATCTAGTCTGGTACATAACATCGCATACATGATAGTCCCAACTGCCGAAACATAGGGTATCCCTTGTATGCGAGCCCTCTCCAAATCAGTCTTGGGAGACATCTCTTTGGAGAGAGTGATTCCTATACAAGCGGGTAAATTACTATGCTTAGAATCTTCCATAATAAAGCTCTTTAGTATGGTGTCAATGTACCTGAATTGGGACAATCTCAACATCCGTCTAGATCTATCTCTATAGATCTTTATCCCCAGGATGTAGGAGGCATCATTTAGATCTTTCATGGAGAACTTGTGTGATAAGAAGAGCTTGACCGAGTGTAGCGTAGGAACATCGTTTCCTATCAAGAGTATGGCATCCACGTACAATTCAAGGAAGACAACCATACTCTCTACAACCTTCTTATATATACATGGTTCGTCTACATTTTTGATGATGTCAAACTCTTTGAAAGCTTCATCAAAACAGATGTTCCAGCTCTGCGATGCCTACTTTAATCCGTAGATTGATTTAAGCAGCTTGCACACGCTTCCGCTGCTCCCACTGTCTACGAAGCCCTCTGGCTGTGTCATGTACACGCTCTCTTCTAAATCACCATTTAGAAAAGCGGTCTTGACGTGCAACTGCCGGATTTCATAGTCATGGTATGCAGCAACAGCAAGTAGGATCCTGATGGACTTAAGCATAGCCACTAGAGAAAAGATTTCATCATATTCTACACCTGGTCATTGACGAAAACCTTTTTCTATAAGTCTAGTTTTGAAAGTCTCAATTTTTCCATCTACACCAATTATCTTCTCAAGATCCACTTGCTCCTGATGGGTTTTACCCCTTCAGGAGCAACTTTCAAAGTCCATACTTTGTTGGTGTATATAGATTCCATCTCAGATCGCATAGCATCCAGCCATTTCACAGAGTCTCCACTTGTGATGGCCTTCTCGAAACTAGTTGGGTCATCATCTTCCATGATGCAATCCTCACTCCCACCGTTTATGAGAAAACCGTAGTATCTCTCAGGTAAATGAAGAACCCTACTAGATCTACGGAGTGGCTGAGCTTCGTCGGGGACTATTGAATCCTTCGGTTCTACCAAATTGTCAGTTTTAGTTTGTGTTGCTGGAACTTCTTCCAATTCTACCTCATTACCACTAATCTCTTTCACAAGAAATTCCTTTTATAAATGGGTGGCAAGTCGAGAAACAAACACCTTTTGTTGCTCGGTGTGGTAGAAGATATTCCCTCGTGAAGATTTAGGATATCCTACAAATTTGCACAAAACTGACCTTGCCTTGAGCTTGTCCGGATTTTTTGCATTTTAACATAGGCCGGACAACCCCATATCTTAACTTGTTTAAGAAATAGTCTCTTTCCATTCCATATCTTATATGGAGTGGTAGGCAACGGATTTGGTCGGAACCCTATTCAATAAGTATGCAGCTATCTCAAGTGCATAAGCTCAAAAGGAAATAAATAACTCGGCAATACTCATCATAAAGCGCACAATATCTAATAGGGTGCGATTCCTCCACTCCGAAACTCCATTGTGCTGTGGTGTATACGGAGGAGTAAGCCGAGAGAAAATCCCATTCTTTTTTAAGTAGTCTCTGAATTCCGTGCTCTGGTATTCTCCTTCCTGTTCAGATCGAAGGATTTTAATATTTTTACCCATCAGGTTCTCAACTTCGTACATATATTCCTTGAATTTCTCAAAAAATTCATATTTGTGTTTTAACAGGAACACATGTCCGTATTTTGAGAGATCATCGGTGAATATAATAAAGTACGAGGAACCATTCCTGGCACGTGTAGACACAGGACCTGCATACATCACTATGTATCAGTCCCAAGAGTTCAGTAGCTCTTTCTCCGTGTCCAGTAAACGGAGATTTGGTCATCATTCCTTTGAGACATAACTGGAAAGTTTCACAAGATGTAAGTTCGAACGGATTCAAATATGCATCCTTATGCAACTCAGCTAGTATTGTCACATTGATATGACCTAGTCTACAATACCATAAGAAGGCTTCGTTCATTTCTGAACTGTTCTTCTTATGTGTGTTCTATATACTTAGAACTTTGTTGTGATTTAGAACGTATATACGGTTATACAATGTACCATACCCAATCAACACTTGATTTAGGAAAATATTCACAATATTTTTGGTACGAAATAACAGTCGCTCAGAATTATTGTGTTACCACTTGGTAATACAAGGTGATATTCGCCAACTATTTTGGCTGCAATAATTACACCATTCTCTACTACTAGAGACTTATCACCCTTTTCCAGTTCTCTACCTATCTTTAGCCCATGTAAAAAATTATATACATGGGATCCTGATCTGGTATCTAATACTCAGGACGTAGAGTTAACTGAGAAACGGTTCTTGGTAACGAACACACCCGAAAATGATGCATCAACATACTTATTCTTCGTTTGGGTGGCGTGAGAATCATGATATTCCTCTATTCCTTACTTAGACTTATAACAATCATAACATAGAGCGGAACCTAGCCTAGTATAATAAGTGTGTTCGGTCAATACATCCATATTATTATCTTAATTAAGGCGTATCATTGGTCGCTACTAAGAGAGAGAGAAGGATAATCACTTTTGTGTGCGCTCTTTACAAGATTAAATTAGTTATTATTTTATCTAATCAGGATGGCTCCCACTGTTTTTATCAAATCTTCCTTCAAACCTTAAAAGATAAGATTAGCTGGGATTAATTACACCCTACAAATTCGCCAATCGTTCGGCCAGGCAGGTATTGGTATTCCGAGGGAGTCTCCCCATGCTTTTGCATGGAACTAATTAAATAACCCCGTTTCCACAGGGGCATCACCCCGTTAACACCTTTCTTAGACACCTAATAGATTGGCTAATTGTAAAGTGGAAAACTCTCTCAGGAGTAACTCTTACTCGCAGTGGATATCGGGATCCAACTATCATATAGAAGGTATGCAATCTCATTGCAAATTTCAACACTTGAAATTCCCAATATTGATTTTACCCCATGCGATTTATGATCTTGACAAGGTCAATAAACTATAAACCGTAAGTCAAGTACAACCCGTTCATTTCTTGATTGAATTAAACCCATCCGCATGACCCTTGACAAGATCAACAAGGCCGCACGACTACTCTAATCCAATCGCATCACATGCGGCAGATAAACATTAATCAGCTACCGCACACTACGCCTTGACAAGGTCAACAAACGCAGCACGAATACTAAATAACACTTATCTGAAATGACGGAGGGCTGCGTTGGTTTTTAAGAAAACCTTTAGCGTAATGAACTTGATATCATTATAGAATCTATTGATTTTGAAAAGGAGTGGTTTAAGCTTCGCTTTTAAAATCGAGTAGTTTTCGAAAACAAACCGAATAGCTTTTACAAGCTTTTGCTAAAGAGTTCACTCCCGGTGAAGGGATCTCAGCTCTTTCCTCATCGAATGAGGTGCTAGATATTCATCAAGTAATACCACTATGCAAAGCAAAAGCTACAGAAGCTATGATGATAAACCGAGTGGGTTGTAGTATTTGCTAGTTTTGCTAAAGACGTCACTCCTAGTGAAGGGATCTCGGCTCTTTTCTCATCGAATGAGGTGCTGGATATTCATCAAGGAATACCACTGTGCAAAACAAGAACTAGAGCTACCTTTTCAAAAACTTTTGATTCTACAACATTTTTAGTTTTCTTTTCTTTTCATTAATCTCATTAATGAAGTCCCATCATTTAATGTTTCCTAAACATCACAGAAAATGAAACAAAAATAGAACGTACGCTTATGCCATCCGCATCCGCCACGGGGTCCCGTCATGCACCGTTAGGTTACTTAACTAACGGCAGAGCGGGGGCTGGACTAGCGCGGGTGCAAAACATAAGCAATGTTTATTATATATATCATATATATAGCATTCGTTTCACACTGTTATATGATCACATCATAGAACCAAGCAACAGAAGTCAACATATGAAATATTGGATATACTAGGAGATCCGTGTTTTAAATTCAGCTAGTAATGAAAAACATGGATTCCACAATCATGATGAATAGCCAAACCCACATCTCTAGACCCTTACGAGAGCGACAAGCAACCCTGCCAATTCTAGAGTTAGGAGACTCAGTCTCGACTTCTCGAGATGGTCTCCTACTGAACTCCAGAACCCAATTACTTGTGCTCCCCACCTTGGGTCTATCCTAATGCGGAAAAGTAAATAATATATATCAATGGTGACATCATCCTTAACCCGGAAGTTTCCCAATAAAAGAATATTACATACAAATTTTACATGAATGAAAATTGAAAAACTCTTATATCACATAAAACCCCCGGTTATTCATTCACGACTATCCAATATAATCACAGCAACACATAACATCACATTGCATCAACGTAAATAAATACGTGTATCCCAAATTCCGTTGATATATAGTAACGAGATTTGGGATACCCCACATATTACACTTACGGTCGCATAAAAGAAATGAAAAACTATAATAATTAGAATCTGTATTTCCTTAGACATCATAAACCCGGAATATCTTATATTCCGAATTTCATGCCTAACCCTATAAACCTTGCATTTTAGTCTCATATCGAAAACACTTTTCAATAACTTAGTCGGGTAATTCAACAAGATTCCCGACTACCCGATCGAATGCCTGTCGGAAACTTTAGTAGATGGTCGCACCCCCGATACCGTCGATGAAGTGCACTTAGGCGGAACACCATGGCCATGAGCACCCGAATGGTTGCTTTTGGCAACGGGGTTCTCCTACAGTCACTTGGTCGGGGCTATGGGGCGTGGCTATCTAGTAAAGTTATTCGGCGAGTATTCGCGTACGATATGCGATTGCAACGGAGTTTCGATCCGAATCAAAACTTCATGGCAATCGATCAAAATAGACTACAATACTAGATTTACAAAATACCAACTAGTTTTCACAAAACTAATTATTTTGGATTCTAAAAATTGTATCACATATCATCAAAATCTATACGACGCTAAACATTTCGATCGATTTATCGAACACCCACAAAATGCAGAGATCTCAACAACTTGAGTCTCGTTAAAAACATCCAGAAAGTGTCAAATATTCAAATGGAGCAGCACAAGAAAAATAAATCCCAACACACTCCAAACTGCGGCGGAACCGCAGCCAAACTAGGGTCTAGGTCACGGTTCAGCGGCACTTTTCAGAAGTTAGGGTTTCAAATTTCTTCTGGCTCCATAAAAAACCCTGCACAATTTTCTGAATATTTTTAATCACAAAAATTTCAACTTTTGAAAAATCAACAGAAACATGCTATTTTGCGGGTTTTCAAACTCGATCGAACACTTTAATATCATAAAGACTTTTCCTAATCTTCTAGCATGGCTCTGATACCAGTAAAGTGTATGTTAACACCACAATAGGGTTTAAACGGACATCACACATGCAATTTTAAAATTTTCTAGTTGCTAATCAATACTAAACAAGGATCAAACTAGATTATTAGAGTTTAAACTATGGTATCATAAACTATACTAAGAGATGGATGGCTACAGCCTTTGTAGACTGTGTCCTTCTCTTCTAAAATTCTGGGTTGAGGTCCACGCGACTCCACTAGGCTCCATTTGAAGGTTGAACAAACTTTCTTTGATGACCTTCGTGCCGAAGATGTTACACCCAAAGTCCGCTAATCCAAGCAATCTCTTCACTAAACTCTTTAGTGAAGTAAACACACTACACCAAAATGCTAATCTAGTGTAGGGTGGTGAAGTATGGGTTTTTTTTGCTTACTAGGGTTCTCACAAGCTCAAGGGTTCACAACTCATATGAGAGATTGAGCTTGGAGGTGGAGGTGGAGGTGAAGAAGATAGAGAGAGCTAGAGAGCAACTCATCACATGAGCTCTCAAGTGAAGAAAATAACTCAAGTGTAGAATGAAATATTGTATGGCTTCACAAATATCAACTCTATTATTGAAGCATGGAATTCAATTCAATATAAAATTGAACCATGCTTCAATAGTAGATCCAAACCAATATAATATAAAGCAAATCCATGCTTCACCCCTCCACAAAAGTCTCCCCATTTTCCACCTCACCATTTCTATTTTTCAAAAATAGAAAATGCCATGCAATGCTTCATATAATATATACACACATTAATTAATATATATATATATATATATATATATGTATGTATGTATGTATGTATAATGAAGAATAATTAGTGAGCTAAAAATATTAGTTAATATATAATTATATCAAATATAAATATATATCATATTATTAAATCAACACTTATTTAATAATCTGGTTATATCACATATAACCGACTAATATCATTTATCTGTATATCACATTATCAAATCAACACTTGATTCAATAATCCGGTTATATCACATATAACCTAACTGATAACAAATACCCGCCAGATTACAATACGGTATCTCAAACTCGTATTTAATCAGGCCCCCGCACATATCATCATATGTGCCCTACTTCGTTTCTCTTAAACCAGGAAACTTCTATGTGGGACTCTAAACACTCGTCAATACGCCAACAATAAGTGACGATCACATCAGTCACCCACAAGCCGTCGGCGGTACTAGCTGGACGTAACGGCTGCCCAGGTATTGAGCTAATAGAAAATCAGCAAGCAAGTTTGTCCAAACTCCCATGAAGCCTATAGTAACACTTACCGTATAGTCTGGCCTCTTCTTCTAATATGTCGCATATCGAGTCTTGGGGTGGTATCGTCAGACCCCAATAACTTGATAAATCATGCCGATATAAGGCCTATAACGGTACGAGAAACTACTGATAACACTTACCAGTAAATCTCATCAACAGCCATGACCAGGGACTTCCTGTTATAGCCAATCGAGCATAGCGCAACATTAACTCTCTATACCGGGAGAGACAAAACCCCTCCTATCGCTCATTGCCTCTATGTGACTCGGGACTATACCCAAAATCCACCTATTTGCACGACTCCTTTGAGCCGTAGTAGGAAGGAAATCAAAGCACGGTGGAAACCACACAAGACTCTATGACGATCTCGGGTCTACAGTCTAACCTGTACCAGTGTCACCAGAGAACCGCTATCTGACGATAGGTATAGTACCATGTAAGAGTTCTCGGCGAGTCATGTTCAGTGTACCCATTCTCTAATGAGCACCTGTGTACAATCTTTGATGTCAAACACCAATGGATATGGGATCAACCATCGCCCCATACAGGGTCAAGAAACGTACACACTAGTCTACTCTGGAATATCGATGCCCTGTCTCGATATTCTCTCGACTAGGAACAAGTGAAGGATGTGCTTATGGACTGCCCAGGTCCCAGTAGTATGATCCGCATCATAGTCCTAGTAGTCAAGCCTACATGCTAAGGGCTTTATCAACATGTTTATGAGAGACGGTATAATAATACCAATGAACATGTTAAGATAAAGGCAACCAGATAGCATACTATCATATCGAGTAAGAAAGTCCTCCATATATATGTCTAAGTATCCACTAAATCATACAATAATGGCCTCTAGGGCATACATATCACTAACAAAAATATAGTTTTTTCATGGTTAGTGTTGCAATGAACTAACTAAAGATTGGATCTTTTCCTCTCTTGAAGTTGAAAAAGGAGATCCTAAGGTTGGAAGAAGGCCGTAAGGAGCTTAGTGATGGTTTCAAGTGATGCAACTTGATAGGAAAAGTGGTTTGGATGGAGGAAAAGGTAGGTTTGGATCGATTTCCATGGTTTTGGAGATGATGTGAGAGTGAAGGAAGTATTGAAGAGGAGGAGGAAGAAGAAAATGAGAGATGATGGAAATGAGAGATGGAGAGGGCATGGTGTTAGGAGCTTACCCATACCTCTCTCCCTCCCCCCTATAGTATAATTAACCCATACCTCTCACACTTAAAACCATCTCCCATGTTTCCCTCTCTTTCTCTTTCTCAAAATTCTAATTTTTAAATAAAAACACAAATGAAAATGTTAAACCCTTGTTGACCTTGCCATGCTACCTTAAGTGGAAATTATGAAAGAAAACTTAGTTTTAATGCCAAGGTAAGAAAACCTAGTAAGATAAATGTTCTCATATTTAATAAAATTCATTTTATTTCCAATTAAATTCCAAAAATAAATATTTAAATTTTTTGAAATGTTACAATATCCCCTTAAGAAAATTCGGTTCTCGAATTTAAATTTAAGTCCAAATCTTTAAACATTTCGATAATCAAATCAACGGGGCTCTGAAGTTCCACACAAGCTAGAAATACAATAGTGCAACGTGTGTGCAAGAAAACAAAAGTGTGAAACTCAGATAACCGAATCTCTAGCAAATGCTATAAGAATCACAAAAACTATGGTGCAAAGTGCGAAACAACCGTTTAAATCAAGCACACAACTATAGCCATAGCCATAATGAAATATCTATAGCACACGATCAAGCATAAAAATAATCAAAACTATAATGCATAAATATATCCCATCAAAGTGCAATGCACGAAAATGAAATCAACCGCAACGAGCGTTCACAAAAACTAAATCGCGTGTGACGGGTGTGCACAAAATCATCAAGTGCAACAATTGTGCACGAAAACAACATCATGTGCAACGGATGTGCACGAAAATAATACCAAGTGCAGCGGGGTGTATGAAAATAATATCAAGTGCATCAAGGTGCATGAAAATATCAATCAAGAGCAACTAGTATGCACAAAATATCAATCAAGTACAACCGGTGTGAACAAAATATCAATCAAGTTCAACTGCACAAAACATCAATCATCAAAACACAAGAGTCAAACAACCGATATCGAAGTACACCTTCTTCAACGTTGAATGTGTGATACTCGGATCACTAAAACACAAATAAAAATGACCGACATTGAAATATATCTCCTTCAACATCGGTAGGTTCCTGAGCACCCAAAGTTGGCAGCGTAAGGACTCCCACTTTCCTTCTGCCCACGGTCTGGCGTCCTCTGCCTCTGGGTTGCCGTCCTCTTAGTACAGGACCACCAAATCCATGGCATCTTGGTAAAACTGCTGGGTGCGGAACTTCCTCCTTGCTATGACGCCTCATGGTACAAGCCCTGGCGAAATGACCTGACTTCCCGCACTCATAACACACCGGCGGTGGCCTCTGGCCCTGTGGATAAGCGCCATACAACTGGCTTTGGGTCTGATCTCTATCACTACTGTATCCTGGAAAGAACACGCTACGGCCTCTACCTGTATTATCTTTGCCGAACTGCCTAGAAACCGGCACATCAAAACGAACCCGCTTTGGTTCCGAAACAGCTGCAATCTCATCATAACGTTCCTCTATAAGTGTAGTTGCATCCAAAGCCTCTGCATACGTATCAAAATGCTGGGCACCGATAGAGAGGAACAACTGTTCATCGAGACCTCGCATGAATCTATTAATCCACTTCTCTTCAATATCGATCAAGTAGAAAGCATATCGTGATAATTACGTGAACTACAGGTCATACTTGGCTACGGTCATATCTGGAGTCTTACGCAAAGACTCGAATCTACGAGCTCATGCATCTATAAAGCTCTGCAGAAGAAACCTGGCTAAGTACACATTCGAGAACTCGCCCCATATCATCGGAGGAAGACACACTTCTCGGCCTCTCTCGATCGACTCACATCAGGTCTGAGCATGACCCTCCAAACGGAAACTGGTCAACTCAACTGATCTCGCATCGGAGCATCTTAACGAACAAAATACCCTAGCCATCTTATCCAGGAATGACTAAGGATTCTCTGTCACATCCATCCCAGTAAACACCGATGGCTTCAGCTTCATGAATTCTGGAAGCGATATCTCGATAATCCCATCAACGACTAGTATAACTGTCTGAATGGTAAGCAGCACAATGACCTCCAGAGTAGGCTAAACAACATCAGGCCTCTGAGTCTGGCTGGCCTAAAGCAATGAGCCGACCATCTGGTGCAGATCCTGAACACTTGCCTACAAACGAGAAATCCTATCAAGCGAAGGAACAACATGTTCCTGTGTCACCGGGATACCACCCTGATTAGTCCTTGTCTCAGATGAGCTGCCCTAACCTCGTCTATCATCGCAGCCCTCTCGGTTCATATAGAAATGGTGATTGGAACAAGCAACAAGAATCGATGATGATAGATCAACTGAAATGAATAGAAGAAAAGATTTCAAGATATTTCCTAAGGTTACTTAGGCAAAGTATCGTATCGTAAATATGCCGTGGAACATATGTAAGGTATATCACTCTACTTAGTACCTACTCCAACATACCAAGGTCAACCTACGAAAGTTCGGATCTAATACCCTCAAAATCAAGTTTAAGTTTCGTAAAGTTAAGCCTAGGTTCTGAAAATAATGCTCTAGACTCCACATAGTCAAATCTAGACTCAACAAAGGTTAAAACTAGTGCTCTGATACTAACTTTGTCACGACCCGGAAATGGCACGTGACCGGTACTTGAATCACATGAAATCTACAGGACCCCACCATAGCCCAAATAAGCCAAAAACCAGGATATAAAACATTTATAAGAAAATAATGGAGGTGTAGTTTTGAAAAGGGGTTTCTAATATAAAATCAAGTTTGTTTTGAAATATAAATAAGTTTGATTGAAAACAATTTCGTCGTTTAAAATTGGGCAGCACCTCCTTTATAAATTTTAAAGAAAACGCTGTACAATGCATAATATATACAAAATTATCCCTAACGGGAGCTAGCTTACACATCCAAACGGTGGAGACACAATCCATGCAAATACACGCGCGCGCACGGCGCTCAAGGCGAAGAATAACAAGAAAAACCATAATATAATATAACAACACCAAGTCGACTCCACTCAAATACAACATCCAAAACACATAAACATCTAAGTCGCTAAATATATAAGTGGTTGATGGATTTTTTAACTAGATACAAAAGAGTATATACATAAACAAAAACGCGATTACGAAACAACCTTGTAACCCACTTAGCAAAAGCAATCACCCGAAGAAAAAAATATGCCAGTAAGCCATTATTGATCCGAGCGGTCGATCATGTAAGAAACTATGGCACAACAGGGATAAATTGCCAACTCGTAAGTAAAAAGATATCATAAGGTAGAAATCGAAATGCATAATGATCTACCTAGGTCATAAAGTATAATACTATCATACTATATAATAACATATATATACTATATAAGTACTATAAGTACATCCCAATAGAGTGTGTAAACATCTCATATATAGCATATATCCAAGTAAGCATATAAAGTAGCCGAAATATTTATGTATTTAAATCGTTTCAAAATAACCGTATGATATTTATATCACGGCACGAGTAGCGGACGTTGATTTATGAAGAAATATATGCATTTGTTTAAAGTATACATTATGCCTTTTAGAAAGGATTAATTAAGAGGGTTTCTTTTTTAAAGTTTCTTGTGTCATCATAGACACGTGGGAAAATAGGGATATTATTAGCTTGTTTGGAAATCTCTTTAATGAACATCGATATATGAAAATAGTATTTCAGGTATTGTCTCTATGAAAATTCATGTTCTCCTACAATATAGAATAAACCATCTCATTCTATGCAGGGCATCTATATTGATCCCTCACAAAGCATAATATGAGATAACATCTATCTACAATATATATAAGTATCAGCGCATCATATCGGGTTACGCAACATGGAATTATATCATCCAATAGATCATCATCATCAAATGAGTGTCCATCATCGACACTCTAAGTCATCATCAAATGAGTGTCCATCACCGACACTCAAAATCTCAATTTCATCTTCGAACACCGGCCATATCCACCGTGTTCAAGACTATCACCGGTCGGTATCCTTTGGATATCCGCCGTGATCCAAACTATCGTATCGATCATCCTTACTAGGCTTTTCGTACCTCCCTACGGCCTCGCAACCTTTCGGAGTCGTACCGGGTCTACCATGTATCCGTAATCGGTTATCCCCTACCTCGATTCAGATATCATATCATAAAAACAAGAAAACTTATGGTGGACATCCAAATTATCATATCAAGAGAAAACCGTATTTTTAAACATGCATAGGTTTTATAAATCACACCGCGGCCTTTCAAATCCATAGAAAATATCAAGTTCCGAAGAACACATACATAATTCATCTTAGCTACAGTTGGCAACAATCATATACGAATATCCATGATAATGGTATTCTTATATCAAAATCAGCAAGTATCATACATACAAGCACAGATAACTAAAACACGAATGAGCATGGCAGTTTTTACTGTGTCATGACAGTACTAATGAAGTGTCACTCCCTGCTTCCCAGTGTACGACGAAGGGGACGCAACGAGATCCTCTACGTATATACTTATAAGTACATACGCTAAGCGTATCTAAGCAATATAAAAGTAAATCACAAGAGACAAGAGATATAGAAATAACAGCAACTTTATTAATAACGTTCTTTTATACAATTGGAATGAAAAGCGATGCCTAAACAATGGCATAACAGGAAATGAAAATACTGAATAGAACAAGGTACAATGTCTAGAGTTCGGGGTCTTCGTGAAATTGATCCAAGTCTTCACCGGTGGGCTCGATCTCCGCTGGGTCCAAAACACCTGACGACATTCAAAGAAAAAAGAAATAGAATGTCGTCAGCGAACAGGTCGCTTGGTAAGTCCCAAAGATAAGGAGGAATTAGAAAGACAGAATAAGAGGTATCTTCAAAAGTTGTATACTATTTGTTGTGATGTTGTATTAACGTTGTTGTTTGTAACTGGTACACAAGAATGCCAGTGTATACGAGAAGGGTCTCTATATGCTAGAGACCAGGGCAAACGGAAAATAGAGTACAAGGCTCCGTTAGAAGGCCCGGAACAACGGCAATTGGATTCATGTTAGGTATCTTAAGTCTGACCGTCCCGTACCACTTTTAACATCTTCCGTACCAAACTACCCCTTAAAATCCCATAGTGTTTTGATTGTATTGTTGTATTGTATTGTGTAAGTTGGATGACTGACCAAAACCATGATATCAGCAAACAGATTGTAACTGCATAATCAGGTAAATGGAATAACGGAATAATGGATGTATATCCATGGTTTGATTCAGTCAAGTTGTATAGATTGTTAACTGGATTCTGGGATTCATGTATTCATATTGAGTTGGAATATTAAAGAATATAGATTGACTTGAATCATATTCAAGTCAGAAATAATCAGACTCAAACCCGAGTCAGACCAAAAGAAATGTAAGACGAAGTTCTATATTTGTTAGAGTCATTATTGTAATTTATAAAACTTGAGAGGGTTTTATGTAAAAATACTTTTGTATAGTTTTCAAGGTATATCTCAAGTATTTATTATTCGTCTTTATAGTTACAATGAGTGTGATTTTATTTTTTCTTATTTCTAGTGAAAATATCCTAATTATATAAATAAAGGTATTAATTTATAATATTGATTTATTTAAAATTCATTGCATTTTAATGTAACTTTTAATCTTGTAATTTTTTAGGAAAAGGTAGAAACTTTATCTTATAATAAAATAGATGTTTATATGATAAATATACCTATGTTTATACAAGAATAATTTTTAATAAATATTTTATTTTCCAAAAATCTCATTTTACTTAAATGTCGTATTTTAAACCTTTCGAGACCGAATGCTCCTTACGGAGATCTGAATCTCGCACTACTAAGCCCGAGGGTGCACGATAAACCGTACTATCCCTAACGAGTTCCCCAAAGGTGGGTTGTAGTGGCGCTTTGCAAAGATTTAATAAATACTAATCATTTAGAAAACGGTTTTATAAAGATAAGGTATTTATTTGTAGAAGAGTGTAAATTTCCGTATTTTAGATTCTAGGGTTTCCTAAGACAACTAACATATTTCTAAATGGTCTAAACGATAAGTCATTAGAAGCCTCAAATCGCCTCTTCACTGCCAATTGCGGCCAGGTAAGTGCCAGGTGAATGGGAGGCTCTCCACTACAAGTAGTGGTCCTAATTAAGTAACCACTCGCCTTAGACACACTTTCCTAGACACCACAAAGTCAGGTTTAGATAAACGATCGATGTCCACTACATATCGTATTTTCCTATTAAAAGATATTGTTTTAAAATTGTTTAAAACTTAGAACTTTTAGAAAAGGTTTTATTAAGAAAAGGGTATTTAAATGTAAAATCTTGTATTATCGTATTCTAAGTTTTGATGATATCAATTAGGGTTGTATTTGCGTGTGTGTGGAGGTAGGTCATTATCTCGTGATCTACTTTAAGGTATAGCAATGTTAAAGGGTTAAATGTGATAAACTAAATATGGTGGTATTTAAGTGCAAAAATACGGTATCATTTCATGTGTGAAAACTTGTTCAAATTAATTTTTAAGTGATTAGTAGTATACATGAATATGTTTAAGCATTATGGAATTGGTGATAAGTGAGATTTTATAGAAAACTGAATCGGAAATCGGGTTGTTCCGATTTCCGTCGGGTTTGTAAAGTCGTATTATTATGAAGGAAAAGAAAGGTAGAAAAAGGGGGACTTACGGGTTTGGACAACGCTAGAGAGTGAGAGGAAGGTAGAGGGTTTGCCGGTGCGTCGAAACGTCGTTGAGAGCTCCTAGCACGATCACCGGAATTTCGCCGTCGATTTCGTCAGCGCTTCGCCTTTCGCTCGTTTTCTAACGTACCAAGTTCTCTTGGAATTTTGAGAGAGTGGACTTAGAAAAAGTGATGTGAGGGTAGAGGGTATGGAGGGTTTATATAGGGCTAGGCTAGGGTTAGGGTTTTAAATTAAAAAAATATAAAAATTATATAAAAAATCATTAGATTCATTAAAATTGGGAGTAAAAGAGATTTAATGGGCATTTGATAACCGATCCAAATATTTAAAGTGTGCAGGTGAGAAGACCAGGTCAACACGGAACTTTTCCGTGTTGATGACTCGGCCGTCCGGCCGAGTCCGGCCGGCGGCGCCGGCCCGAGTCGGGGTGTCGTTGGGTGGGGGGTCTCCTTGGGGGATTTATGGTATATTTAGTTTTTGGTCTTCAGTTCAAGTTTTGTGAGTTATGGCATTTTGACTGTTGACTTCCGAAAGAATTTAAAACAAAATAAATACAAAAATAATATGGGGCATTGGATTTGAACTCTGGTGGCTTGGTTCAGCAGTGCAAGGTATTACCAATGAGCTACAAGCTCCTTCTTGTAATTATTGTGGGAAAATAACTATTTAAAATGCTAACAGCAATATTAAATACCCCAAGTATACTTTAATTTTAAAACAATTTTATGTACACTAAAAATGGAGTTATTTAAAAACAAAATAATTACTTATATATATATTGTGCTCAGGTTAAAATACTCCTTTATGGATTTTTTAAAAATTTAAAAAAATTTGTATAGAAAAGTGTATAGGAAAATTAGGGTTGTTACATTCTACCATCCTTAAAAAATTTCGTTCTCGAAATTTGAAAAAGGAAAGTGTAACAGTTTTAAGGAAAGTCTGATGACTGTAATATAGATAGTGTATAAAATTGACCAAGTGATACAAGGGTGAAAAGGGCTTACCGGTGTTATCTTAACCTACAGTCTTGGCTTCTACGGCTTCTAATGTGAATGCCTGCCGCCGTGGTACATTCCTTCTAGCTGGAGGCACATTCTGCCTTTGGGGCCTCTTTCTCTGCCCTCTAGGCATGTCCCTCATTGCTTGTTGAAATTGGCGAGTAAGTTGTACAGCTGGTGGAGCAGGTAGTACAGGTCTGGGAGCAGGTGCCTGAAGAGCTGGTCGCTGCGGATAGTTGGTGGATGTGTGAGTTGAGTTGTTATTGTAAGAACAGTTCCCAATTCCGTGGTTGGATGCGCCACAAATTAGACACAAGCCTTTGCACGCCTACAGTCCTTCCACAAGTGTCCCTTTCTTCTGCAGTAGTAGCAGAAATCTGGACTTGACTGATTGTTGTTTTCTTCTGGTCTCTTGGGTTCAAACGATGGACTTAAAGAGGCTCCTCCTGCCATTTGAGTGGCAGGGCGTTTCAAACCGGCAGATTGAGGTCTGCCCCTTGGTTTTATCACCGCTTCATAACTGCGGGCAGCTTCCAAAGCATCCTCATGTGTCAGAAATTTTCCCGTGGCTAGAGCAGCCTGAATCTTCGTGTCCAGTCCTTGTTGAAAGCGACGGGCTCTGATCTCGTCTGTCGGTATCAAGTGTGCCGCGAATCGGCTTAACATGGTGAATTCAGCGTCGTATTCATCTACTGATTTGTCCCACATTGAACCCTGTTATAAATGAATAAACTGCTGCTCCATGGCAAACCTGGCAGTCACAGGGAAGTATTTCGCGTCGAACTTCTCGCGAAAAGTCTTCCATTCAATAGGCTGTACCAGACGGCTTTCTTCCGCCTTCCACCAGTTGCGAGTATTATCCATGAGCTATAGCTTCGCCATATGGACCCAAGCTATGTCTGGCACTTGTACTGCTGCCAAATCATCTTCGATACTTTGTGCCCATTCTTCAGCTTCAAGAGGGCTTCCTTTACCAGAGAACTGCTTGGGGTATAAAGCCCTGGATTGCTTTACCCCTGGTGCGTCGATCTCAGGACGGTTCAGGAGTTGTTGCTGTCCCTCAAAAAGGCTGCGAATTGCTTCAAGTAGCACTGTTTGCTCGGTGGGTGGTGCAGGAACAGCTAGTGCGAGAGGTAGTGCTGGAGGTGTGTTGTTGACATTGGTGCTGGTGTTGTTCGGGGAATCCATAACCTTGAAAAAAAAATTTGGGTTAGGACAGATTCAAATACATGAAATGATAAGATTCAAGGAATAGAAATTTGTAAGATTCAAGAAACATGAATTGTAAAGAATGTTTTAGTTGCTGGTTCTTGTGTTATATTGCTTAGGTTGTTCATGCAGACCAGAACTGCATGATAGAGATTCATACAACTCTGACCTGCATGGGCCACCAACAAAACCTGTCACGCCCCGCTTCCCAGTATACGGCGAAGGGGACGCGACGAGGTCTGCTACGTATATACTTATAAGTACATACGCTAAGCGTATCTAAGCAATATAAAAGTAAATCACAAGAGACAAGAGATATAGAAATAACAGCAACTTTATTAATAACATTATTTTATACAATGCATGAAAAGTAAATACAATTGGAATGAAAAGCGATGCCTAAACAATGGTATAACAGGAAATGAAAATATTAAATAGAATAAGGTACAATGTCTAGAGCTCGGGGTCTTCGTGAAATTGATTTAAGTCTTCACCGGTGGGCTCGATCTCCGCTGGGTCCAAAACACCTGACGACATTCAAAGAAGAAAGAAATAGAATGTCGTCAGCGAACAGGTCGCTCGGTAAGTCCCAAAGATAAGGAGGAAATAGAAAGACAGAATAAGAGGTATCTTCAAAAGTTGTACACTATTTGTTGTGATGTTGTATTAACGCTGTTGTTTGTAGCTTGGTACAGAAGAATGCCAGTGTATACGAGAGGGGTCTCTATATGCTAGAAACCAGGGCAAACGAAAAATAGAGTACAAGGTTCCGTTAGAAGGCCCGGAACAACGGCAATTGGATTCATGTTAGGTATCTTAAGTCTGACCGTCTCGTGCCACTTTTAACATCTTCCGTACCAAACTACCCCTTAAAACCCCGTAGTGTTTTGATTGTATTGTTGTATTGTATTGTGTAAGTTGGATGACTGACCAAAATCATGATATCAGTAAACAGATTGTAACTGCATAATCAGGTAAATGGAATAACGGAATAATGGATGTATATCCATGATTTGATTCAGTCAAGTTGTATAGATTGTTAACTGGATTCTGAGATTCATGTATTCATATTGAGTTGGAATATTAAAGAATATAGATTGACTTGAATCATATTCAAGACAGAAATAATCAGACTCAAACCCGAGTCAGACCAAAAGAAATGTAAGACGAAGTTCTATATTTGTTAGGGTCATTATTGTAATTTATAAAACTTGAGGGGGTTTTATTTAAAAATACTTTTGTATAGTTTTCAAGATATACCTCAAGTATTTATTATTCGTCTTTATAGTTATAATGAGTGTGATTTTACTTTGTCTTATTTCTAGTGAAAATATCCTAATTACATAAATAAAGGTATTAATTTGTAATATTGATTTATTTGAAATTCATGGTATTTTAATGTAACTTTTAATCTTGTAATTTTGTAGGAAAAGGTGAAAACTTTATCTTATAATAAAATAGATGTTTATATGATAAATATACCTATGTTTGTACAAGAATAATTTTTAATAAATATTTTATTTTCCAAAAATCTCATTTTTCTTAAATGTCGTATTTTAAACCTTTCGAGACCGAATGCTCCTTGCGGAAGTCTGAATCTCGCACTATTAAACCCGAGGGTGCACGATAAACCGTACTATCCCTAGCTAACGAGTTCCCCAAAGGTGGGTTGTAGTGGCGCTTTACAAAGATTTAATAAATACTAATCATTTAGAAAACGGTTTTATAAAGATAAGGTATTTATTTGTAGAAGGGTGTAAATTTCCGTATTTTAGATTCTAAGATTTCCTAAGCCAACTAACCTATTTCCAAATGGTCTAAACGATAAGTCATTAGAAGCCTCAAATCGCCTCTTCATCGCCAATTGCGGCTAGGTAAGTGCCAGGTGAGTGGGAGGCTCTCCACTACAAGTAGTAGCCCTAATTAAGTAACCACTCGCCTTAGACACACTTTCCTAGACACCACAAAGTCAGGTTTAGATAAACGATCGATGTCCACGACATATCGTATTTTCCTATTAAAATATATTGTTTTAAAATTGTTTAAAACTTAGAACTTTTAGAAAAGGTTTTATTAAGAAAATGGTATTTAAATGTAAAATCTTGTATTATCGTATTCTAAGTTTTGATGATATCAATTAGGGTTGTATTTGCGTGTGTGTGGAGGTAGGTCATTATCTCGTGATCTACTTTAAGGTATAGCAATGTTAAAGGGTTAAATGTGATAAACTAAACATGGTAGTATTTAAGTGCAAAAATACGGTATATTACAAAAGCTATCATTTCATGTGTGAAAACTTATTCAAATTAATTTTTAAGTGATTAGTAGTCAACATGAATATGTTTAAGGATTATGAAATTGGTGATAAGTGAGATTTTATAGAAAACCGAATCGAAAATCGGATTGTTCCGATTTCTGTCGGGTTTGTAAAGTCGTATTATTATGAAGGAAAAGAAAGGTAGAAAAAGGGGGACTTACGGGTTTGGACAATGCTAGAGAGTGAGAGGAAGGTAGAGGGTTTGCCGGTGCGTCGAAACGTCGTTGAGAGCTCCTAGCATGATCACCGGAATTTCGCCGTCGATTTCGTCAGCGCTTCGCCTTTCGCTCATTTTCTAACGTACCAAGTTCTCTTGGAATTTTGAGAGAGTGGACTTAGAAAAAGTGATGAGAGGGTAGAGGGTATGGGGGGTTTATATAGGGCTAGGCTAGGGTTAGGGTTTTAAATAAAAAAAATATAAAAATCATTAAATTCATTAAAAATTAGGAGTAAAAGAGGTTTAATGGGCATTTGATAACCGATCCAAATATTTAAAGTGTGCAGGTGAGAAGACCAGGTCAACACGGAACTTTTCCGTGTTGACGACTCGGCCGTCCGGCCGAGTCGGGCTGAGTCGGGGTGTCGTTGGGTTGGGGGTCTCCTGGGGGGATTTATGGTATATTTAGATTTTGGTCTTCAGTTCAAGTTTTGTGAGTTATGGCGTTTTGACTGTTGACTTCCAAAAGAATTTAAAACAAAATAAATACAAAAATAATGTGGGGCATGGGATTTGAACTCTGGTAGCTTGGCTCAGCAGTGCAAGGTATTACCAATGAGCTACAAGCTCCTTCTTATAATTATTGTGGGAAAATAACTACTTAAAGTGGTAACAGCAATATTAAATACCCCAAGTATACTTTAATTTTAAAACAATTTTATGTACACTAAAAATGGAGTTATTTAAAAACAAAATAATTACTTATATATATATTGTGCTCAGGTTAAAATACTCCTTTATGGATTTTTTAAAAATTTAAAAAAATTTGTATAGAAAAGTGTATAGGAAAATTAGGGTTGTTACATGATGTGTAGTGTAACATTCGCGTTTGTGATCGTACAGCATAGCAAACATTAGAAGTTGTGCAAGTGTTCTATCAAGTGTATTCATATAAGAATAGCTCTAAAATCACATCCACGGCATCAATATCATAATCATTAACAATGCATTATGCATCGACTTTCAGTTGATAATTAGATACAAGGATATATCAATCAATCACATATATATAACGAAGTCATAATAAACAACATTGACATCAATATGGATATAATTTAGCATGGCAATTCTACATTATCATGGCAGTACCAATGATGTGTAGTGTAACGTGCAAATCTATGATGGCGCCATATAGCAATTATTAGTAGTTGTGCAGTATTCTATAAGCGTGTTCATATAAACATAGTATCGTAAACTTATTATACGAAGCATATAAGGACGAATAGTATAAACGTAGCACAACTTAACAAATTAAACGAAACATGAGCGTATAACGAGTAAAAGAAACGTAACGTGAACAAGCGTTATAAATACAATTATACAGTTTAAAATAGAAAGAAACGTTGTTTTGAAAGGAGGCTATAATATTTTTAATATAGATATTCATTTGAAATTAGCAGTACATCCTCAGTATTAAATTTTAAAATAGGAAACGAATCGTTAGTTTTACAAATAGTATAATCTTAGCATTAATAGTTTTCCCAATCGGGATACGTAGCAAGACTTCATGAGTCAAATAAATATCGGCCGCATTCGGCAATCTATCCTCATCTCATCAAGTACGAAATCTCACCTCGTTCGATCTCAATTCAAATATCTAATCTCAATCGGTATAGACCTCAAGTCACATACGCAAATATATAGCTCATATAGTATGGACATCTAGTCGCGTACGGCACATATTATTAATCATATATACTTATATATATAGCCTACTAGTTATGAATTATACACTAATTACATAGTCTATGAACTAAGTATAGGCTATGTATCCGGGTTACGTATATACATTTTTTATTCTAACTAAATTTTCTATTGAACTAGTTTCGAGGGTGCTATTCACCATCCACCCGACTCCCCTCGTAAATATAAATCTACTTACTGACGCGTCTCGAGCTAGTCGAAGCCTATGACCGTCTCGCCCTTCCTCGCCGTCTCGAAAAAATAACAACGCAAATCGCATAAAAATCTATACCGATATTGACACAAACGAGCTAAGCGCAAATAGGTTCGAACGTATGGACAACACATGCCATCCGTGTCCTAACTACGTAGAACTACCCTCGGTATCGATGTTTAAACGTCAAACGATCAAATCAGGATTTAGAAACCCAAAACTTAAGTTTAAAAGCTTAAAAATATCAGAAATCTCACATAAAACGCTTCCAGATTTTGCTATAGGCAATCTGTGAGTTTTTAGTCTATGAAAATAGCTTTGTTATCATTAAAACAAGATCCAGGCCAAAATTCAAGCCCCAATTTAAAAGTTGGGCCGACGGGAGGATGCTAGGTCGGCTTGGGCAGAGAGTTGGGGCTCCGAATTTCAAGCATGCTCATCTAATTTTTCAAATAGCTCAATACGATCTATCATTTAATTTTCAGAGATCCAATTTAGCTCCAACAGAGACTTGAACAAGGAAAATGCATGTTATGAAAATCTTAATCCGTTTTTTGATATTGTAACACTTAAAACCCAAGGATTCGTACATCAAAATACCATTAACTGTCCCTAAACAAGTTGTAATCATTAACACACTACTCTAACACCCCGCTACAACTTATACCATATCAAAAACCCATTTTTGAAAGATCAAAACTATAAAAAAAAGATTATCTTTCAGCTAAAATATAGTTTGTCATGGTTAGTGTTGAACCAAGTAAAGGTGGGATCTTTATCGCTCTTGAAGCTGAAAAGGGATATCCTAAGCTTGGAAGAAGGCTACAAGGAGCTTAGTGATGGCTTCAAGTGAGGCAACTTGATAGGAAAAATGGTTTGGATGGAGGAAAATCTTTGTTTGGAGGGTTGCCATGGTTTTGGAGATGAGGTGTGAATGGAAGTAGTATTGGAGAGGAGGAAAAAGAAGAAAATGATATGAAGAAAATGAGAGATGATGGAAATAAGAGATGGAGATGGTATGGTGTTAGGAGCTTACCCATACCTCCCCCCCCCCCATATTATAATCAAGCCATACCTCTCACCCTTAAAACTCTCTCCCATGTTTCCCTCTCTTTCTCTCTCTCAAAATTCTAATTTTTAAATAAAAACACAAATGAAAATGTTAAACCCTTGTTAATCTTGCTATGCTACCTTAAGTGGAAATTATGAAAGAAAACTTAGTTTTAATGCAAAGGTAAGAAAACCAAGTAAAATAAATGTTCTCATATTTAATAAAATTCATTTTATTTCCAATTAACTTCCGAAAATAAATCTTAAAATTTTCCGAAATGTTACAGAGATAAACGTTGAAATAAAGATCAAACAAATTGCAGAAAATAGAAAAGATCAACACAAAGGGACACAGAGGTTTTACGTGGAAAACCCAAACAGGAAAAACCATGGGCTGCAGAAGAAAACGTTTCACTTTTTGTGGAGAATTAGAGAATTTTGAGACAACAGTTATACACAACCTGTATCTCTTCTCTCTCAATCTCTCATCAATTTTCTCTCGTCATCAAACCATAGGCTATTGGTTTCACATTTATAGGTTACATTACAAGATTTAAACTTGGATTTAGTCACATATCCAATTTAAATCAAATAATAAAACTCAATCTTTTCTTTAAAATATTTATAGTATGGAATGGGTCTTCTCTAATTTGTATTAGCAATCTTATTTAAATTAGAGAATCTTATTATATCTATACCAAATAATTAAAACTTAACAGATTAGTTAGAGATTAATTAGGATTCAGGACATCCAAACACCATCGCCATCCCTAATTGTAAGCTCATAATTTAATTCTGAAATTATAATAGATTGTTTATTGTATGAAACCTTAAATACAATGAAACCCTAATACTCAGATCATAGAAGGTCCTTTTTTATCTTCTCGATATATCTCAAAACCCTAAGAAGCTAAAACTATTTTTTCATCCCTTCAAAAGATATTTTTTCTTCGCAACATCTCCTCTTATTTTTTTTGAATAAAAAACAATAAATGACGTCCATCTCCTTCTCAACATCTCTCAAACCCTAAAACTCAAACCGTACCTTGAAAAGCTTTTATCTTTCCTTCTATCTTTTCTCCATGCATGAAGCACACTCTAATAAAAGCTTCTATATAAGCATATACAAATACAAAGAATTTAAGGGGTATATATAAATAATAATTACTGTTTATCCCCCTACTTTATAGCTATTTACATCAAATCCCCCCATTTTTCAATATTTACTCCTGAACCCCCCAGTTTGTTTATGTTCCACTAAAAGCCACCCCAACTGTCATAAAAGAGTATCTTTATGAAATATTCCTCTAACTTGGTTAATATTTAGCGGAAATGGCTATTTTAATAAAAAAAAAGTAACTAGCTTCTCTTAAATTTAGTTTCTTTTATAATTAAGATAATTGAAATTAAACATCCTCTTCTTCTTCATCTTCATCTCTTTTTTCTTCTTCCTCCTCCTCCTCTCTTCTATTTCTTTCTCTTTTTTGATTTTCTAATTCAATTAAACATGGGCATATAGAGTTGATTATGATGTGGTGGATAAAAATGAAGGAGATAAAGGAAGGAGATTTTAGAAGAGATTTTGATATTTTGTGTTAACAAAGAACAAATAAGAGGAAGACGATTTGAAAGGAGATTTTGTAGTAGAAAGAAAAAAGAAGAGGAAGATGGAGAGAGCATAAAAGTGAAAGAAATTTGGATATGGATTTTAGAGTTGATAATGAGGAAGAAAAGAGAAGAAATAGATATGAATGTGGATTTTGATATTAATGATGAGGAAGAAGAGAGAGATATGAAAGTGAGTTTTAGGATTGATGATGAGGAAGAACAGAGGGGAAATAGATTTGAAAATTGATTTTGTGGCTGATAGTGAGGAAGAAGAGTAAAGAAAAAGATTTGGAAGTGGATTTTGCGGTTGATGATGAGGAAGAAGAAAGAAGAAAGTGATTTGGGATTAGGTTTTAGGGTTGATGATGAGGAAGAAGTGAGAAGAAAGAGATTTGGGAATTCTTTTTGAGAATGATGAAAAGGTAGGAGGTGATGGTTGTGATGGCGATCAAAGAGGAGTTGAGCGTCGTGGTCGCCGAAGAAGAGAATTGCGGTGATCACCGTCGGGATGGATGGAAGTAGAAGAGGAGTATGAAGGATATAGGAGATGATTATTTTGGGATTAGGGTTTATTTAATTAAGTATTTGATAATTAACTACTTTGTTAATTATTTAAAAAATTACACGAATAAATTTGATGGATGAAAATCGTTAAAGGGGGCTTTTAGTAGGGGTTCTAAAGTAAATAGCAAAAACTGAAAGGATTTGGTCTAAATAACTATGAATGGGGGGGCAAACAATAAATAATCCTAATAAGAAAGAAAAATGCTTAACATATCAGGCTTGAAATCCACAACAATCTACCCAATAAACAAACACCATAGGACTACTTGTTTATCACCAGTATTCAGATGTTGTGAGTCTCACCATTTTGTCTCTTGGGTAAATTGTAGTAGGAATTCAAGCCCGGTAGGAAAAGTATTGCTCAATAAGAAATATATTTTAGATTGTTTAAAGAGTTTTGGGTTTTTTTATCTTTCCTTCTCGAAAATCGCATATTTTGAAAAACTTCACTCACATTTGAATAATTTTAAATAACCCACTTGAAAATCCTCCGTCAATTAAATACCCTACTCCCATCCACGCCCGTAAGCTTATGTTAGGTTAATCATTAGCCATAATTACTTTTGGCTGAGTAATACCTCAGATACCACTCATCTCTCTCTCTTTCTCTCTCTCTCTCTCACATCTGCAACCATCGTTTTGAAGATCGCTGGAAACCATGGCCATGTCGTTCTTTCGCGCTTAGAAGTCTTTAAATGAAGACCGCAGGCAACCATAGCTTCATCGCTCTCCCTTTCTCAACCTCTCAACCTCACTTTGAAGCTCTAATTTGAAGCCATCGAGTATTGGGTCTATTCTCGTTTAGGTATGTATTCAGTAACAAATATGGGTATATTGTAGGGTTTATTCTATGTATTTTAGGGGCTTGATCTGTCTAATTAATAAGGCATTGAGTGTTGATTTTGGGGAAATAAAATTTAGTGCTTTCAGGGATGTTTTAGGGCTTGATCTATTTCTTTTATCCCGTTATTCAATTTTTCTCCTTTTTACTAATAGAACCATTTGGTATTATTATTCAGCTAGTAGTTTCTTCTTAATTTTTCTCCTTCGTTTCTTTTGAAACCAAAATAAAGATGATGGCTTAGGCTTATCAATTATTAAACACTTTAGAACTACAGAACGAATGTCATCAGTATTATTTTTTCTCAATTTGTTCATATTTCTGAAATTTAAAAGAAAATATGAGTTAAATTGATATTGAGAGTTTGTGTAAATTTCTTATATGCAGATTAGACATGGATGATGATATGGAGATATTGTTAAGACATAGTGGTTACTGGAAGAATATCTCAAGAACTAAAAGGATAAAATATGAGTGTGAGCCACAAAAATCTATTAGAGTGGAGATTGATAGGACAAACCTAAAAGATCTAATTGTTGAAATTAATTTGGGATTGTCTTGCACATGGAGATTTAAACTTCAATTTTCGTATGCTTTGCCAAATATTGATCCTCCACAATACAAAACTGTCAAGATTGATAGAGATTATATGGATATGCTTCATGCTCATATGCATTTAGAGAAGTGTCAGCTATTCATGTCACATGAGGTGAAAATTTATGAACACTCTCCATCAAAGCGATTATATCCAGTGATTCTTTCTTCCAGAAGAAGTTCAAGGTTGACCTCAAGCACTTCACAACAATCTTCTCCTCAAGCTTCAGTAAAAGCCCCTCAAAACCTTCAAGCTTTAATGCAAGGCCCTCAAACTGCAATGCAAGCCCCTCAAACTTCAGGGAAAGCCCCTCAAGACTCTCAAGCTTTAGTACATCAGGCTACTAGTAAGAGAAGAAAAAGAAGATCAAGTACAAGAGCAACTGATGGTTAAACCAGAGCTGCGAAGAAGAAATATAAAACAGTTTTGATTGAGGAATTGCAATATGTGGATATGGAAGATGAAGAATATGTGGATGAAGAGTTAGTTGAAAATGATGCAGATGATTGCTATTTTGAGGATAACTACCATGATCTTTCTGACAGTGATGATGACTGGCACTACTAGAATAGGGGGTTGCCCCTACGGATAACAACATCCATAGAGGCAGATTTATTTTGGCCCTGCGGATTACTCCGTAGGGCTAAAAGGTTGGACCTACGGTCCTTACATATTAATTTAAAAAATATTAAATCGTAAATTGTTGTTTGCCCCTACGGAGCCGCAAACCAAGTACCTACGGACTTATCCGTAGAGGCATCTAAATAGAGATTTAATTAAAAAGGCACGGATCGATCCCTACGCTCATTACCTAAAATTTATTTTTCCATCGCCCGCAAACCCAAAATCGCCAAACCCTCGTTCCCGCCGATCGCCTGTGTTTCGTCGCCGTTCTCGTCGTCGCCAGCACAGGCCGATTCCTCGTCGCCACCGTCTGGTTCTTCCTCATCTCTGATTTCGTCGTCGCCTGCTTTCGTCGTCGCCTCCGATCGATCGTCGACGCCTCCACTGCACAGGTTAGGAAATCTTAAATTAAACAAATTTTTGATTATTTTAGGGCTAAGGTTCATAGTTTGGGTACCGATGAAGCATCCATTGGGGTTAGCGTTGGGGTTGGGGTTGCGGTTGGGGCTGGGGCTGGGGTTGCGGTTGGGGTTGGGGTTCGGCAGGGGGTTGCGGTTGGGGTTGGGGTTGGGGTTAGGGTTAGGGTTAGGGTTGGGGCAGGGGGTTGCGGCAGGGGGTGAGAATTTTTCTAGGTTTCTTTTGAAGCTTGTGAAGGAAATTTTGAGCCCCCTAAAAATGAACATTTCTAATGATTTTGATAAGAGACAAGGGAGCAATAAAGTTTTGTTTTCTATTTGTCTAGATTCAAATGTCTACTTATATATATATATAAATATATATATATATATAAATATTTACAATATCAATATTCGTGGCATGTTGGTTATAAATTTCTCATCCTAGTTTGCTACATTTTTTGATATATAGTAGATGGTGATACTTCTTTAAGTGCTTGTCGCATTAACTTGGAAGCCGACCATAGCAAAGGTTGTGGAGGACATAATTATCGAGACACGAATCAAATGGTTTCATATTAGAGCTACATCTTTCCGCGCCTCGCGATCGATTTCCTCCCGTGCCGGCTCTTCGACTTCCTCGTCGCCTCCTCCGTCGCCTCCTCAGTTGCCTCCTCCGTCGCCTCCTCATAACAACCTCGTCGACTTCCTCCAGCGCCTCGATCCCGAGCCTCGTCGACTTCCTCGTCGCCTCCTCCGTCGTCTCTTCCACCGCGAAAAAGGTTAGTAAATCTTCAATTTCTACTTCTAATTTAATGCTTTTATTTCCCTCTTTTGATGACGTTAAGTTGAGGGCAGGGTAAGGGTACGGGTGAGGGTTAGGGTTAGGCATCGGGTCAGTTTCGGTTAGGGTTACGTTTAGGGTTAGGGTTAGGGTTAGGGGTCGGTTGGAGTTGGGATTAGGGTTCGTGTGCAAAGTAACATATAGGTTTTATTTTCATTCTGTGTCTCATACGGGGCTTTCATGAGATTTCTTTTACTTTGTTAACGAGTTTGGACAGTTCTGGGATCAGTGGGCACTAGTCTGCATTTTTGGTCAATAATCTATGCTAGATATTCTATTTTAATCTTACTAAAACCCTAATCCAATTGTTGAGAAATCAGAGTTTAAACCATAGTTTCATTTCACTTAATTTATTTTAAGTGCGGGATAGAGAGAATAAAGAGAGAGACAACATGAAACTTTGCGAGATTGAACTTTGTTTGGAGTTCAAAAATATATGGTTCGAGCCCTTCAAACTTTTTGAAACCACGGTCTGGAAACTCCATTTTGGTTTTCATAAACCATAGTTTCAATTTTCAGAGTCTGGCATTGAAACTCGACAAAACGAGAGTTTCGGAAACCGTAACCCGGCCAAGGTAAGAACTTTTCTTAGCTCGGCAGTTTGATAAATCGCTTCTTGCATGTAATGAAAATTATATTAGTTTTTGGTTATCAAAATGAAGAGCAAAATCAGCTTTCTTGGTTTGGCTGTTATTAATATTACCGTGCTACATTTGCAGGCACACAATGTGTTTGTTCAGTAGCCTGAGAGAACAAAATCCACTTTAATGGTTTCATATCTTGGCTAAATTCTTCATGTATAATGATTCAACTAGGTAAACTATTACCATATGTTACATGATGGCCCTCATTGCTAGTTTACCCTTTATGTTTTATGTGCA
The DNA here is from genome assembly GCA_030015575.1 of Agapanthus africanus. Classification (NCBI taxonomy): domain Eukaryota; kingdom Viridiplantae; phylum Streptophyta; class Magnoliopsida; order Asparagales; family Amaryllidaceae; genus Agapanthus; species Agapanthus africanus. The sequence goes on along the minus strand of JASDDO010000019.1, from coordinate 382,628,072 downwards.
AGCAGAGGCTATAGCAACATTTGCCTTTTCATCTGAAATTAATGTTGGAAATGCTTGATAATCACACATGGCTATAAATTATAAGCTATAATGGTGTAGTCATATAGATAGATATCTTCAATTTTTCTTTTTGGAAGAAAATAGATAGATAAATTTATGATAATTAAGCTCAGAAAAGTGCGGCATTTTAGAACTTGAAACATAATCAGCCACTTAGGATAGGACTTACATCACACATTGGAATTATATGGTGTTTTAAAGCCTAAGAACCTTTATTCCATTAGTTATTAAATAAATTAATCTTCGAAGGTGGAGAAATCCACTACCTTAGTGGTATCAATGTTATACTTCATGGTCAAAAGAGCAAAACCCTAAGTTTCCATTTTGATGAACTTGAATCGGTTACAATTTTTTTTCCCTGATGAAAAGAAAATCCAATGAATCCTTTAAATAGACCTTGTGCACTTTAGGCCTGGCAGTGCACAGAACGCTTTAATGCTGTATATGCAGAAAGACAAATGCTTAACCTACCAACCCGGTAGATTCCACGTCTGTTACCAGGTTGGTGATTGATCAAAAGACGGGGGTAGGATTCAATCCCCAAAACTACCCTATCTGTGTATTGAATCACAGCCTATATGGAAACTCACGGGTTGGCCGTTGGTATGAAATGTAATACTCACGCATAAAAGTGTCGACATATTCTAGGTTGATTGTGAAGTTAGCTACAAAGATCGTAAGGTGTGTTCTATACCATTCTTGTTCCCTTCAACTTGGTTTATCATGTATGGATATTAAACTGAAAATTAATGTTATCCTTTTTAGAATCGACATCACTGTAGTCTACTATAAACAGTCTAAATCACTTTTTTCATACTCTCCATGCCGTTTTACAAACTACAATGCATGTAGAAGTGAAATAATGCTAGAAATTAACCCTGCAATAAGAAAGAAAGCTAAAATACAGATATATAGCATACCGATACATCGAAACTTCAAAGTTGCGATGATAATCCAGAGATATTTATTTCTACACACGTGGTGCACGTGCGAATGCGTCAGGCATCATGGACAAATATTTGAGAACATGGAAAGTATTATTAGTATAAAGTAATTAAAGCTTTTAAACACCTTGGGTAGATATTTTCTTAGTTGATGCAATCATATCAAGAGGACTAAATTTAAGCTATTATATATATGCATATATATTTTTCTAATCTAATATATCACACACACACACACACACCGAGAGAGAGAGAGAGAGAGAGAACACCAGTTTGGTAGAGAAATCAGGTAGCAGGATCCTGAAGAAATGGAGTCCATAGCATTGCTCATCATCATCATCCATGATCCCTTTGAAGAAATATTATCAAAAGGGATCATGGATGATGATGATGAGCAATGCTATGGACTCCATTTCTTCAGGGTCCTGCTACCTGATTTCTCTACCAAACTGGTGTTCTGTGTGTGTGTGTGTGTGTGTGTGTGTGTGTGTGTGTGTGTGTGAGATATATATTAGATTAGAAAAATACATATGCATATGTATAATAGCTTAAATTTAGTCCTCATGATATGATTGCATCAACTAAGAAAATATCTACCCAAGGTGTTTAAAAGCTTTAATTACTTTATACTAATAATACTTTCCATGTTCTCAAATATTTGTCCATGATGCCTGACGCATTCGCACGCACACCACGTGTGTAGAAATAAATATCTCTTGGTTATCATCGCAACTTTCAAGTTTCGATGTATCGGTATGCTATATATCTGTATTTTAGCTTCCTTTCTTATGCATGTCTTTTAATGATTCGCAGCCGGTTCCGAATAAATTTACCAAGCAGATTAGTAAGATGGTCAATAGAAGAGAAAAGGCTAACCTAGTGAGCCACAATGGATAATTTGTCATTGTTAATCCATCTTCCTGAAAACGGTTTATACGGAGGAAGTATATTTCATGGTACTTGAGAAAAATATATGTTGAAGTCAAAAGTTATCAAGATTTAAATGCTCGCTTATAGTCTTCCAAGTATTTTATATTCCAAGGTAAGGTGACAATAATTGCATGCTTGTGCATGATTTGGTATGTAGATTCAAGGTTATGCATGGCTACGACCCTTTCTTATGGTTTCTTATCATAATTTTCTGTACACTTATAGTTTATAAAGGTAGTTAGATCATATCACTATAAGGGAAAACTTAAAATAACAACCTTTATACTAAAAAAATTATATATGCTATTACTTAGTAGTTTATGGTTTTTAGATGCAAAATCCATTTGAGAAATACTTTTCCTACCCACCATTAATCCATATTCTCAATATAGTCATCATAACCTACAATTTATATGATACAGTCTAACATGGCCCATGAGTACGTCAGGGTTAAGGACTGGATGTATGTGAATTGGCAACAACGTATGCAACCTAAGTTTGTCACTGGAGTTTCTGCTTTCATTGAATTTGCACGCGCACATAATAAGAAGGAGAAGACAGTAATGTGGTAGAAGAAGAAGGAGAAGATAGTAATGTGGCAGAAGAAGAAGAAAATGACATTCATTGTTCTCTGTTTCAGTATCAATCTTCTGATATGAACTAATGATGGCTTTCATATTGGTTTTTCCCTTTAGAGACTTCTTAGTGTCCAATGGAAAGCATACATCAGATTTGTGCAGGTCAGATTTGTGCGCTCTCTAATATCCATTTTGAATGTAATATTATAGATATTCATTCCTGTTTATGTCAAAATTACTTATATTGTCAATGTTTGATTGTCTAGTTGTTGGTGATGCGTCCATATCAGGGACAGAGGCCACTCCCGTTCCTCCAGGTATGTTTATATATCATATAGTGCATGTATATTGATTTAGAATACTATATCATAAATATACACACATTCCTTTTGCTCTTACTTAGATAGTAATTTTTATTATTGTCTAGCTGTAGGTGGTGACAGTAGTTGACAATAAAATTTGTCATCCTAGAAACTATGATTTTTATATGTGCTCGCATGCGGGAATGATTGTTCGCATGCGGGAATGATTGTAAGTCGTGGACCTTGTTTAGTCGTCCAACTCATTATCATGGGCTGCTTGATGAGATTAGATTTGCGCCTGATGATCTACAAGAGCTTGTTCACTCCCTGTCTTATGTGTAAGTAGCGTTATATGCGAGTTTACCTTGTTAATATGTATGTACTGAAATTAATTAATATTATTCAAATTTTGATACATGCAGATACCAGAGGAGCACATCTTCTATCTCTGTAGGTAAGGCTTTGAATTTGTTGATTTTGGTATTTCTTGTCGATTTTATAGACCAGTATGTGCTAAATATAATGTTCTGACAGTTGTTAGGGGGAAGGCAGCATTCGAGGCTGCTGACCCCAGTCCTGGACGCCGCACACGGACGGCACCACGGAGGTTGGGAAAGAGGCCGAGGACTGGGCCCTAGCAGGGCCCATATGAGGTTGGACTCCACCCAGGCGGTTACTTCCTCCGTCTCCAGTGAGCGACGTATCCAGCAGGAACTGGAGAGCTTGAAGGCCACCGTTCAGGAGTTGAAGGAGATGCTGGTATGTATACTACTTAATAGTAAAATATCATGTCATATTATAAATATCAATATATCCAATATCAGTACGTAGCCTGAGCTTATTTGGTTGTAGACTTAGGTTTGATTAATCATACATGTACATTTCTAATTAAAATAAACTACGGTTTTCCAAACTAGATATCCAAATAGGGTTTCGAAATAACTCGATAATGATAAGAATTCGAATAATACACAGTTCTTACACGCTTATTGCACACGTTAGGTCCAGACGCGACGGGGTATATCGGCCGAGCCTCCACATGCATCTCCTTCTGCTGCGGCTTCGCAAGCCACTACATCGGCTGCGGTTCCGCAGACAGCTCCTATAGCTCTACCGCCCGCTCAGACTCCCGCAGTCGCGGCTCCGCAAGCCACTACCTCAACGGCGGCTGCGCAGACCACATCGCCAGCTCCACAGCCCGCTCAGACTCCCGCACGCGCCGAATTGCATGGTTTATTGACCGAGGAGCAGGGGCGCCAGATTCTAGCGTTTATCAGAGCTGGAGCTGGACCGAGCTAGACTAGCTTTTTGATTCTTATTTTTTGAAATATGTATTTATTTATATGATACATATTGTACTACATTTTGAAACATTTTGGGCGATATTGATATTGGTTTATATTTATATCATATTCAGTTTTTTGGTTTCTTTTGTATATTATATGCGTGAGATGTGATTATGAATACTGCGATATATGTTGTGTGATAATTAATTTTATATTTTATTGTTTTATATATTATTGTGCACAGGGCGGGAAAAAATCAGGCAGCCCTTTTTTAAAAATAAATACAGATAATGTGTACCTACGGATTAATCCATAGATACCCATGTTGCCCCTACGGCTATATCCGTAGGGGCAAAATATCAGCAGTAACTGATATTTTCCCCCCTGATCTCAGTTTCAGGGGGTTGGGAGTGCCCCTACGGACATATCCGTAGGGGCCACAGCCTCGCCCCTACGGCGTTATCCGTAGGGGCAACATCTCAGGATTCCTGATATTTTGCCCCTACGGATATATACCTACGCAGTTATCCGTAGGGGGTAGAACATGGACCTATGGTTCTATCCGTAGGTACATTTAATATATTAAAAAACCGTAAATAATATAACTTTTTTTACCCTACGGCCTACTCCGTAGGGGCAATAGGACCTACACAGAAATCCGTAGGGGCAACAATTTGCCCGTAGGGACAAGTTCAGGGCTTCAACTTGCACCTGCGGTCTTTGCACCTACGGGGTATTTTTTCGCCCCTACAGTCATATCCGTAGGGGCAGTGGGTTGCCCCTACGGATAAATCCGTAGGAGCAACCCTTATTTGTAGTAGTGTGGATTGAGGATGATGATGAACCTGAAGTTGAGAACGTAGATAATTGTCAGAGTTTTGAAAGGGCAATATGGGATATCAATGAGGATGATCCAGTAATAGAGGTAGGGGGGAGATTTAAGGACAAGAAAGAATTCAGAATGAGTATAAAACAACATGCAATTAAACACAGTTTTCAAGTAAAGTATGAGATAAATAATAGAATAAGATGGGTTGTGGTTTGTGGTGCAAAGAAGTGTCCATGGAGGGTAAGAGCTTATCGATGGAGACAGGACAAAGCGACAATGCATATCACTAAAATGAATCCTAAGCATTCATGTTCTTGTATCAATAGGGAAAGGAATTCTCAAGTAAGTGCTGAGTGAATAGCTCATCAGATTTTAGGAAAAATCAAGTAAAACATAGACTTTCTACCAAACAATATTGAAGAGTTTATTATGGAAAAATACCAGCTTAGTGGTATCCCTTATTATAGATTGTGGAGAGCTAGGGAAAAGGCCAGGGAGATAGCGTTTCGGAATGTAGATGAGAACTACAAACTTGTACCAAGTCTCCGGGCAGAGCTTATCAGCAGAAATGAGGGAAGTCATGTTGTTTATAATATATGTGATGATGATGCCTTCTCAAGAATGTTTGTCTCTTTTAGACAATGTGTGTTGGGCTTCAAAAGAGCTTGCATGCCTTTTATTGGACTGGATGGTTTCCATCTAAGAGGTAAGTATTTGGGTATTTTGCTTTCAGCCATTGTTCTAGATGCAGATAATAGATTGTACACCATAGATTTTGTTGTTGTTGAAAGGAAATGCAGTGAGACTTAGATATGGGTTGTTTCAAACTTGAAAGGAGTATTGGATGGAGCTGTTGATAATCTAACAACAATGAGTAACATAGAGAAAGGGTTAGAAAATGCTCTAAACATTGTCATGCCAAAGACTGAGCATAGGGTATGCATGAGACATTTTTAGAAGTCTTTTAAAAAACATATCCTGGAGATTTCTATGAAAGAGTATTTTGGACTGCAACTAGGAGCTTTTTAGAAACAGTGCATGCACAGGCTATGATGGAATTAAGGGAGAAGTCAGATGATGGATTTATAGATCTTACCAAGAAAGGGAAAGATAAAATTAAGACCTCACAGTGGGAGTGGAGCGGATCAAAATTTAGAGTAAATTCAAAGAATCATTATATTACTAACAACTTGAGTGAGAGCTTTAATGCATGGGTTTTGGATGCAAGAAGCCTATCAATATGTACTTTGGTAGATAATATATGATCTAAAATGATGAGAAAGATGGTGTTAAGAAGATCTCAAACACAGAAATGGAAATGTGATTTGGTTCCAAATTCAGATAGATGGATAAAGGAATAGAGCAGAACACCTACAAATCATCAAGTCCACAGGACAGGTGAGAATGAGTATGAAGTGAATGATGGCAATTTGAGAAAACTTGTGACCATTCAGCTTAAGGAGTGCTCGTGTAGAAAATGGCAGATGATTGGTTTTCCATGTTTTCATGCTATGTCTGTGTTATGTGAGATCAAAAAAAATCAATTGGACAGATTATGTGGATAAATACTATCGCACATCAAGGTAATTTTTTTTAAAAAAGCATCTAAGTAACCTAAATTGACTTATATTATACTGTAGCATTACACTCACTTAGTTTTGATGGCTTATCTTGGATTGTCTTCAAATTGCTTCACAACTACATGGAGGCTTCCATTAACCCTGTAAAGATGCTTCCTTTTAAAGAGGAATGGATGAAAGTAGACTTGCCAATGGAAGTAGCTCCTTCCCAAACTAAGAGGCCTAGCGGAAGACTAAAGAATCAAAGAATAATGGGTGAAGTTAAGTCTGGGGTGAAGAAGACTGGAAAAGCTTATTAGTGTAGAAGATGTATGGGTTAGAGTCATAACAAAAGAGTTTGCAAAAACCCTATCAATACTCAACAGCAAACCAACACTGATCAAACTCAAGCACAAGAAAACAATCCCATAGAGTCCCAAACAAGATTGTGACTTTACTATACCTATCTACTTCCACCAATTTTAAATTTTGAATTTTCATAAAGTAAATTTGTTCATCTCATACTTCTCTTTCTTATTTGTTAAGGTCCACCGCATCAAACAGAGATATGAGAAAATCAATGAGGGGACCATCACAAACAACAAGGTACTCTCATATGTACCACAGCCTATTTAATAATACAGTAAAAGACCAACATGCATAGCATGCCTTGAATATTTTAATCAAAGGTTGTCACATACATTCTTTGTTAAACAAGAAATTAAGTACATCATTTTACATAATACAATACAACAAAGTTTTCAATTTTGGCAATAGACATATTAGTAATGGATTGAAGTGAGCTCTTGGGTGTTGCGTTTCCACTTTGATGGGATGCAAAAACACACACACAACCCAAGTTTTAGTGCATATCTCCTAGAAGACTTAGATCTTCTAGGAGCCTTAGGGATTCGAGTTGATCTAGAATTAGGGACCACATTAGTAATCCCCTATATACTTTATCTGCAATTTCCCACAGGTTGGTCTAGACTTTTTCTCGGTCGGTCCCTATTTAGTAATCCCTTATATCCCTTTTAAGATGCATACATAGCATTTATCCATGGAATAAGTAGATGGAACTTAAATGAAGTTACACTCATCCTTCACTTCTAGTAAATAACTTGGAAGAGAGGACCTAGACTGAAACTCTTAAGATGGAGTGTTTACACAAGGTTACTAGTATGATGCTCTTGAGATATGGTTCAGTATTTATAGGGAATTTATTCAATATAAAAGTCTAGCACTGGAGCAGAACACCACAAGTGTGATATATGGTTCAATGCACATATAAGGTTCAATGTGATAGAAGGTTCACATGCACATATAGGGTTCACAGGGGATATCAAATAAGAAAGTGTTCATTGATATGGTTCACATGCACATCCCAGTAATATTTGACATGCACAAGATGCTATCCTCATTCATAAGCTACTAAACTCTATATTTTATTCTTCTTTTGTTATAGGGCTGCCAATACATCAGGCAAAGGGAGAAAGAAAAAAAATACTCAAGCAGATAGTGTGCATTCACAGCCACTGTATCATGGAGAGTGATCAAATGCAAGTGATAAAGTGTATTCATAGCCACTGCATCATGGATAGGGTTCAAATGCAAGTGCTGGGATTTCACAACAGCAATTGCATCAGAGAGGCACTACTGTTAATGTAAAGAATTCACAGAAACTTATGCATCAGGTTGTAGGAGGAAGTGCAAGTGCAGGGAACTCACAGAAATTTGAGAATTGGGGATGTGTAGATCAAAATGAAGACATGGGGACTCACCAATCTATGCTAGAACCAACAGAAAATTACTTCGAAGACAACATTGTTGCTTCAGAACCATCCAATGAATAAGCAATTGATGATTAGAACACAGAAAGCTTTAAAATAAGCTTAAGTAAAAAAAAACCAATGCAACTGCAAAAGATAAAGATAAAATACCAGCAATCAGAGAAAACGGCTTGTCAATGATTAAGAAGCCTTGGAAATAGACATTGTAATGAACTGTGGAGGTGGAGCACATTTTGTTATTGAGAATGAACTAAATTGTCTCATTTTGTAATTCAGTTTCCTGGTTTCTGGAAACTGAAATGGATTTGTCTTATTTTGTAACTTAACTAAATATTTATGGTTATTACTTATGTTTTTTTTTTTTGCATTATGTATTATCTTTTGGCCATTATTGGCAATTGTTAATTACATTATCAAGTCTGAATGTTGCAAAATGCATTTGCTGTTGTGAAATCTAACTGTTGTGACTTCATTACAATATGTATGATGTTGCCAAATCTGGGTGATGTATGTTCAATATTGGGTGTTTATCAAGGCTATGTGTTGCAAAATTTTCTCTCATTTTGTTATCTTAAATGTTTTTCAAGGCCGAGTGTTGCAAAATTTTCTCTCATTTTGTTATCTTAAATGTTTATCAAGGCTGGGTGTTGCCTAATCTACAAGCTATGATGTCAACTTTTTGTTCATTCATTACATAATGTATGATGCTACCAAATCAAAATGATTAGGTACTATACTTTTTGGTTGTTTTTTTTTCTCATTTAAATCCATATCTGGGTTGCACTCGGCTGCAGATTATATTACAAAATCTTGTATTAAATCTTGTATTAAGATGATTAAGGTAATGATTAAGGTGATTTGGCTTTTTTCTCATTTTTATCACTAAACTAAAATATTGTATTAAAACATTCTTTACCAAAACATTTCATTCAATTGATGATTGCACACTGATGATTTAAAATTTGTAATGACTAATTGCAGAATTAAAACATTCTCATTTTTATCACTAAACTAAAACATTGTATTTATTCTTTACGAAAACATTTCTCAATTTCATTCCTACACTTCATCTCATTCATGATTTAAAAATTGTAATGACTAGCTGCAGAATTACAACACCAAGAATTATCTTAAGCAAATACATTTGTTTCTGCAATTTCAGATGTGTCTTCTTCTTCATTTCAATTTTAGCTTCAATCTTCTCTTCTATCTTCTTCAGTCCAGCATCTATTAAAACACTCTCTCTTTCTTCAACTTTAGAACGTAATTCTTCATCATGTTTCTTCTGCTATAAAATGACACCCATGAGGATATTTGTAACCTCCATAAAACCATTTTCCTTTATATTCACAATCTTTTTTGCAAAGATTCAACTTTTCTGATACACCACAAAAGCATAACACTTGCTGGCTTGAAATAAACCCTTGACCGTTGCTCATCTTGCTGCAATTTCAAACTACAAGATAGAAAATAGAAATCAGCAAGCAAAATTATAGAAAAGAGAAGAGATAAACAAAAAACCGGAGGAGAGAAGAGAGAATCGAAAAAATACCAAGGGGAGAGATGAGCGAATCAGGAAAAAAAGAGAGCAGGGAGAATCGAAAATTCGATGGAGAGTGATGGAGCTCCTTCTCGGGCCTCCGTCAGATATTGTCTTCCGTTGATCTCGAGGTGAACTGGGTTGACTGTCCTTCGTTGCGTGTGGGTCTCAATGGGTTTTGAGAGGACAAGGTGGGATGAGGAGGCTGCCGCCGTGTACCTGCAAAGAAGTCCCGGGGTGGTTTGATACTACTGAGGACCCTCCGACGATCAAGTCAACACGAGATCCGAGCAGAGTAACGGCGTAAGTGTAAAGAATGGCTTACTTGACCCCTCTGTAATGGGGGTTTATATAGCGGCGGTGGCACGCAGCGGCATGCGCGAGAATCTCGCCGGCAGTTACGCTCCCGACGTCCCACTCGCACAGAAAGCGGATCGCCCATTAATGGGGATCGTGATAGCGTAGAACGTGGAATGTTGTTGGCGTAGAATCTATGCATGGCGAGATTCGCGGAGCGGCGGTTACGCCTGTGAGTGGTGGAGTTGGTCGGAGGGCCGAGGAAGACGGCCTCGGCAGGGAGCTCGGGAACGAGCAGGGAGGTCGAGGAGTCTTGGTCCTATGGCGGCTCGGGGCAGCTGAATGGCCGAGGAGGTTGATTTTCAGAGGGCCCCGAGGTGGGCCAGTTTGTGCTTGCAGGTCGGGCTCCGGGTGGCCGCGTCGGCCCCTGCGGGCCCTTTCCTCTGAGCCCTGGGACACGTCATCTGCCACACGTCCTGATCTTGGAGGTCATCAATATCGTGCATTATCATTAGCCCCCCCACTCTTGTCTCCCTACCAGATAGTGGTCGGGACATGAGTGGACTGTCGGGCCTCCTGAGGCGAGATCCCTTCTACGGTTTCGTCGGGGCGAGCCTTCGATCCATTGGTCGTCTTTCTGCTAGCGAAACGATGTGATGTCTCCGCACCTTAAAGGGGGTGCGTCGGCTCGAGCACTGTGTGACTGAAGCAATGGTCCACGTGTCAAAGGGCGACTGGCCGGTGTGACGTATGCGGGCCTACAGCGCCCGATTGGGTGCAATCCAGTTTAGGGCCGACACGTGGGTCGATCGGAGCCGTCGATCGTGAGGAGTCACTTCGGCGGGAGTTGACGAGCGCCGTTGGATGCGGCGATAAAACGGTGGCGGGGCCCGCCCCAGGGCCCCCAACCTTTCATTTCCTTCCTTCCTTGAGTCGCTATCGCTCGGTGTTCTTCCTCCTTCGCGAGACATGGTTCGTTCCCATTTTTCGAGCGGCTTGCGCCGGGGGGAAGCCAGTGGCGTGGCCGAGCCCCCGGCTAACTTGCGCCCTCCGCCTGATTCTCCGCCAACGGCCGGGCCGTCCATCTCGTCAGCGGCACCTGGGAGCTTTTCTAGCGGCGGCCGGAGTCATCAGCCGTCACCCGAGTCCCAGACTGGTGACGGGAGGAAGGGCGAGGGCCGGCCCCTTTCTAAGAGGAAAAGGACGGTTTCTCGTGCGCCGCCGTCGAAGGCCCCCGAAGGGATTCCCGTGCGGGAAGGGGGCTCCGTCTTCACTGTTCCGTCTGGGCTTTCCGTTGCCACTGGTCTGCTCGCCGGGATGGAGGAATCGGCCGGGGGAAGGCTCCCGTGTGGCTCCTTGAGGGATCAATTGGAGGCCATGGCCCAAGGGGCGGTCCAGGTATGAATCCTTCTACGCGCATTCGCCTTGGTATGCCTTTCCTTGGTTTCTCACTGGCTTTCTGTCAGGTTCTTCAGCACTGCGCCCTCGCCGTTCGTATGGAGGCCGAGGAAGCGTTCCACGCCCCGAGGCCAGTGGAGGCATTTCCTTCGGAGGTCGAGATCTTGCAAGGTGACCTGCGCCGGGAGAGGTATAAGGCCGACGTCGTGGCTGGCCGGGCGGAGGCCGCGGAGCTCGCCAACTCGGCGACTTGGGATGCCCTTCGCCGTCTGAACGCGTCACTCCGGGTCGCCGATAGGAAGCTGGCGGACCTGGACGGACGCTTTGTGGCACTGGAGAAGGAGAGGGACGCAAGTAGGGGGGATGCTGAGTCAGCACTGCTGAGGGCTTAGGTTGCTGAGGCTCGGGCTAAGAAGGTTGTGGCCGAGTACAAGGCATCGGAGCTGTTTTACGCCGAGCTCAGGGAGTATTCTGCCGTTGCGTGGAATAAGGCCTTGGACGCCGTGAAGGAACAGCTTCTCGAGTTCGACGATGGTGAACTCCGCGCTCGGGTCCCGCTTCCGACGACGAGGTCTCCGGTGAGGGATGACGAGGGGAGCCTGGCGCGCCCTTGGTGGCAAAGTCTTCGGTGGTAGGGCCTTGGACCGCGACGCCGATGACGAAGTGGCAGAAGTAAGCCTCCGGACAGTATGTAGGGCTGGGGGGCCTAGAGTACCCTTTGTAAAGATCTTGATTTTGGCAATAAGAGGAAAGAAGAATCCTTAACTCGTCGGTTTGTGTCCCCCCTTTTTTTCTCTTCTCTTTTTTGTGTGAAGGACGTCAATAGGATGCCCTTGTTTGTATCGTTGTGTACCCGCTAGGTCGATGGGAGACCGATCAGATTTGGATGAACCAACCGTTCTTCCGGGTGTCTCAAATCCTTGAGCGCGGCCACAGGGCAGCCGCCGGGTTCGGCTGAACAGGGTGGTCGTTTGGTTGCTGCTTGGTGAAGGATCCAATCTTTGGCATCGGTGTTAGGCAACTACCAGCCGAAGTTTTTGACGAGCAGGGTAGCTGCTCGGTTGCCCCTTGCGAGGGCTCTTGATCCTTCAAGACGGTGGTAGGAAGCTACCAGCCATCAACAGTTAGGCAAGGACCCGATCGCTTCGGGGAGGAATTTTGATCCTCAGAGTGTGGCAGGGAAGCTGCCCGCTGGGGATGGCCGAGCAAAGGAACCTCGGGCTCGGCTGCCTCTGGAAGGGCTTTCAGATCCTTCAGGACGGGGGCCGAGCAGGGTTACTGCCCAGTGCCTCTTGGCGAGGACTTTGATCCCTGTTGGTTGGTAGGAAGCTACCAGCCGGGAATAGCCGGGCAAGGACCCGACTGCCTCTGGGAGGACTTTGGCCCTTGGCACGAGGAAAGCTATAAGGCTGTAGGAAGCCACCAAGGACCCTTGGCCTGACAGGGTTACTGCCCGGTGCCTCTTGGCGAGGGCTTTTGTCCTGAAAGATAGCCGAGCGAGGGAACCTCTGGCCTCGACTGCCTCTGGGGGGGCTTTTTGATCCCCGGCGTTGTGGCAGGGGAGCTGCCCGTGGGAGATAGCCGAGCGAGGGGACCTCTGGCCTCGACTGCTTCTGGGTGGGCTTTTCGATCCCCGGCGTTGTGGCGGGGAAGCTGCCCGCGGGGGATAGCCGAGCGAGGGAACCTTGGGCCTCGACTGCCTCTGGGAGGGCTTTTTGATCCCCGGCATTGTGGCAAGGAAGCTGCCCGCGAGGGATAGCCGAGCGAGGGAACCTCGGGCTTGGCTTCTTCTGAGAGGGCTTTCGGTTCCTGGTGCTGTGTCAGGGGAGCTGCCCGCTGGAGATAGCCGAGCGAGGGAACCTCGGGCCCGACCATCTCTGGGGGACCTTTCTCATTATACAGGGGGAATACTACCGGGAAAGAAGGTTCGAAAGTTTCTTTATTCGCATGGTTAGGAATTTTAGACAACGCTATACATCATCATTCCCAAGGGAGATTTTGAGCGGTAGCCGGGGCACGGCGTTTTGCTAGTTTTGACTTCATAGGTATAGCTTGAGCTTCTCCGCGTTGTAAGGCCGAGGTAGCTTCCGTCCGTCCACATCTTGCAGGTGGTAGGCTCCGCCGGGGAGCGCTTCGTAGACGAGGAAGGGACCCTCCCACTTTGGGGAGAACTTGTGAAGCCTGCCTTGGTCGATGAACTCGTTCCGCCGCAGGACTAGGTCCCCGGCCTTGAAGGATCGGTGTTTTACCCGAGCGTTATAGTACCGGGCCGTTTGCTGTTAGTGGGCGGCGGCTCTGATCTGGGCCCGATCCCTTTTCTCTAACAATACGTCGAGGTTGGTTCGTAGTGCCATGGTGTTTGCTTCATCGTCAAAGTGCTCGACTCGGTGGCTGGGTAGCCCGATCTCTGCTGGGACCATTGCTTCGGTCCCGTAGCAAAGGCTGAAAGGGGTCTCCCCGGTAAGGGTCTTTTTTGACGTGCGCAGGGCCTATAAGACCCGGGGTAGTTCCTCGACCCAACTGCCCTGCCTCCCTTCCAGGCGGGTTCGGAGGCCCCTGAGGACGTCCTGGTTAGTGACCTCGGATTGCCCGTTACATTGGGGGTGCGCGACCGCGGCGAACTTTATGAGGATGTGGTATTCTTTGCAGAAGTCCCTTACTTTCTCGTTCTCGAAGTTCGTCCCGTGGTCGGTGATGATTCACCTTGGGATCCCGAACCGGTGAATCAGGTTGTTTTGGAGGAACTTGATGGTTGTGGCGGCGTCCGGTTTCCTGATGGGAATGGCCTCAATCCATTTGGTGAAATAGTCCACCATGACGAGGACGTACTTATGTCCGCCAGTCCCCGTGGGAAACTGGCCGATCATATCCAATCCCTATTGGGCGAATGGCCACGGGGACGCCAGGGCCGTTAGCTCGGTAGCCGGGAGGTGGGGGATACTGCCGTGGAGTTGGCAGCTCTTACACCTCCTGACCAGCTTCAGGGCGTCTTCGTGCATGGTGGGCCAATAATACCCCTGAAGTAGTGCTTTTTGGGTCAGGGTTTGGGCCCCCTGGTGTGCGCCGCCCACCCCTTCATGGATTTCCCGTAGGATGTAGTCGGCCTCATGGGGGTCAACACACCGGAGCAGAGGCTGAGTGAAGGCCTTCTTTTAGAGGTTCCCGTTGCTCCAGACGAAGTGGGTGGCTCTGGCCCGGAGGCGGTGGGCGGCTGCCCTGTCTTCCGGGAGCGTGCCGTCTTTCAGGAACTCCACGAGGGATTTTCTCCAATCTGGGTCATTCTCCTGTGTTGCGTACACTTGGAGCGTCGCCGCCTCGTCTTCAACGCTGAGTCGGGCCAAGGTTTCGAAGAGTATCGAGCGCCTGTTGTTGGCCGAGTATAATGAAGCCAACTTGCTCAGGGCGTCTGCTTGAGTATTCATTTGTCTGGGTATTTGTTCCACCTGGACTTCGCAGAAGTTTCTTTAGAGCTTTCTCACCTCGTCTAGGTATTTCATCATTAGGGGCTCCCGAGCCTCGAAGCGGCCGGTTACTTGGCCGACGACCAGGGCCGAGTTGCTGCGGACCCGGACGACCTTCAGCCCTAGCCCGACGGCCATGCGCAGCCCGGCTAGGAGGGCTTCGTACTCCGCCGCGTTGTTTGATGCTTTGAAACTGAGCCTCAAGGAATACTCTATCTCGGCTTCGTTCGGGCCTCGGATAATGAGGCCGGCACCGCATCCTTCCTCGGTGGAAGAACCGTCGACATAGATGCTCCACTCCGGGGCTGAGCTACGGCCTTCCTGGTCGGGACGCCGGGCTGAGAGGGGCGGCACGGGATCCAGCTTCCTGCTGGGGATGGTGCATTCGACGACGAAATCGGCCAGGGCCTACGCCTTGATGGCTTGCCTCGGGCGATACCTTATGTCGAATTGAGACAGCTCCCATCTCCATTTCTCTAGGCGGACAGAGGATTCTGGCGATGTCAGGATAGCCCCCAAGGGGCGCTCAGTGAGGACAATGATGGTGTGTGCGTGGAAGTAGTGCCGCAGCTTCCGCGAGGTTACCACGAAGGCCAGGACGATCTTCTCTATGGCGGGGTATCTCGTCTCCGCATCTTTGAATACATGGCTCACATAATACACTGGCCTCTGCACCCCCTAGGCCTCTCGGACGAGCACCGACCCTGCTGCTTGGTCAGATACCGCCAGGTACAGCGACAGCTCGTCCCCTTCCACGGGCCGGGTGAGTAGGGGTGGCGTTGCGAGGTGCCTCTTCAGTTGGTCGAAGGCGGCTTGGCAATCTTCCGACCACTCGAACTTTGGGATTTTCCTCAACGCCTTGAAGAACGGGAGGCACTTCTCCCCCGACCTAGACATGAAACGGCTCAGAGCGGCGATCCGCCCTGTGAGCCGCATGATTTCGACGTTGGTCCGGGGTGCAGTCATGTTCAGGATGGCGTTGATCTTCTCCGGGTTGGCTTCAATCCCGCGGTGAGTGACCATGAACCCGAGGAATTTCCCTCCGGTCACTCCGAACGCACATTTGGCGGGGTTCAGCTTCATGTTGAACTTGCGGAGCACCTTGAACGCCTCGCCCAGGTCCTTCACATGGTCGGCCGACGAGACGGACTTGACGAGCATGTCGTCGACGTAGACCTCTATGTTTCTACCGATCTGCGGCTTGAACATGCGGTTGACCAGCCTCTGGTATGTGGCCCCGGCATTCTTGAGGTCGAATGGCATCACCCTGTAACAGTACACCCCCGGTCTATTGTGAATGCGGTCATGTCTTCATCGTCAGGGTTCATGCGGATTTGGTTGTAGCCGGAGAAAGCGTCCATGAAGCTCAGGAGCTCATGCCCGGCCGAGCTGTCGACGAGATGGTCTATGCGGGGAAGCGGGAAGTTGTCCTTAAGGCAGGCCTTGTTGAGGTCGGTGAAGTCGACGCACATACGCCACTTCCCACTTGTTGATGGCTTGCCTCGGGCGACACCTTATGTCGAATTGAGACAGCTCCCATCTCCATTTCTCTAGGCGGCCAGAGGATTCTGGCAACGTCAGGATAGCCCCCAAGGGGCGCTCAGTGAGGACGATGATGGTGTGTGCTTGGAAGTAGTGCCGCAGCTTCCGCGGGGTTACCACGAGGGCCAGGACGATCTTCTCTATGGCGGGGTATCTCGTCTCCGCGTCTTTGAATACATGGCTCACATAATACACTGGCCTCTGCACCCCCTCGGCCTCTCGGATGAGCACCGACCCTGCTGCTTGGTCGGATACCGCCAAGTACAGTGACATCTCGTCCCCTTCCACGGGCCGGGTGAGTAGGGGTAGCGTTGCGAGTTGCCTCTTCAGTTGGTCGAAGGTGGCTTGGCAATCTTCCGACCACTCGAACTTTGGGATTTTCCTCAACGCCTTGAAGAACGGGAGGTACTTCTCCCCCGACCTAGACATGAAACGGCTCAGAGCGGCGATTCGCCCTATGAGCCGCATGATTTCGACGTTGGTCCGGGATGCAGTCATGTTCAGGATGGCGTCGATCTTCTCCGGGTTGGCTTCAATCCCGCGGTGAGTGACCATGAACCCGAGGAATTTCCCTCCGGTCACTCCGAACACACACTTAGCGGGGTTCATCTTCATATTGAACTTGCGGAGCACCTTGAACGCCTCGCCCAGGTCCTTGACATGGTCGGCCGACGAGACGGACTTGACGAGCATATCGTCGATGTAGACCTCCATGTTTCTACCGATCTGTGGCTTGAACATGCGGTTGACCAGCCTCTGGTATGTGGCTCTGGCATTCTTGAGGCCGAATGGCATCACCCTGTAACAGTACACGCCCCGGTCCGTCGTGAATGCGGTCATGTCTTCGTCGTCAGGGTTCATGCGGATTTGGTTGTAGCCGGAGAAAGCGTCCATGAAGCTCAGGAGCTCATGCCCGGCCGAGCTGTCGACGAGCTGGTCTATGCGGGGAAGCGGGAAGTTATCCTTGAGGCAGGCCTTGTTGAGGTCGGTGAAGTCGACGCACATACGCCACTTCCCACTCGATTTCTTGATCAGGACCACGTTGGCCAACCATTCCGAGTAAGGAACGTTCCTGATGAAGTTGGCGGCGAGGAGTCGGTCAACTTCTTCCTCGATGGCTTTTTGTTTGACCGGGGCGAAGCTTCTCTTCTTCTGCCTGACGGGTCGGGCCGCAGGATCAACCCCGAGCTTGTGGGAGATGATTTTGAGGTCAATCCCAGGCATGTCGGCTGGGGCCCAGGCGAAGACGTCGGAATTGCTCCGGAGGAACTCGGTCAGCTCATCCCGCTGGGTTCCCGTCAGGAGTGACCCGACCTGGACGGTCTTCCCTGGGTCTCCTTCCACTAAGGGTACGTCGGTCAACGGCTCGACCGGTACCCCACGGACCTCCTTCCGCTCGTCCCGGGTGTCTAGGGACCCCTCCATGTCGTCGCATGCCTCGGCGCTATCAGCGTGCTGCTCGGGGGAAGATGCCTCTGCCAGACCCACCTCCGCAACCCGTTGGCCCCGTAGGCCCGGCCCATACCATCTTGGTCGAGGGGGAATTTTATCGCTAGCTGGTACGTCGAGATCTGGGCCTGGAAGGAGTTCAGAGTCGGCCGGCCAAGGAGGACATTGTAGGCCGAGGGGACCCTAGCCACAATAAAGTCTACCGACAGCGTGCGTGTCTGACCGGGCTCCCCAATCGTGAACTGCAGGATGACCACCCCTTGTGCCGGGACGGAGTGGTTGGTGAATCTCGAGAGGATGTGGGAGGTCGGCCTCAGATCCGCTGGGGCCAGCCCCATCCGTAGAAAGCAGTCGTGGAAGAGGATGTCCGCCGAGCTGCCTGAATCGATGAGTATTCGGTGGACCTCGTATCGGTGAATTCGGGTTACGATCACTAGTGGGTTGCTATGGGGCACAGATATGCCGTGGAGATCCTCGTCGCCAAAGGTGATTGGCTCCCGGCTCCTAGCTCTTTTGGTTGGGCAGCCGCCGGAATGGGTGGGGTGGCAGCCTGTGGGGAGGCCGACAACCTCGAGCGAGGGTCCGTCCGCGCCCCCGTTGCGAGGGGGCGGTAGCGGGCGTTTGGATTCTTAGGGGAGTCGGTTGCCATGCGGGCGGAGATCGGAAGGCCAACTTTGTATTTTGGGGAGTTAAGTTCCTACAGACGGCGCCAACTGATGGAGCTCCTTCTCGGGCCTCCGTCAGATGTTGTCTTCCGTTGATCTAGAGGTGAACTGGGTTGACTGTCCTTCGTTGCGTGTGGGTCTCAATGGGTTTTGAGAGAACAAGGTGGGATGAGGAGGCTGCCGCCGTGTACCTGCAAAGAAGTCCCGGGGTGGTTTGGTACCACCGAGGACCCTCCGACGATCAAGTCAGCATGAGATCCGAGCAGAGTAGCGGCGTAAGTGTAAAGAATGGCTTACTTGACCTCTCTGTGATGGGGGTTTATATAGCGGCGGTGGCACGCAGCGGCATGCGCGAGAATCTCGCCGGCAGTTACGCTCCCGACGTCTCACTCGCACAGAAAGCGGATCGCCCATTAATGGGGATCGTGATAGCGTGGAACGTAGGATGTTGTTGGCGTAGAATCTGTGCATGGCGAGATTCGCGGAGCGGCGGTTACGCCTGTGAGTGGTGGAGTTGGTCGGAGGGCCGAGGAAGACGGCCTCGGCAGGGAGCTCGGGAACAAGCAGGGAGGTCGAGGAGTCTTGGTCCTATGGAGGCTCGGGACGAGCTGAATGGCGGAGGAGGTTGATTTTCAGAAGGCCCCGAGGTGGGCCAGTTTGTGCTTGCAGGTCGGGCTCCGGATGGCCGCGTCGGCCCCTGCAGGCCCTTTCCTCTGAGCCCTGGGACACGTCATCTGCCATGCGTCCTGATCTTGGTGCATTATCAGAGAGAGAAGAGAGAATCGACGGTGAGAGAGAGCAGAGAATCCAAGGAGATGTTATAAGCTAAGTTCTAGCCGTTAGAGGGGTATTCTAACCGTTCCAGGGGCAAAATCAAAAATACCCAAGAATTGGGGAGGGGGAGGGGAAGAATTGGGGAGTAACAGTTTAAGAAAATGGGTGAGATCGGAGGGCCAACAGAAGAGAATCCCTTCATTAAAAAGGGAAACCTACTGGTCTCACTCATGCAATAGTGAACCTTCTCTCTCTCTCCCTCTAGCCTCCCTCTCTCTCTCTCTAGCCTCCCTCTAGCCTCCCTCTCTCTCTCTAGCTTTGCTTTTTTATATTTCCCTAATCCCCTCCAATTTCCCAAATTTTCTCCTTCTCTTTCTCACTCAAGAACAACGATGGAGCTCAATTCTATACTCTGCAAACATAACTAGACTTCAATTTTAGAAATCTCTTAGGTTTATTTTATGGTAAGCAAATTAATCCTTTGCATCAACTTAGCTTTTATTGATCTTCATTTAAGCTTTTTATTTATTTTTGAAGATGAAGATTTCTGAATTTTTTTATGGAACTTTTTTTGAAGATGAAGATCTCTATCTGATGAATCATACGAGGGAATGATATTTCAAATAAACTAATTTTGAGAGTTGATCTTGCACTAATGATCTTTCATTCTGCTTTGTTTTGTTTATTTAATTACTTATGGTTCTTTTTCCTTAGACAAATGTATCAATTTAAGTATCTCTCCCATATAATCAAAGAGCCTAACAAAAGAAACTATATGGTATTTAGTTTTAAAGCTCCAACAATTTTAATTTATGTGCTTTCTTTTATTTATATTTTGTTTTATTTTAGTTCGTTGTTAAATTGCTCCCTGCAAAATTTCCACTCTATTTCTGCCTAGGTTAGTCTTTCACCTTTCTTGTATATATAAAGTTTCTACAAGTCCAGATTATTTTTTTTAATGGGAAAGCGCGTTAGTCTTCATGAATTTTTCTCAAGACTTATTTTCTTCAAGCTAGTTTCAACTCAACCACACACACACACACACACACACAAAAAAAAAAGATCAAGAAGAAGAAATCAAAAGGATAATTAGGTTAATTCAAAGTGATATTTTTATAGTATTTATGCATACTTGAATCAATCTTATGTGAATTTGTATGATTTGAAAATAACATGTTAAATCATACATATACTTGATCATTGATCTTTGCAGCATAATTGTGCATGTATAAATAAGAAGGAAAATTAGGATCATAACTTTAGATTATGGAAATTTGGAAAAGGGTGCCAAAACTAATGAATTTCAATTATATTTCATTTCTTGATGATCAAAATAACCATACTAAAGAAGCCTTCAAACATGTTATATGTGTCAGCTCAAATATCGCTGGATCAAGAAAACAAAATGGGGAGGGGAAAGATCGAGATCAAGAGGATCGAGAACACGACGAATCGCCAAGTGACTTTTTGCAAGAGGAGGAACGGGCTACTCAAGAAAGCCTATGAGCTCTCCGTTCTTTGTGATGCGGAGGTTGCCCTCATCGTTTTCTCTAGCCGCGGCCGCCTCTATGAATACTCAAATAACAGGTAATTTTACTAGATTTAGAAGATTATATTTGTGTTTATAGTTTAATTTTACTTGAAAAGTATTTTATTGATGTTTCCACTTGTTAAACTGAATTGATCTCTCTATATTTTAGTATATGGAAACAAAATACAAAATCTGAGAAAAACACACACACACACACAGATATATATATATATATATATATATATATATATATATATATATATATATATATATGGATTTTTCTCTTAGATCTTGTTTGGTCTATTAGATGTAATTTTTGGGGAAAAGAGGAAGGAGGTAAAGTCAAATATTTAGAAAATTTTGCAACATTTTCTATAAATTGTTGGTAATACTTAACATGAAAACATACAGTAGATTTATGCAGTGATGTTATTGTCTGTTCCTTTTAATATAGAAAAAGAGTTCGTTTCTATTCTCATTTTTTGCTGACTTTGTTGTGCAGCTTTCTTCACTTCTCAGATGCCTGTTTTGGGCCTTAGATTTTTCTTCTCATGTGATTAATTTTCTTGCTTATCTTTTTATAATAAAAAAAATAGTGGATGGGGTTTAAATGTACAGCCTAATTTTCTTTTGAAATCAGTTTTTTTGTTTTTAAATGAGTTTTTTAGGGTTGAGACAGTGAGTTCATCTGCAGTTAATTTCTTGAACAAAAACTAAATAGTTAGTCTAAGTTGTGTAGCATAAAGTCTATTGAGAGCTAGTTAGGGTTTGTTCTTCTCTTTCCTTCCTCTTTGCCTTTGCTTCTCTTGTGCAACACTTGAGCTGGCAACTTTACTCTCTCTCTCTCTCTCCCTCTCCCTCTCCCTCTCTCTGTGATCTCTCAAAGTGAAGAATTACTTGAATAAATAACTGCTATTTATGGACTAAACTTTAGGGTTCCTTCTTCATGTTTGTCATGTCCTAAACTTGGAATGACAACTTTACTCTCCCCCCCCCCCTCTCTCTCTCACACAGTGGGTTGGGACTTTTACTTCATTTCCAAATTTAGAAATTGGACGGAAAATACAAAATATAAAATAAAATCCTAACAAAGAATGAACAAAAAAAAGTAAAGCCTCTATATATTTTGGCAGAAAATAATCCTACACATGTTTGGAATGATCGTATGGCATATATTAACAAATATATACCAATAAAGGGCTTGAAACAGCCTGTTGGTGGGGCTTGGAGTGGCTGATGGAAGAGATCTTGGATCGAGCCCGGATACCCCAATTAATGAGGGATGTCTAATTTATCTCAACTATTATCTCAAGAAAACAAATATATACCAATATAGGTCATCAGCTGTCTCATTTAGATCACTCGATCATTTAGCTACCAAATTGGCTTTTCTCCTATATATTGTACACATATAATATATCTTCTCCTCATGCACATTTTTCAAACAAATGCCTGCCTGCAAATCAACTGAAAAGCTACTTTCAAAGATTTCATTACCTCAATGAAATCTCATCCTCAGCAGTTTCTCTCTTTTTCAGTTTGGGTCTCCCCCCTCCCACCCCACCCATCCATATATATATATATATATATATATATATATATATAGCCTTAACACTGAGATGGAAACTGTTGCAATTTACTCAGCTCACTGTTGAAGTTTCTCTTCTGGTGCTGCTTCACAACGCTCTCCCTCTCTCCCTCTCTCTCTCTCTCCAAAACAAAAGCAAGCATCATCACTTATAGTACTGGGATGGGATTTGTATGTGTTGAAAGCGGAGCCCATTCACGTCAATTCTTCTGCTCATGTGAGTGTTGTTGGTCCATTATACTACTTAATCAATCACTTGCAGGTTTTTGTACTCTCATCTTGTCTTCTTTTGACTAAACCAACCTTAACATCTTCAACCCTTTTTTCCCCCCTTCTCTATGAAACAAAATAAACAAAGAAAATATTTTAATTAGTTTGTTGCTAAATACATGATATTTGTGCTACCAAAAAACACAATTGACATGAGCTTTAAAATCTTAGTTCATCTAATAAATGAGAACTATTTAAAGTAAATGTATGAAATTTAGATTATTTGATTTTTTCCCCACTTTTTCCAAGTCTTGATAGGAATGTATATCATTCATTAATTTGATAGGCAAGGAGAACTTGAAAGAAAATTAATGACTTGTCAATCAAAATAGGGGGCATGTAGTCATTTATTCGCAGCCATCGATATATTTTGCCCACGAAACTTTGTACTTTATACTCCTCGAGATATCTTTCTCTTCCCAAGTTAATTCTCTGTGTTAGTCTTTTAATGTCGTTTTAAACTAGTAATTCCCCGTAGGCCGTTTCTCCCTCCTCTCCTCTCTCAACCTGTCTTCCACTATCTCAATGTCTTCATTGAAACAAGTTAATATAGATTAGGTTCACGGAATAGGATGATAGGAAAAATTCCTTAGTTCATTATGAAATGAAGAGTTCAAAGAAATTGACCGATTTTTGTTGTAAGGCTTTATTTTTATTTCTTAGCAAATATTATGTCTCAGAGCATTTTCTCTAATTCTCTTCTGGTGGTTCTTCAATGCTAACGACATCTTTTTTGGCCTCTTCAATCTTTGATCCCGGTCTCTTACATGAATACTTTAATATCTGAATGTTTCTCCACTCTTTCCTTAAACTTCTTAGTATCATTGATCTTCGGCGGTTTCCAGGGAATTTTGGATCTGTTGAATTTTCTCTCTTTCTCAGACTCATAGATTTTTCCATCAAATGAAGGTCACTTACTAATTCATCTAGCTCTACAAATTAACTTGCTCCTTTTCCAAAACATATGGTTAATTTTCTTTCATGATATCAAAATACCATAGATTATTTGTTTTCATCTTCATCTTCTTTGAATGCTAAACAAATGATGGAAGTTCTATTCTTTCATTGGTCTCCTCTCAGCAAAATTAGCATCTTATTCCTCAACATGGTTAGCGACACCATGTAAACAATTGGAAGCAAAATGATCATATTTCACATTTGAAGATGTCTACTCTTCCTTATATTTCTATCATAGATATGAAATTCTTCGATGTACCTTATATTTCTGAAGACGTCTACTCTTCATGGATCTCTTGTTAGCTGGAAATTAAGGCTCCTTTCTTCTTTGTTGCAATGATATAGTTTGGCTCTTTCATCATGCCGCCAGACATGACCTCAATGAAGGTCTCCTCCTTAAATTTTTTTTTTTTGAGGAAAAGGTGGATAATTAATCATCCAATATCATTAAAAAGATTTTAATGGTTACAGCAAAAAACGTCCAGATTACATTAAACCCCACGGTCCAAAGCAAAACATAATATTACAATACAACATCCGCAACCTCCCCATCTGAATCAAATAACGTCGTTGCCTACGGTATCCTCAATTGGGCCGCCATCATCCCATGTGTACCATCGGTCTCTCGTATCACCGTTCTAATCTTCATTTTCGCCTTATATGGGACCAACTCTGAATCATGAAAGATATGAGATGCACGACCGCATTTATGGGATTATTTGTCCCTAAAAATTATATCATTATGTTCTCGCCATAAACCCCACAAGATGCCCATAATAATATTGTCCTAATCTCCTCTCACAGGATCCTCTAATCGTTGTCGTCAGGTTCCCTAAACATTCTTAATAGAAGTAGGCAACACAAGGACATTATTCAAGGCACAAAAATAGGACCACACCTTCTTAGCAAAGGGACAAGTGAAGAGAAGGTGATGCATCGTCTCCTCATCGCTTTTGCAGTTGACATAGATGAAAGGACCTTGCCACTTGTGTTTCACCAGCCAAATGAAAACTTTAATTTTGCACGGGGCCTTAACCTTTCAGATGTGTGTCAAATGTTCGCCCGTTTTCCTCCCATCATTGATGATCTTATATAGAGACTTGACATTGAATTTACTGTTAGAATTCCACCTCCATTTCGGACGATCTCGTCTTCTTAATTTCTTTGATTATGCACTATTATCAAACTTTCGTTCTTCATAGAGAGTTTTGTTGAAGAACTTGCTTCAGTGGCTCTATTCTTCCTCCTCAATTTCTTTTCATATACTTGTAGGACCCACGAGTGATCAACGGTCAAAAAATCTTTATCCCTAACTAGCTTATTCAAATAGCCACCTTACCGCGAATGGTAAGATTTTCTCGAAGACCCGAGGTTCCTCTATATCTTTTATCATTTATTCTTAATTGCCACCAAAATCTTTTAGTGTATAATTGGAAGCTAGAGCTTAGGGGCCCTACATAACTCCTCTAAGCAATTTCCTACCCAACAAAAAGAAAGTATGGAGACCATTCAAAGGGTGGAGGGCTCCTCACTTTGTGTAGCAAGTTGCTTAGAAAGAGTTATTTAGGAACTTTTTTCTATTGGAAACTAATCCTAGTTTTTTTTGTATGTAGCCAAAACGATCTCTTCGCCTTTCTAGGTTCCTTTGAGTGTTTTTTTCAAGAATTTTCCATCTTTGTTTGGGGTGTAAACGGAGTCGGATAATCCGATCCGGCTCCGTTTTTAAATCTGGAAAATACCTAATATGGATACTTAAAATGAATATCCGACCGGGTTCGGATATCCGGATCTGGATAACAATAATTTAGAAATCCCGGATCCAGATTCAAATATAGCTAATCTTATAAAAGTCAGATTCAGATATCCTGAATAAATTATTGCCAGACGTACTATCTATTATCCAAAATCCTAGTTTAGAGTGGTTGCTAGTAATTGATATGCAAACACAGCCCATTTAAGTTTATACTTGGATCAGTTAATAATCTACAAAAGGAAAAAAGATTAAAAAGGCCTTTAATTGGGATTCGATCTTCTCCTGGGCATGCAAAGAAATTAGAAATGCTTGGACTTCTTTGCTTTCTTCTTTATGATACCCTCTCTACACCTCAACTGCTTCGTCTCCAAGACTCAAAACACGTATTTTGTTCTTGTTTCTCTCCTTCATCATCGAAGCGTTCTCTATTGCTCACGCAAATAGACTCTAAGTTATTTTTATAAAAAAAACCTAAAACTTTTATTAGTTACAATTAGAAATCATGACCTTTTCTTTACATCTATCCTTATATTAATAGTATCTGATTTCAATGGATATGGTTTGTACAATATTCGATTTGTACCATATATGTTTAGCGGATATGGATAGCAGTTTTTGTTTCCGGCAACTATTTGTATCCCTATTCGTATTCAAAAATAGGAACCGATATGGATATGGTAATATGTATACTGATCTGTTTACATCCCTAGTAGGTAATGGCAATCTTCTCGAAACTAGCTAATGGATTAGAGATAGAGGGAATAGCTATCTTATCTTTCTTCAGTGCATCATCCAATGACTTCGTTTTTTTGTGGCAATGAAGCTTTAACTTTGGGACTTCTCGTAGCCTTTCTCGAAGAATCTCTAAGACGCCTTGGAACCAAAGCTATACTTTTACTCGGATTAAACAAGTCTCATAGCTCTATGTAGCAAGAGCTAAGAAACTTGAAATTGAAACATGCTAGTTGCCATCTAATTAAGAAATTTTGGGATCCCAACTCTGAAATCACTATGCTGTGATGAACAAAGACATCACTCACTTGCTGTTTAGAGAGGAGGATCGAAAGATAGAAAATTCAAAAATTTATGGAAGATGAGCTAGAACACATTTCTAATCGAGGATTTCTTGTTTGATTGAGCCCCTAACTGCCATTCCAGCTTAAATTTGATGTACGAGGTCAACATAGGCTAACCCATATGCCTATCATGTTTAATCTTGATAAATCCCCTTGTTGTCTCCTTTATGATTCATTTTCCACTATTTTTGGTATTTGGCAATTGAAAAATTAAAAATGGGCTCATTTTCCTTCCTTTTAGGATTTAGAAAGCTACTCATCATTTTTTTCTTACCATCCAAGGAGATAGAAAGTCAATAGAAAATTAAATTAAAAATGAAATCATTTTGATATTTAAACTAATTTTGTCTCTAACCGATTTTTATTGATAGTTAAATATGTGCCACGTGATTGTTCCCCTCAACTTTCTTTTTATCCTCTTACTCCCAACCAAACACTTCCATATGAAAAGTGCAAAGAAATCAACTTCTTATAGAAAATACTTTGCTTTGGTTTTTCTACTATCTTTCCTTTCCATCACTTTCCTTTTGTCATACAGTGTCAGGGTTTTTTGTAGAAGAAAAGAGCTTAGAGGGGAAAAAACAAGGATATAACCGTCAAAACCCAAGTCTAGTCAGTGCCTGACTGAACATTCGCTTAACCATAGGTTAGATTTTACTAGGAGTTCTTATATATTTGGAGTAATTTTAAAGCAAATAACAAGATTTCAGGAACTGATATGGAATTCGATAAAATTTGAGGGACTTATATCGACAAACCCTACACACAAACACATGCATGTGTGCATGTGTGTGCGCATGTTGGAAAAACAACTATAAACAACCAATTCACAATTTGAGATTGACCCAAAAGTTGAATCATGAAAATATTAAGAAAACAAAAAAAAGCCTTGGTGTTTGATGTTTCTAAACCATTATATCCAGGGGGGGGGGGGGGGGGTGGGGGAGGGGGGAGGGGAAGAAAAACACATTTTGGGAAAAAAGTAAGGAATCATAATATGGTTGTATTTCTACAAAGCATATTCAAATTCATTAAATTTCTTTTTTCTTTTCCTTTTTTTTCAATGGAAAGGAGAGCATACCATGATTGGCATATAAGTCATCCAAGAGCATAGACGGTCATCATGCTTCAAACTCGTATTGCAATCTGTTATCATAGTGAAATAGATTAAAATTTGGGATCAAATTAAAAGCTATTGAAACCAAAATTCTTAAGGAAAAATATAAAAATCAATATGGTAGAAAGGTAACATAATAGAGAAGAGAGAAGATAATAAAATGAAAGGAATTGTTTAATTCACACCATCTTCTCTTGATTTTCTTCTTGGCCGATTTGTTTTTTCTTTTCCTCTAAAAATTGCACATAAAAGGTCATAAGTAGAAGTTTTTGAAGCGCTTGCTTAGACCATTTTTTTGGGAGTGTACAGTTTCTTTCATTTCGTTGGATATCCTTTTTTGTTGCGGAGAGTTTGTTAGGCATGGATATATATGACCACAACAAATCTCAAATCCTCTAATATTCTCTCTCTAATTATTAAATTTCACTTTATTTGAAATAAAATTATAATAGTTTGGCGCAACATAATTGTTTAGTTGGCAGCAAATTGAAGGTTTGATCTTCTAATCAAATCTCTACCCGCTCCCTTTAGCATTAAAATAGTAGAGATAAAATTATATAGAGAGTACTTTTAAACCGTAATATAATTAGTCAGGCCACTCAATTAATCCAACACCGTAGATTTTTCAAATATGTTTTAATACTATTTCTCATCAATTTATTATTTTGGTTAAGTTGTATTCTCTTAATAATTTGGCTTATTTGTTATATATATATATATATATATATATATATATATATATATATATATATATATATATATATATATATATATATATATATATATAGTCATAAAATATTGTTCATAGTTGGAGGAAATTTCGTATAATTATTCATATGAATATTACTACAGCATTATTATTTATCATAACAAAATCAAGGGAAAGTAAGACTTGCATTTCTACTATAATTACTGTTATTTTGGAAAAACTAAAAATATATGCTTAGAAACCAAGGAAAAGTCGAAGTAGAAGAACAAGAAATAAAGGATTATTTACTTATGTGACTGAGACATGAAAACTGCCTAAAGTGCATGCATGTAGATGTAGCTACCATTAGATGCTTAAGTGCAAGTGTGCTCTGTTCTGCAGATAAATCACTATAGCAAGCATGCACCTGCAAATGCCAAATACATATAGAAAAGGCATAATGTATTTCCCTCTCATGCATGTCGATGGAAGAGAGGTAGAGAGATCAAATGTAAGAAGAAATTATTGTTCATTGTGTTTTATATAATTAAGTCCCTTAAATTAGACCTGTTTCGACAGTAGTCCTTGAAATCCTAGTATTTTGTAGGAAGTTCCCCAAATCCTATAAGTCAGAAATCAAGATGAGTATGTCCAATTTTAACTTACATCTTAATCAACAATTAACTTGATATTTGAAATGTTAGTATTACTCACTCTTCAGCTCTCAAATCGTAAATTCAACCCTAGCTTGCTGGGTGTCAAACTTCTCTATTAAATATTTAAATGACACTAAATGATTCAAAATTGAATTGGGAAAAATAATAAACTAGCTAGTCAAGAGGAAAAGGTAGAGATTAAGCTTATAGCATACATTGATGCATGGATTGAAGTAATTATATATCATGATAATTTAGTTTTAGGAATTTGGTAATATGTAGAATATTTTCTTTGTTTTCTGAATCATTATTTTCTCAACAAAAATGAAGATTAAAAACATGCCTTCTTGATTGTATTAGTTTTTTTTTATAAATATATGGTCTATTTTTATTTTCATTTCCTCAAATTCCTTAATGGTGTGGTTATTAAAAGAATAATTAGAGTAAAACATACTTTTCTTCTCGTTGTGTTTAATCTAATTATCATGTCTCGATTTGTATAACTTAATCGAAATTTGGGGGGTGGGGTGCTCTAAGCAAGTATTAAGATATTAGGAATTAAGATCGAAGTAGGTCTAGTTTAGGACTAATCTAGGACAAACCTTATTTATAAATAATCCAACATTTGGAAAGAGATGGAAGATCTAGGCACTCCCTTGAACCATCCTAAGAAAAGGACATATAATTCAGTAGCTCTAGTGGATAACCAAAGACTGTAAATTGAAAGAACATGAAGTAAGCCGCATTCCTTTTTAGAATTTGTATCAGCATGCAGTGTTAACCTCCCAAAGACAATTATCCTCTAAGTTAGAATTTGCCTATAACCTTTCCGCGCTTCTTCGTATAAGCCCGTTATTGATAGCTAATCATTATGTTTATCCGCTTAGACAGTCAAACACCTTGAAAATTTAATTTGGAAACTCATGTCATGAGCATGAAAATTTTGGTAATTCATAGACGCCATCATCACGAAGTATCCATTCTTCGCTATGTTAGATAAGTACCCATTTAGGGTTTTGATACTCTTCAGCACCTCACAAAATCTTTTCATAACCAATTTCGATATTGTGTGGCTTGAAACTGATAATTCATAGACACCATCATCACGAAAAATCGGATGCAATTCCCGTCGGATTCCAAACTTCTCTAAGCACTCGCGAGCATTCAACTTATCATTAAACTTTGAATCGTCCTGTAACAATGTGCTAACAATATTATCACGCATTCTTCTCTACATGCATGACATCAATATTGTGTCGAATCAACAGTATTTCCAATAAGGAAAATTCCATAATATAGTTTTCTTCTTCCACACACTCAACAATTCGTTATTTTCGGATCGCTTCCGGGTTTTTTTGTTTATTAAAGAAACTATCTAAATTAAAACGATTAGAACCTTGTTGAAATTGACACGATAAAATCTACTAAAAAATTTCTATCCCTGACAATTATTTTGGTGCTTTACCCTTTTCCAATATTCTATCAAACTTATTTGCCATCTTTTTGTATGGATGATTCGCCGATAATCATCTACGATGAAACCAGTAGCAAAACTTACTACGTGTCTCAAACTGGAGGGCACTGTAATCAAGACCACATGATGGACATGCCTCCTTCACGTGGTAGACCATCCAGAATATATGCCGTATACTGGAAAATCTTTGATTGTCCAAATAACAGTCGTCCGCATTCTAAACTTCTCCTCGGCGTACACATCATATGTCTCTCTGCTCCATGTTCCCAGAGTTCTATCAACCCTTCAATTAAAGGTTTCATATAGACGTCGATATTGTGGCCAGGTGAATATTTTAAAGGAATTAATAAAAAAAAGAATCATATAGGGTTGCTTCGTACATATCCAGAAAGGCAGATTGTAAAGCATAAGCAATACTGGCCACGTGGACCGACTAGAACTCATGAGTCAATAAAGCATGAAACCGTCGGTTGCCAAACCTAAATGTACATTGCTCGGCTCATCCCAAAATGATCAATATTGTCTAATTGCTTCCATACTTCTGTGTCAGCCGGATACCTCAGCTTCCTGTCTTTAATCCGACGATCGGAATAACATCGCATGCTCTTCGCTATGTCCTTTGAAATATATAAATTTTGCAATATCTTAGCCAGGGGGAAATAACGAAGGACTTTGGCTGAAGTTTTCTTATTCTTTTTGCTTCTATCGGACGTTTCTGCGTTTGAATTTCTCTTAATATTTTTCCATCTAGACAAGTTGCAGGTGGGACACTCATCGAGAGACATGTAGTCTCTTCGATACAGCATACAGTTATTGGGACATGTATCGATCTTTTTATACGAGAAACCAAGTGTTTTAACAATCTTTTTTGCCTGATAATGATTCTCTGGAATGATTTCCTTTCCTTCAGGAATTATCTTGCGTAGGAGATCAAAAAGCATGTCAAAGTGCTCGTTAGTCATCCCGCTGATCATTTTCAGATGGAGGGGTTTTATTACAAATGACAACCTACTAAATTCCGTATAGTTTTCGTACAGATCTTATTCGTTTTTCTCCAGAAGTTTCTGTAATTCTTCTAATTTACTAGTATCTTCAGACAGTTCAATATCATTCAGTTTCTCTCTAGCAAATAAATCTTCCAATATCTCATGCGTGTCATTTATCCTGTCACCGGTCGGCAATTCAGTTTGCAAAGCTGCGGTCTCATTATCCATCATTGTTTCCTCGTCACGTATTCTCTCGCCATGATAATTCCAATATATGTAGTTCGGTTCAAAACTCTCTATAAACACATGTGTTTTTATCACTTCACGTCGAAAACGGGCTCTATTCTTATATTTCTTACAAGGATAGAACAAGAATCCGTCTCGGTTATGCTTTGGGTTCATCTCTACATAATCTAAAAAGATTTTAAGCCCATCTTTAAATCGGGCGTCTCTCAAACTATACCTATATTTTTTCCCTATGTGCATAAACGATTTATCCGGAAGAATTTTCATCTGTTATAACACAGATAATAATATAAATTTAACATATTTTATGAGTTTATTACGAGCTCATCATTAAATAAATTTTCAAGTTTTAAATTAGATTCATGATGTGGACGCATCAAAATATCTAAAGTCATTTAAGATTGTCGTAAGTACTCAGGGCAATAGGTTGGGACGAATAATTAGTTTCATGGTTGTCAAGCATAATGGTCCTAATTCCCATTACGAATGCAATACTCGCATCTCACATCCTCTTGTTTTTCGTCTATTTCGAGAAAATTTCAGCAGTACTTCCCCCCGTTCTTCGTATTCGTACATAAATATGTACACATGGAATAAGTGGAAAGCACCGTTGAAACTTTCGAAATGGACGAAAATATAGGAGGATGTGAGATGTGAGTCTTATTGCATTCGTAATATGTTCAAACTGAACAAATCCGACAATTACTGTATGTCAAATTCTCTCATCGAATACTACACATATGTTTGAAAAAAATTGAACATGACTCTCAACTCTAACAAACATATAATGTGATCTTATCAATTCGACGGGAAAAAGATTTGACATACACCAATTGTCAGATGGAAAACTATAGGTCGATTCTAAACAAATTTAAAACCTTTCGATCTTAAACTTACAAATTAAATGAAAACATAAAATCCTACTTACGTTTCTAATCAAAATTTTAAGGTATCCCTTAACTTTTATTTAATCGTTTTTTAATCAGGATCTCGGTTCACTATTATCTGGTCTTAATTAAGATTTCTTAATTAATATAATTAATATTATAGATTAATTAGTGTTATTTTTTCTTAATCAATTTCATTTTAGTTTTGATTTATGTATCTACTATAGTTTAATTGGCATTTAAGGACTTAATTTTTATTTTGATTTGGTTATAAATTATGCTACAATTAAAAAATCTAAGCAATAAATCATAAGCAACAAGATATTAAATTATTAAATTACAAAATAAAGAATATTGAATCATTAAATTTACAAAATCCAAGTTAGAACTTAGGTTGAATGTATTTTTGAAATATTTCATATGCAGACGCGGACGCACACGCATACACACTTTCACACATACGCGCGAGCACTCAAACACATGCATACACTCGCTCACATACGTTCGCGCGAACACACATTTATATATACTCACAAACACGTATGTGCGCGCGCCCCTTCAATTAAATATAATATATTTTACCTTAAATTCATCTAATATAATCTTATAATCCATCTTACCCTAAATTAATCTAACAAGTAAATTCATCGATTATCTATAATCTTTATATTTTCAACTCTAAACCTAAATTACCAATTTATATTTCAATTTTTCATCTATTTTCAATTCAAAAATCCATCTAAAACAATTTTCTTCAATTATATTTTAATGATAAAACCCATCAACCCCCAAAATCAAAATAAATTTCAAACCCATCATTTTACAACCAATTCAATTCATTATTAACCATATTTCATATATCAAAACCAACACAAATCACATATTTTAATCATCTAGTTTCCAAATTTAATAATCTAATTGAAAAAACTAGGATTAGGAGGAGAAAACACCAATCTTGGCCTGGATTTGAAAAGAATAAGAGCGATTGCAAGTTTCTACATCACCAACTGCAACAATAAAACCTACAAAAAAATTGGGGTTAGATTTCATAATTTTTCCGAAAAATTTGAGAAAAAGGAGAAAAATAATTACCTCTGGTGAAATTTTTTGGGAGAATGAGAAGGAAGAAGAAACCATCGCAGCTCTTATCTGATCAACATATTAGCGACCGTTTAGAATGGTCGCTAATATTATGTGAACGGTCGCCAATAAGTTATACGGTCTCTAATAATTTATTATGGACTGTATATATTCACACGATCTCTAATAAACGGTCTCTAATACGTACAGTTTTTACTAGTGAATAGATTTCTGATTTCCCTTTAAGTCTCTTAGCTTCATATACAATAAAAATTGAACTTATCTCAAAATTGGTTTTCACCCTCATATCACATTTCAAACAATATTGAGACAATTTTTTGGAGTTATACATTTAGACTCATGCTGGATCCATGTCGTCCTCTCCCATAAATAGGGTTGGCTTCCTCTCCCGTTGTTGGATGCATGTCTTGATATCAGTGTTTTAAAAGCGGAAAAGAAATGCGGAGCGATCGAGAAGCTAAAACACTTAAACGTCGCTTAAGGGCTCAGACGGCTTAGAAGTCAGAACAGTGGTGTTTTATCAATATTCATTTTCTTATCAATAAATAATGATTTTCATTACATTTTGACTATTTTTATATTGCTTTTATACTAGTAAATGCCTAAATTTAACCCAAAATTTAACAAATTTGTTTAGACAATATATTATTTGCTAAAATATGCTCAAATAATTCAATGCAAAATTAAAATTTTCTTAGAATTTATTAGTTTATATAGTGCTTATAAACTTTTCAATGTCCAATATCAAGTATCATAACTCAAATCAGTAAAAATACTTACCAAATTATTTTTAAAAATATCTAAAAGATTATAGTTCGAAACTAGATAGAGTCAAAATCGAATTAGAATTTCATGATCAGAATTCAAAAACTACTCGAGATCGAAATTCAAAAACTACTCGAAATTGAAATAGAAAACTCAAGGATTGTTCGAAATCGATTTAGATCTCGATTTTTTGAAGTTGATAAATCTAAAATTTTGGAGTTTTGAAACCAAAATCTTGAAATGTCTCAAAATCGGCTCGACAACCGTGAGATTTATCGAGTCGAGCACGATAGATAGAAACGTGGAAAAAAAAGAAAAGGAAAAATAGAATATTGTGTTAATTGGTATTTGTGTACTTTTACTCCAATAATAATAGTTATGTACCCTTTATAACACTTATGAGCTGTCTACTTTAATAAAATAGGTTATGCAATATTACCCGTTTAAGCGGGAAAAAACGGAGCGGCGAAACCCGATCGGCCGCTTAAGCGCTTAAGTGGACACTTTTTAAAACACAGCTTTCTTGCACAATTCTCATACCGTACCTACTCTCAATGGTCGTCCATCCCAACTCAAACTATTTGAATATCATAGCACCAACTTCAACCTATTTGCATGCTAAAAATGAATCTTGGCTGCTAAGTCCTTAACCAGATCTCATAGCACCAAGTTCAAACCTATTTGCCAGAAGTTTTGGAATAATTATGATGGATCCAGTGATAAAACTGATAGGTCTATATTCTACAAACCCTTCTGGTTCATTCTTCGGAATAAAGATAACGCGACCTCCAATTTTTGATAAAAATTACTCATAACTTGCTGACCTATTTCTGATCGCTCCTTGATAATAATCAGTTTATACTATGATCATTATACAGTTTATCTCAAGGTTAGATTTGGATGAGAACTTAAAAGGTCTCATTTTAATTTAGTTATTTACTTTTAGCTAGGAAGAGGGAAGTGCTTTCGCTGGTGTTTTCGGTAAAATGTTGTTCTCTTTTATTCTGTAAGCTCGTTGGACCATCTTTTGTTTACTTCGGACAAATCCATTTAAGTAGAGAGGCGTAAGAGCTGGTTCTCTAAGCAAAATCTTTAGCGAAAGTGGCGAACATAGAATTCAAATATCAAATTTAGCATAACTTCATTATTGGTAACCACAACGCTTTCTGTTACTAAAATTCCATCATGAATGCCTACACTATCTGCATTCTGTGAGGAATACAATATATATAACTTGTATTGACTGATAAATTTTATTTATTTCAAATAGAAGACAATTCTCTAAGCAGTGTTTTGTAATATATATATATATATATATATATATATATATATATATATATATATATATATATATATATATATATATCTTGTTGGCATTCAGTGTAAAATCAACCATTGAAAGGTACAAGAAGGCATGTGCTGACAGTTCCAACTCAACTGCTGTTGTTGAAGTCAATACTCAGGTATGCATGCAGTCTCCAATTAATCTTAACAGAGTATAAATTAAGTAAATGAACTGTAGTGGAAATTAAACACACGCTGAATTTATCATTTCCCTTCATAGCTCATGACTTGTATAAATAAAACCAATGTATTGTTATCAGTTCAACATGAATGGTAATGGAGAGGTGTTACAGTTGAGCATATATCGTCTGTTTTTTCGGGGGAAGCTTCTTTAATAAAACCAGATCCTGACATGATATTACGTTTTCCTTTTTGCGCTTTACATTCTTATATTTTATTTGATGATCCTAGTAGGCTACGGAACATTGTTAACAATGATTGAATTTACCGTATGTTATAACATAAACATTTTATGAGCGTTGAGAATGATAGTCAAAAGGTTCAAAATATTGTTATCACCTGTAGGAGAAATGATGGATAGCTTCAAGATCCAAATCAACTTCAAAAGTTCTACTCACACAACTTCAGGATGCTCCTAATGTTCATTCAAATTAACTTGTCTATCAAATCTCCTCAAACCTGAAATAACATGCAGAAACAACTCAAATTCTACATAGCAAAATGTTACTAGATAGAGGTTGAATGGAAAAAGGAAGAAAAAAGGTTCAACAATAAGCATTTTGTAATTTTAATTTGAGTCAGTAAAATCTAGGAAAAAGGAGACATTAAAGTGCCAGTTGTATAGCGAGAGGCACGGAAAGAGACAAGTGCTAAGACACCACAACATGACAGTTTAAAAAAAAACAAAAAACAAAAAAAAATCATGTAGTGATCCTAAACTCAAGCAACCAAAAGTTAGGATGCATGCACACAAATGGGAAAAAGCTAAGATGACGACGACGACATGTTAGCAACAAGAAAGAGTTGAGTAAGCCATAGCGTGTGTTTGTTTCAGAATGGTAAGAGTATATAATTATGATATTAAGATCAAAATATGAATCACTTAAACTTATTCATGATACATTAGTACTGTCATTATTTAGACATTGAAGTTTCAGATACATAACAACTACTTCTTCCGTGCTACAAGTTAAATACTGAAAAAAGTGCCAAAATTACAGAGATGCTAGAGAAAAATGAGTGATTTGCAATACTTCAAAGATGTCGTGGTAAAATTAGTATTCTGCAATCTTGCCCTTTGCACAGACACCCTTGTTAAATATTATTAGTATCCCCACAAAAATTGAGCTTTTTTTTATTCAAATTCAAATGTTTACCTTTCATCTGCTATATGTTTTGAACACATTCATCTAATTATTTGTCTTGGAACAATGACCACAGCAATATTATCAGCAAGAAGCAGTGAAGCTGCGCCATCAGATCCAGATTTTACAGAATGCCAACAGGTATTAGTCCTTCTAGTATGACTCAACCCGCTTCACACAAACAAATTTTAAAAGGTATTAGATTTGCATAAATCTATCATTTTCTCATCATTTGTTTTATAAAATTTATTTCAGGCACTTGATGGGCGATTCTCTGAGTTCATTGTCCGTAAAAGAGCTCAAACAACTTGAAAACAGACTTGAAAGGGGCATCACCAGGATTCGGTCGAAGAAGGTATGTAGCCATATAGGGGAAAAGATCATCAAGATTTTCTGTTGCTTATATTGAAAGAGAAAAAAATTTCAATAATAAAGAAACTGATGTATAAAGTTCCTTTATGATAAACAAATAAAAAAAGAACCATCAATAATCCTTAGCATGTAATACTAATATCATTTATATAAAGAATGCTTAGTTAGTTATTTTCACTGTAAAAATTCTTTCTCATAGTAATCAATAGTCATAGAGCATATGTTCAGTTAGTACTTGATTTCTTTTGATTAACTTGTTAAGTTTTTGTCAGTATTCTGTTCTTTATATATTTTTATACCGATCCTAAGCTGATATTACTCTTGTTCTTTTCAGCATGAGATGTTGTTTGCAGAAATTGAGTACATGCAGAAAAGGGTAATATATTGATCCAATTTTCTTTTTCTCCAAAAATGCTAAATTTTATAGTTTTCTTAAGGTTACTCTGATCTTCTTTCATTTCTATATGGGCAGGAAGCAGAACTCCAAAATGACAATATGTACCTCAGAGCTAAGGTAACCCATTTTCAATTCCCAAATAGAGTACAAACTCATACTGATTGAACAAATAAGATTGCTTTTAAAAAAGGAGTTTAATGGTAGTCATCATGTTTACAAATTATAGGCTTTCTTCCTGTGATCAGTCTTGAATTTAGAACATTTAGTTTCCGGTTTTTGACATCAGTCCTAAGAGATCAGTTAATCCTTCATGACATCAGTTATATATAATTCATCAAGAAAATAATTTAGTTTCCCTAATTTTAAAGAAAGAAGATTCTTCACATATTCTATATAAGGGACTTGGAAACATACAGTGTGATGCACATGCTACCCAAGGATGTTAGGTTTTTGCATTGTTTGTTTTTTGGCAACTGGATGAATTCACAGCTTGAATCGAGGCATTACGATTTCGGATTGAAAGTTAGGCTGCAAACTGCTAATCGAGGAATTATGATTTCGGATTGAAAGTTAGGCTGCAAACTGCTTTCAATATAGAATGCTCTAAGGATAAATAACAGATTACATGTTTTCATCGTTAATAGACTTCTTCAGATTGAGAAAACATCTCATCTTCTTGCAATTGTCACAAGCTACATTATTGATATGGATGCAATCACCAAATAATGCTGCTAATATGGGAAAAAATGTTTGCTGAACCAGAAATTAGAATGCATGCTTAACATCATAATAAAGGAAGGTTCATTGATAAAAAAGGGTTTCTCCTCGATGTCTAAATTGATCTGTTCTGTTGAATAAATGTTAATAGCAACGACTGTCTGAAAAGGACGATTCTACCGATATAATTCTATTTATATATATCCTAAGGAGGTTTATAGCGAATTTTCTATCATTATCAGCTACAGGGTACCTAACTTCGGTAATGAACTGTGTTCTCTAATCCTTCCCTATGATATACTCCAGAAGCAATTTTTTTTTATATAAATTCAATAATCATCGAATTTAACATTTGTTTAAAAATTCAGATATCAGATAATGAGAGAGAGCACCAAGTAAGCGTCGTGCAATCTGGCACGGAATACGATACTCTCCCAACATTCGACTCCAGGAACTACTACTCCCACGTCACTATGCTTGAGGCCGCACCACACTATTCGCACCATCAGGACCAGACGGCCCTTCATCTCGGGTACGAAACCAAAGGTGATCCCGTGGAATGAAGCTGAAATTCTACTTCTCTAAATGTGTTTCTAGCAAAACTGTTGTATTGGTACTTGTGGATTTCGAAGACACATGCTCATGAACCTTACCCTCTATTATCTTGTAGTTGTTGTTGTAGCTTTAATATGACTTTGATGTTAACCGGTCTTTTGGATTGAACATTGGAAGAAGTAGTGCACTCCTATGAAAAATATTTGTTAGGCAAATCTTCCCTTTATCTTAATTTCACAAATGCATGCATGTCAAACTACAATGATCACAAATTGGATAACCTCTGTTGTTACTCAATTTGGGCATTTCAACAAACACGTTACCTGCAGAAATCAAACAACCCATTATTTCCTCATTTAATTTTCAGAAATTTGTTAACTGAAAGTTTAACATTTGGCAATAGATCGAGGGGTTGTTGGATCTTCTTAAGATGTGCTGATGAATTTTCAATGAATTTTGTATTTTGGATACTTCTTCATAAATTAAAAAATCTAAAAAAATATTTTCAAAAACATCCTATAATTAATTTTTGTTAATGTTGGAAAAATATTTCTTAAATTTTACCTGGATAAATCAGTTGCCCTAACCGCTTCTTTTTTTCCTTCAGCATGTAAAAAATTTCATTTGGCCAAAAAACATATAAATATTTGGGTTTTGCATATACCACCATATGTACTTTTCTTTTGTATATATACACCTTTTCATCCTTTGTATTTGTGTATATACCCTTTGAAATCCTTAAAATTGTATCCAGAAGAATCTTTTTGTTTATATTATTCAAAAAATGGCTGTTTTGAGGTCCAATAATAATTAACTTATCGTTGTTTATTCAGTAGGAAAAGGAAAGTGGCTGTTGTTTTTAATTTGTTAGCTTGTCCTATTGCTTTTGTTACTTATTATTCATAAGAATTATATTTATTCAAACTTTCAGCCAGTGGTCTAAAATATTAGTTTGTCATTTTCACACTCAGTTCTTTCCCCATTTTGTTTAAGGGCATGATGTTTGGCAAAAATTGTGGCCATGATCATATAAGATGGCATATATTTGTTTATCCTCTTTAAAATCTCTAATGATCGTATCGTTAAAATGAAAATAGAATTTAAACAAAACAAGTTTAAATTTTAAAATTTTGACCAGAAGGTTATGTGATTCGAGACTTCCGATAAGCGTAAGCACTTAATGTTATTGTCTCAGGAAATATCTAGACAAGATATCTTGTTAGATTGTCTTAAATCACATCAATTTAAATAAGGATTATATTACATATATATGTATTTGCAAATTACAAAGAATATAAAAGAGACATGAAAAGGAGTTTCATTAATATTGATTTTTGTACAATATTGATAAATCACATCCATTTACATCTCAAAACTTATACAAAGAAACTTTACAAAGATACATGCATATTTTAAAAGAATATTTTAAAAGAAGAGGGATATTTTAAATCAAAGTTGATATCATTTTTGAAAGTTAAGTAGATATCTCCATTCATGGGTCCAGATCTTAATCAAATTGAGCCAATGTGGGGTCCTCTGAGTGGAACCCATGTTATAGGAGGAGGGCGGTGTGTGTGTTAAACAAAGTAGGATCCAAACCCAAAATAGGGTGTATGAGGATATATATCCACTTCACCCTAAGCTTGCGGATATCTCTTTTGGAGATGTCTACAATGGGAATTTCATGTTGTTTTTCATGTGAGTGACATTTTAGATGTCCAATATAGTATTTTGTAATGCAAAATCAAGGATTTCCTTAAAATATCCTTAATTGGATATATTTGTGATATAGTGGACATCTTTTAAGGTACCCGCTAAGGATACCTTCGGGGATATCATAAATGGACATCCTGAGATATCCGCAAATGGTGACATCAAGTCCCTTGTATTATGATTAAATATTCTTTAAGGGAGTGTTTTCAATTTCTTTTAAGAGAAGAATATTATTTTATTGTTCTTTAAAGGATATATCCTATTTTTGTTTTTTGTTTAGAATATACAAGGGTAGCATTTCCACTTGTATTTTGATTTGTTATTAAGAAATATGGATTGTTTAGAGTCTAAAATCTCATGTAAGTAGGGAATAATAGGATTTCTCCTATTTTTCAAAGAGAAATACTTTCGTGTTCTCGTTTTGTCAAAGAATATGAAACTAGCCATCTCCTTGAGTTCATCCAAAAATGCTATGGGTTTATATGATTAATGAAGATTTCCCCAAGTCTTTAGTTTTATGCACATTTCCTGTTAAGAAGAAAAAGAGATAGATCTTTGAAGTAGAAAAGGCTTTCATCAACTTACCACTTTTCTTTATTCTTTTTCTTCATCCTTTTCATCTTGTAAACCTAGAGCTCTTGGATCTTCAACCGGTCAAAGATTTGTGTGGTCCTTCTTTTTTCTCTTGTACAAAGATGGCTTTCCCCTACGGGGGGGGGGAATTTGTAGGGAAAATTTTAGTTTGCCCCTACGATTCCTACCGTAGGGGCAAATAGAGCCTTCGCGGTTTCCACCGTAGAGGCATTTACGGTTAAAAAATTATAAGAAATTCACAATTTTAATTGCCTTTACAGTGCCGTAAGACAAACCTCTACTGTTGGCACCGTAAGGGCAAAGTCGTCGTATTAAAAAGAAATAAAGTTAGTAGATAATTCCAGTTAATTCATTCCCCTTTTCCTACGCCCCAATCGATTTCCCCCCAAAATTTTCGCCCCTCCCGCATCCTAGCCTCATCCTCGTTACCACCTTCGGTGCCTTCTCTGTTGGGTTACGCCAGCATTCCGGCCATCTGCCGTGGCCGGTGCGGAACAAAAACCGGTGTTTAAAAAAATTGGCGCTAACGTATCTGTCAAGATCGAACCATAAACCAATACTAGCAAGCTATAAAACCTAAACTACAAGGTTAGAATGGTTATACCGAATGAACCAAGTATTTCGGTCTTCTATCATCTTCCTCAGCTCCTTAAGGCGTGCTCGATTGAACTTGGCCGCCGGTCTTCCTTCGTCGAAGATAATCCACCCAAGAGATGTAGCTCATGGCTCTAGCTCCACATCAAAAGCAAGTGGAGCAACTAGGGATTCTAGGTTGCTAATCTAGAATGCCTAGGATGTAGTGAGTGTTCTAAGTGTTTATCAATCTCACATCCTCTCTTGATTCTCAACTCATGAGATTGTAGAAAAGAGGTTAAGCTTGAAGGTGGAGGAACTAAAGAAATCTAGAGAGGGAGTGAAGCTAATGGTGAGAGAGCTCAAGTGAGAAAAATGATCAAACCCGAAAGTGCGGGTAACAAGTACACTCATTCGATTGGAACCCTGCACGTATCCAATATGGTTACTATAGCATTTCTCCAGAACCAGAGAAACTCTCTGTGTGGGACTCTAAAGACTCATCAATACGCTGGCAGTGGGTTTAACCACAAGCATGTCAGCCGCACTAACTGTACGTAACGACTATCCAGATATTGAGTGAAAGGAAGGCCGACGAGCAAACTCATCCGAACCCTCACTGAGTCTGTCAGTGACAATATCCGTACAGTCCGGTCTTTTCGTCTAAGAGTATCGCATATCGAGTTTAGGGGGTGGATAAAGTCAGACCCCTAATAACACGATATTTCGTGTTGGCATGAAGCCCATCACCCACTGAGAAACTACTGATCCAAATCAGTAATTGCTTCACTAATTCCCAATTAGTGAAGAGGTAGCTTGAGTTGGAGATTTCTCGACATAGAT
Source organism: Agapanthus africanus (assembly GCA_030015575.1). NCBI lineage: Eukaryota > Viridiplantae > Streptophyta > Magnoliopsida > Asparagales > Amaryllidaceae > Agapanthus > Agapanthus africanus. The sequence goes on along the minus strand of JASDDO010000019.1, from coordinate 382,585,140 downwards.
CATTTTCGGCCTCGAAGACTTCAAGCAAGCTTGTTCCTTTCGCCTTGTGAATCCTTACTAGAGTCCGAGAGATCACTACTTGGAGCGAAGAGACTACTACACGGAGCTATTGAAATGAAGGACCGGTCTACAAAGATTGTATTCCTCATTCACTTAGTGTAAAGTTGTTTACATGCATAGCTTACTCCTAATCCTCTAGTTAGATCCTTGGTTTGGATTACTTAGCACACTAAAATTTGAAAATTGGCATGGTTGATGCCTTCCGTAACCCAGTAGTCATGCTAGAGAACGCTACATCCTCGCTAGCACATTGCGCGGTTTAAATCCATATGCGGCAACACTGGGGGAAATAACATACTGATCCTCCGACAGTTCGTCAGCAGTCTGGCTGGCACCGCCTTCGAATGGTATGCGGAACTCTCAAATGACTCCGTGAAGACTTTCGACGAGATGGAGATGTTTTTCTTCCAGAGATTCGCCAGTGTGAATACACGCAGTATCCTGACGGCGTTGGTCAACGAAAAGGTTAGACCAAATGAGACTTGGGTCCAATATATTACCCGATAGCGAAATCTATGATCAAAATACAAGCAACGCATCGACGAAGCTCCAGCCATAAGAATGTTCATAGCCACCCTTGATACAAATTCAAAGGTGTTCCCATATATGGCTCTCTTCAAGCCTTCGACCTTCCAAGAGCTCATTGATAAATTGGCTCAGTTGGATCATATGAGTCAAGACCCTTCCTTTTCCGATGAAGATATATGAAAAGCAAAGGCAAAGCGGCGTTTGTCTCCAATGCTCAACAATAAATGAGCGGATCCAAAGCAACCTATCACCAAAATAACAACCGTGTAGGTCCTACCGTTGAAAAAATTGAGACGCGAATACTTGCTCCCCCGAAATATACACAGGGGGCATCTTGCTTGCTGGAGGAGGAATCTCTACATGAGGTAGTCCTTTCTTCAAAAAAACAGAAAGGATATTAAGGGACTTACAAACGTTTCCTGCAATCAAGTAGACTAGCCCGCTTGAGCCAGAAATCGTGGAAGGGTTGTAGAAGCCATATCCCACTCCGAAAATAAATTATGAGGGGAAAAGCCCCCAAGTCAAGTTCATTCTTCCAAGGAAGAAGAAGATGCTCTGTCAGCGTAAGAAAATGACATTGATGAGTAAGGGGCAGATACCGTATGAAGTGCTCGGTATTTCCCGTAAGACAGCCCAATTGACGCAATGATAGAAGCAGTCTCAGAGTGTGAAAATAGCTTAAGGTGTGAAGTGTTCATTTATGAAAAGACCAGACAGCAGCGCCTAAGCAAACAAGAGTTGGAAGAGATGAGTTATGTAACTCCCTGACCAAATGATTCATGTTGGACCGAAATGTCCCTAAACTAATGTCGGACCGAAATGTCCTTAAATTAATAATGGACCACTACGTTCTTAAACTGGCATTGGAACGAAATGTCCCTAAACTAGCACGTCGTCCCGAACACGGAGATGTTGGACCAAAATGTCCCTAAACTAGCACGTCATCCCGAATATGGGGATGTTGGACCGAAATGTCCCTAAACTAATAATATACCAAAATGTCCGTAAACTATAACGTCACCCCAAACACAACGATAATGACCGCAATGTCCCTACACTAATATGCTGTGCTCCTTCAGATCGACATTGCAATTTAAGTCCCACCAGCGAAGATTGCAACTCGAATCCCACCGGCTGCACAGCTACTGCAGCTATGAAACCACCCCCAAGTCCCACCGACAAATAGATGGGTCACCTGCGGCGAAGCTACTTTCGAGAGTTCCACCGTTCGCAAAAAAAATAGTATGTCCACAAGTGAAATGGACACTGATGAAAACCCGAAAGGGCGTCGTGAGTAAAAACAGCGGGACTGCCGGCGAGTTTGTGAAAACCCGAAAGGGCACAATCTCGTAAAAAAATGTGTGTAAACTTGCAGGTCCCCTCGACCTTGTTAAAGAGAAAATACCTGCGTGAGATCCTTACGACTCACAAAGAAGCAACACACTTAGAAATCCATACGATTCATAAGGAGAAAACGCATTTACGAGATCCCCACGACTTGTAAGGAGAATATTGTTGGGTTACGGAAGCGCCCCGTCCATCAAACCGTGGCCATATGCGGAACAAAAATTCACAAAAACTAGCGCTACCACAACCCAATGCACGGATCTTCCCTAAACCCTATACTAGCAAACATATAAAGAGGAGTTAGATGGTTATACCGAATGAGCCAAGTCTTTCGGGTCTTCAACCATCATCCCAAGCTCATAGTGGTCGCGGATCGAATTTGGTTGCCGGTCTTCCTCCATCTACGATGATCCACCCGAAGAAAACGGTGCAAGCTTCAGCCTTGCCTAGTAAGGCAACTGACACTCCAAGGTTGCTAGCAATGAAGAGTGGAGGTGTAGCATTATCTCACTATAATTTTTCTCTCATCAAAATACTCCAAGAGCAACTCAAGAAGATGAAGAGAATGTGAGGAAACATGTGGCATGAGCAACTAAAAAAATGGCTAAGTCTCACAAGAGAGAGGGAATGATCAAGTCAAGAAAGAATGAATGGATGGCATGTAAAGAATATGGCTAATTTTATTTTCAACCATGCATACAAAATATCTCTTTCAATTTACAATAAACAAATCCATGCCATACCTCTTTACATGCCATACAATGTTCATGCCACCTCACCCCTTCCACCTCATTTCCAAAAATGATTTTCTAAAAAGAAAATCAAATAATGAGGTGTTAAATCTTCTAGAAACTATTCCGTATAAATACGGAATACAACCTGGTATATGTATCGAAATACATATACGCGTATTCATACAAAAATACGAATAGCGAAGAGAGAAAATGAACAGTGAACAATAATACTAGAATACATATATATACATATATAAATTATTAAATCAAAACCTGATTTAATAATCCGGCTTAATCCTAAGCCGCTAATATTATCAACCGTCCGATTAAAGTCTGTGCAGTCTGTATACATATTTAATCGGACACCTGTATATACCAACATACGTCATCTACACCATATCGCCTGAACCGTGAAAACTCTTTGTGTGGGACTCTAAAGACTCGTCAATACGCTGGCAGTGGGTTTAACCACAAGCATGTCAGCGGCACTAACTGTACATAACGGCTATCCAGGTATTGAGCGAAAGGAAGGCCAACGAGCAAACTCATCCATACCCCTACTGAGCCTAGCAGTGACAATCTCCGTACAGTCCGGTATGTTCGTCTAAGAGTATCGCATATCGAGTCTAGGGGGTGGATAAAGTCAGACCCCTAATAACGCGATAATTCGTGTCGGTATGAAACCCATCACCACTTGAGAAACTACTGATCCTAGATCATTAATTCTCGACTACCTTGGCAAAGGATTTCTGGTGATGGCCACCCGTGCACAGCGTGACATCAACCCCCAATACGGGGATAGACAAATCCCCGACGATCCACTCACTGCCTCCATGTGGCTCGGGACTGTACCCAACTAAAACCTGTTTGCACGACTCCTTTAAGCCGTGGTAGGGTAGTAATCAAAGCACGGTGGGAACTCATACGAGACAAATGACAATCTCAGGTCGACAGACTAAGCTGTACTCATGCCACCTGGGAACTGCTATCTGACAATATGTATAGTACCAACTAGCAGGTTCCCAGTCAGTCCAGTGTACTCATAACCCAATGATCACATGTATACTATCTTAGGTGAACAAACTAACACCAATGGCTTGTGAGACCGGCCACCGCCCCTCGTCGGAGTCTCGATCAGTATACACTAGTCTACTCTGGAGTATCGATGCCCAGTCTCAAAACTCCCACTACTAGGGACATTTAAGGATGTGCTTATAGACCACCCAACTCCCACGTATATGATCGCTATCATAATGCTGGTAGTCAAGCAAGAATCCTATGGGCTCTATCAACATGTAATAGTTGCAGGGTTCCGTAGGTCGGCAGCAAGGTTTCGGGAGGCATTATCCATGCCAATTTCAAAAATTTGCCGTACTAAAGAACCCTAACTCTAGAATCTTAACTAGAGATTTAAACGAACAAGCAATACAAACAACTTTACATCTAAGTGGATGAGGAATACAACCTTTGTAGACCGGTCCTTCATTTCTAAAGCTTGGTGTAGTAGTCCCTTCGCTCCAAGTAGTGAACTCCCGAAAAGGGTTCACATAAAGAAATGAACAAGCTTGCTTGAAGTCTTCGAGGCCGAAGATGATCTACGTAGAGGAGCCTCAAGCTCATGCTACCTCTTCACTAAATTAGGGTTTAATGAAGCAAACACTCTAAACTAAATGGCTAATAGTAGAGGAAGATAAAGTAGGAAATTGGTTCACTTTAGATTTTATTTTCTCACAATATTTTCTCACTTAGAAAAAGCTAGCAGGCTTTTTCTCATGAAGAAGAAGATGAAGTGATGAAGATGAGAGAATGAACTCATGAGATGAGAATAGAAATCATGGATGAGTTAGTGTCATACACTAACTCATGTAGAGAATAAACCATGGCTAATAATAATGGTTAGGTTAATAAATATCTACAAGTAAAACAAAAAGAGTGGACTTGGTCAATGGTTCCATAAGCTTCTACAAGCTTCAACCATGTGACTTAATTCCATCTAATTTTGATTAACTTTAAATAAATAAAACCATCACATTATTATAATCATGGTGTAAGTCTCATACACCCATGTTACATGTGTCAGGACCCGAAATGGCATGTGACTGGCACTTGAATCATATGAAGTCTATAGGACCCCATCTAATTCAAGTAAGCCAAAAATCCCAGAAATCTAAACCATTTTAAGGAAGAAGTGAAGAAAACATGTTTTAAAACAAGTAGTTTTAAATAACATAAGCCGAAGTATTGCATTTTAAAATCTTAAGTCTTTTCTGAAAATTTCGGCAAAGTTTCCTTTGTAAATACTGGCCCCAAAAGAGTACAACATGCATAATATGAATAAAGGTATCCCCAAACGGGAGCTAACTCTTCGCCAATTGGCGGTCACAACCACGCAAGAAATATAATATACAACGCCGAAGGGCGAGGATCAAAACTCAAAAGGAAACTCAAAATCATCAAAAAAAACCATAATAATACAACGTGACTCTAACGTCGAAAGAATATACAATTGGTCTTCTAAGTCTATAAAATATACAAGTCTGGTTGATGGAGTTACTAGATACAACTGAAATAATAAAGTACAATGGTGGTCATGATGCGAGTGAACCTACCTACTAAAGCAATTACCCGAAAAGGAGAAATGTGCCAGCAAAGCCGCCAAGGAAAGCTTGTACGGCAAAACCTGCAAGAAACTGTGGCACAACGGGGGTGAGTTGTCAACTCGTGAGTAGAAAACATCACAGAGCAGAAATCGTATGTATGACTCAATCCTAGGTCTATACGATCAGTGATATATATTCTCAATATGGTAGAGTCTGAAGCATGATAAGGTGGTAAGAGTAAACATCTATACATAAGTGTAATACCAAGTGCTCGTGTCAGTGCCTCCGGTAGCAACATATCATAAATAAGAAGTACGATCAATGTAATCAATATGAAATCAATGTCAACTATATCATGAAGGTAATACTATGATATCTAGGGTAGTCGTATCAGTATAGGTGCCAACTATATACTCAAGTCTATAAGTATGTGGATATCATCCAACTATATAATCAAAACCTGTAAGCATGTGGATCTCGTCCACGTGTCAACCAATGACACAACAACATCATGCATGTAAATATCATAAAAGCGTATGCATGAAAGTATGAGGATATAAATTAACGTGTGTCCCTCGCGACACATCAAAATCATGGAACCTGAGTGTCCAGCATCGACACTCAAAACATCATGAAACCCGTGTCCAGCATCGACACGTAAATCCCCATATATCTCAGGCTCCGTATCATCTGCGGGATCGGCCCGTGGGCTCCGGCAGTACGGATCGACCTATATCCATCTCATGACTCCGGTCAGTATCCTCCGGATAACCGCCAGGTCCAAATACTATCACCGGTAGGTAGTGGTTCCTCTTCCAGGCTCACCGTCTACTGCACAGCAAATCCGTTCTCGTCCCGGGGTACCATACCGGGTCCACCATGTACCCGTAATCGGCCTCATCCAGCTCCTCGAATCGGGTATCACTGTCACACGTCTCAGAACCGAGAAAACGCATGGTGGACGCACTGAAATATCATATCAAGAGAAACCGGGTTTTTAAAACAGTACATATTTTCTTTTGAAATACCAACGGTTCTCAAATCCAGAAATCTCATGGAAACAGCATATCTCAATGCGTAAAGTCGTAAAGTATGATGTATGCGACATCTAACAGAAATGTAAGCATATCCATATATCATGCAACATGGAACAGTAATATGCACATATCAAGGGAAAACCGCTCTTTCAAATGAATCCAGTTTTAAAATATATCTTACGGTTCCCAACTTTTCCAAAGTCAAATGCAGCTTCGTAAAAAGGTGCATATGTAACTATAGCAAGTAAATTGTGCAAGGAGTCATATCATGATGCAGCAATCCTACTGTGTAGTGACATGGCAATTACCGATGATGATGTGTGTGAGCCGGCAAGTAAGTGTTCGTAGACATACGCATCATCGGTAATGGTGCTGGTGTCATGATAACATGGGTTTAATATAATAATAAACACATTTAAACATGCAATGCGCCGCGAGTAGTAAGAATATGCGGAAAATGAATAATACACGCAATATAAAGAATCTACATCAATATATGTGAGTCACACAGTTTTGACATTTGAAATAACACGAATCGTGGTGTTTTTGGTAAATAAGGACTACGGTGTTTTTAAGAAAAGGTATATCCTTTGAAATATCCGTAGAATCCCTTGTCCTGTCTTTAAAATACTCGCGATTTGTTAGTTTGAAATAGGTATGACTCGAGTCTAGTCTAACATCTACAAGTAACTACAGGACTAAACTAACAGGCTAATCGAAAAGGTACGGAAACCACCTAAATCTGAGTCGTTATATATAAATATAATAGTCGGTGATCCCGCCTCAATAGTATCACATACGATACAATATATAACATGACATCCTCGAGTCAAGAGTGCGGATCTATCATTAATATAAAGCTCGTACGGTAAATCCATCGTACGGCATCCCAATCTGGGTACGGGTCGAATCTCACATTTATCTGGTATCCTTATCAACATATCCTGTATTAGGGGTACTGATTTAAGTCTAGTACAAACTGATACCATCTGCATAAATATGCGTGTATGAAAACACACGCCTAAAAGCTCGCTATAATCTCATGTTGTATCTCATAATACGAGTCAAAACATATCACCGATCTCATGGCATCATGCCTAATCTCATCGACCCATCTCCAAGTACCATGTACAATCCCCATCATCCATGTATATATATATATATATATATAGTCCCATACCTATATGTGTGTATATATATACATATCCCCATATATGCACAAGTAAAACAAGTAAGCATGTGTGTGCGTGTGGGTGTAAACCTTATTCTAGGGTTCGCGACTAAACTAACTAACGACACTATCATCCAATTATACTAAAATTAACCCATGATCTTCTAAGGTCGTACTTATCAACCATCTAAGATTCACAACACGTAATCATATATATAACTATAATATAAATCAAGGGCTACACTACGAACTGCGGGGGTGCTATACACCATCCACCCGACTTCCCCTGTAGATATATATCTACTCACCTTGATCTTCGCTTTCCGTTGTCGATATCGCCACGCGCTTGCTTGTCATCTCGAATTCCTCGTGAGGGTACCTACATATCATAACATATCGTGCCGTATTAAAATCCAATTCAAAACCAAAACGACTCACGAATCTCATATAGGTCAAAACCTATGGTCTACTCACACAAAAGAGCCCAAAAACACCTGATATCGACGTACAAACGTCAAGTGACCGATACAAAACACAAATACCAAAACTTGAATTCATAAACATCGAGGAATTCAAAGCAGCAACCCAATAAAATGGTCCCAGATTTTGGTTCAGGTGAAAACAAGATGCACAAACAGTACTAGAGTGATGTATAGGGGGTATATGATCTACAGAAGCAACCTGGGCACCAAATTCTACAGAGTGTCCGGCCACTACCCCCCCAATCCGGCCTCCTTGATTTTTAAGGCTTGGATGGTGTTCGTATTGGTAGGGTGTCCTCGCAGTGGTCCATCTAGGCTTGTGGTATTATTTGCTTTTCTAAAAAATACTCTAGATCACTCCAGATTTCCTGCACCCTCTAATTTTAAACACAAACCGACATTCGATTTCTAAAATTCTGTGTTTGGGTTCTAGCTCCGGTTTGGTACAAGTTTAACACAAGGGGGGTTCTAGTCACTAATACACTCATAAACAACATCACAACTCAAGAATCCCACAACCCTCTTTTAAGAATTTTCTAAGTTCATTAAACTACACAAAATCGGTTTTAAACTTAAATAGAGGCTATAGGAATTCAAATGCTACATAAATTGTGAAGAAGGTACCTCATTTGGCAACTCAAGAAATTTCTTGAGTTGCCCCAAGTGTCCAAAATCCTTGCTTTCTTGGTCCAAAGTGCTTGTGAAGGGCTTGTACATGTTTTTTGTGAAATGGAGATGATGTTTTGAGTTGTTTTTCATGGGGTTGTGAGAAGGTAGAGAAGGAGGAGGGAGTGAGCTGCCATGGTGATGAAGGAGAGAAGAAGAATGATGAAGATGAAGGAAATGGTTAAGGTCAAAGAAACCCCTCTCACTCTCTCTCTCTCTTGCCCATACCCCTCACCATGCCAAATTGTTTAATGTTTTCATTTTCTTTCTTTTGTTCTCTTTAAAAAAAAAACCCAAAACAAATAAACCATACACAAAAGAATCATGGTAGGAAAAATGTAATAAAGTGAAATTTGACATGGTGAATGTCATGTGCACAAATCCGGCTTAATACACGATTAATGATATTTAATCGCGATTAGCATTAAAATGGAATATAATTAATCATAAAAATTTATAATTTGCTTAAATCATATAAAACACTATCATTTCAGTAATTCCTATAATTTTCCAAATTTTTCCCAATTTATTGGTATTTAATTATACCGTATCATTAAAATATTCATAATATTTATTATTTAATTATAAAAATTCCCAAAAATAATATTTTATTTTTCTGAAATGTTACAGTCTTCCCCCTTTAAAGAAATTCGGTCTCTGAATTTAAATTTAAACTCTCTCAATTTCTAAAACATTTCAGTAAAATGATCTAGTCGTCGGGGCTCCGAAATCATAAATACATAAAACACATCGTAGCGCAATGCATGCGCATGAAAAAAATGAGTATATAAACCAAAAATCAAAACTCCGTCAAGCATCCCGCAATCATGAGGAAAAACCTTTAACATAATGAACTTGATATCGTTGAAGAAACTCGAGTGGTTTTACAAATATATAGTGGCGAAAACTTTTGCTAAAGAGGTCACTCCCTATGAAGGGATCACGGCTCTTTCCTCATCGAATTAGGTGCAGGATATTCCAAACTGAATACCATGATGCAAAGTAAAAGAATCGACTATAGTGAAGTTATTACGCTGACGCAAAATTCTGCTCAAGGGGTCACTCCTGATGAAGGGATCTCGACCCTTGCCACGTCGAATGAGGTGCTGTATATTCATAACCGAATACCATTGTGCAAAGCAAAAGAAAACGTATGTAATGTCTGTTTTCAAAAACTTGGTTCCAACAACATCAAATATATAGGTTTGTTTTCCATGCATTGATCAGAGTCAACGCAGTCCCATCAATTAACATATCACACTGGAAAAGAACGAAAATATGATGTACGTATATGCTATCCGCATTCTCTACTGGGTCTCGTCATCACTCGTTAGGTTACTTAACTAACGACAGACCAGGGACTGGACTAGCGTGGGTACAAAACATATACAACATCTACTAGTATATATATAAATATATATGACAATCGTCCCATGCATGATATATAGCAACATCACAGAATCTCAGCCAAGCAACACAGAATGGTGGATAATCCTGGAGCCTCGGGTTTCACTTGAGCCGCAAATGAGACCAAATGTTCCCTGTCATGTGGATAACCTGTGCAATGAAAACCTAGACCCCTACGAGTGCGGCAAGTTACCCACCAATCCCAGAAGCGAGGCAACCCCAATCAACAACGTGAATAGGTTACCCAGCACTTCACGGAATCCGGTAACTTGAGCACTCCTCCGTGAGTCAACCTATAATCCCCTGTGAGTGTGGCAAATAGCCCGCCAATTCTAGAGTAAGGTCCCCTCCGTCTCAACGCCATGAGATGTGGACCCGTTGCCCTCTAGAACCCGGCTATTCGTGCACTCCACCGTGGGGTAATTCTAGTACAGAAAGAAAATAATATGTACAAGGGTGACATCGACCTCAATCCGGTCGTTCCCCAAACAAACAATATACAAACTGGCAGTGACGGCAGTCCACATGTCGAACGCTCGCCCCGCAATATCAAATGCACAAATGAATCTAAACTGTACTACCATTGCACCAAAGCTATCCACCACGACGATCCAACCACAATCACAGCACAACACAGAACATCAACGTGAATGTCACGTTCGCAAACTCGTCTAAAAGAACATATAGCAGTTAGGCGGGTTATACCGCTCTAATGACATTCACGGTCGCAGATAGTATTGTATGTACTGTATACATTTAAACAGTGTTAAATTATCGATTTCGAAGCACCCCGAATTGCCCCTTAACATTAGATAATATAATATCTAAACTGGGCAAAACAAACAATACCACTAAACCAACATTCCAGAGACCAGTACATACCAAAATATGAAGTCCAAACTCACTTAAAAAACCGGCGACACGTGTTTTTAAGCAATCTCACCGGGTGAAATCCGGCGGTTTGGGCTCGTCTTTGTGGTGTGTTCTAATGGTCACTCAAGTATTCTTATGCAATTGCTTAAAAAAATTTTGAAGACTCTGAAAAAATCGACAGAGACTAGAATGTGCAGTGTACTATTTCGGGGTTGTTTCGGTTTCGATACTTTAACATCGTCTAAACAAGCTAGATAAGGGTTTAAGGGTTGGCTCTGATACCATGTTGGGTTACGGCAGCGTCCCGGCTATCAAACCGTGGCCATGTGCGGAACAAATGTTTACAAAAACTGGCGCTACCACAACCCGATGTCCGGATCATCCCTAAACCCTATACTAGCAAACATATAAAGAGGAGTTAGATGATTATTGTTCTCCGCCGGAATACAGAGATGGAACTGCGTAGGGTCGTCTTGCCTGAATTTGAGGGCAGATGCTATTTGGTTGTACCAATCCATCTCTACGAAGATGCCAAGTTGATTTATGGCACTGTGTATCGGAGGTTTGGACGGATGCGGCCGTTGTAGCAGACTTCGTCAGATTCCCCCTCATTTGAGGGGTTTTTGATTGTGGGGACGCTCTTCCCTGCACGCGCAAGCCCCTGCAGTTAATTACGCTACCGCATCGCGGTAACAACTTTCTTCTTCTCCAGATGGTCACTTCATGTCGTGTGTGTTTATTTTATTTTTGGTTGCCCGTGGATTGTATACGGAGACTAATTTATGCTGTCGCCCGTACGGCGTGGATTAGTCCAAATCCGTATTTTCTTAGATTTGGGTTTGATTTGGGTTTAAGGATCGTTAATCTCATTGAGATTAAGATCAACTTAAACGTTTACTGAGGATACATTAGTCTAATTTTAGACTAAGATCTACTCAACAGGATTTTGGGATCATTTAGATCCAACGAAAGAGTATTTGGACTCTATCGTTTTAGTTTAGGGACATTACGGTCCATAAGTTTAAGGACATCATAGTCCATGGAGTTTAAGGACGTCATAGTCCATAAAGTTTAAGGACATCATAGTCCATGAGTTTAAGGATCTCGTAGTCCAGTTTAAAGACACCATAGTCTAGTTTAAAGACCTCATAGTCTGTAAAGTTTAATGACATCATAGTCCATAAGTTTAAAGACCTTATAGTCTATGAGTTTAAGGACCTCATAGTTCAGTTTAAAGACATCATAGTCGGTAAAGTTTAAGAACATCATAGTCCATGAGTTTAAGGACCTCATAGTCCATAAAATTTAAGGACATCATAGTCCATGAGTTTAAGGACCTCATAGTCCAGTTTAAAGACATCATAGTCTAGTTTAAAGACCTCATAGTCTGTAAAGTTTAAGGACATCATAGTCCATGAGTTTAAGGACCTCATAGTCCATAAAGTTTAAGGACTTCATAGTCTAGTTTAAAGACATTATAGTCTAATTTAAAGACCTCATAGTCTGTGGGGTTTAGTTTAGGGACGTTGCGGTCTATAAGTTTAAGGACGTCATAGTCCATAGAGTTTAGTTTAGGGACGTTGCGGTCCATAAAGTGTCTGGTTGTCGGGACCCGCCACCTCTCTGAAGACATTGAAGAATTACAACGACACATATCAGAGGTGTGAAGAGATGTACCCTTGAACCAATGTTGGTTGGGGATCTATAGTCAGGTTTGGGACTAAGACCAATTAAAAATATTGGGAGCATATGGGCTCAGTTAATCTGAATTGGGGGATTTATGGCCTACTTGGGCTCAGCCCATTCAGTTAAAGTGTTTGAACACTTATTTGGACTCAGCCCATTCATTTTTGAACAAAATGTTAACATTTGTTTAGGCTCAGGCCCTTTTGTTCAATAACGCAGAGCATTAATTTTAGGTTCTGACACCCCTTCTTCTTTTGTCATTTTATTGAGTGTGGGACACTCTTTATTATAGCGCTGGGTCCTGTGTGATGAGTGTAGAACACTCTATGTCAAGAAGCACCCACGTGAGGAGCACATGGCGCGTTTGACGCTGAGCGCCAGATAATGAGCGTAGAGCGCTCTTATCAAATAGTGCTTGGAGCGCTGGGCGATGAGTGCCAGACTCGGAGCGCTGGAGCGCTTCTTTTGAAGTAGCGCTCACGTGAGGCGCACGTGGAGCGCTTGGCACTGAGCGCCAGGCTTGGAGCGCTGGAACGCTTCTTTTTAAAATTGGAGCGCTAAGGCTCTTCTTTAACAGATGTGATTATTTCTAAGTTCTGTGCTCCGAGAATTAAATTCTCTGTTTATAAAAGACTTTATCTCATGGATCTAAGAACTGTGTTCTTCTCTTTTTGATGAGATGCCATGATCTCTTCATTTCTATGAAAGACTTTGTCTTATAGATCTGTGATCTAGAAAGAGAACTAAGTTCTCATGACGTGAGAGTTAAAACTCTCAAATATTAAGGAGATGTTATGATCTCTCTTCTCTTTTTCGTTTACCTTGAAGAAATTTTCTTCTTCTGAGAGCTTGCTCTTCTCTTTTTTCTTTTCTGAGAACTTGAAACTTATGGGGGGTTCTTCTCTCTACGGCTTGAATTCTTGGGTCCTTTATATAGGGGAGGCTGATTTGTTGAATCAGTTAAGGAAATATTTCCTCTAATTGATTTGGAGATATTTCCCACCGTTGGATTTTTGATTCTAGGGCTTCTGTTTTACAAAAAACATCTTTCTTATTACTTAAAAAGATTGGGAAATTATTTTCCCATACAGAGATTGTTCTGTTTCTTGGTGATTTTTAATCACTATTGGATCTTTGATCCAACGGTGCTCTGATTTACAGAGCACAATCTTTCCTATTTGGAAAGATTTGAGGAGTATTCTCTCAACGGAATTTTATTCTGGTAATTTGATGATTTATCATTTTCGTTGGATCTTTGATTTAACGGTGGAGAACATTTAGTTCAAGTGTTTGGAACTCTCGTGCCTTACACGTGAGCGCTGCTTCAGAGTCTTTGAGCACTTGGCGCTAGCGCTCTCATGCTTTGCACGTGAGCGCTGCCTCAGAGTCTTTGACTCTTAGCGCCGGCGCACCTAGCGCCGGCGCACCTGTCGCTAGCGCTCTCGTGCTTTGCACGTGGGCGCTAGCGCTCTCGTGTTTTGCACGTGGGCGCTGTCTCAGAATCTTTGACTCTTAGCGCAGGCGCTCTTGACGCGAGCGCTCTCGTGCTTTGCACGTGGGCGCTGCCTCAGAGTCTTTGACTCTGAGCGCTGGCGCTCCTGGCGCGAGCGCTTTTATGAAGTGCTGCTTCATTTTAAATTTCAAAATTTGAACAGAGCTTTGCTCTGATTAGGGGAAACAAATGCCCCCTACCGTTGCGCTCACATGATTTACACGTGAGTGCAGCGGTGGCAGCCTTTCCACCGTTAGATTTTCTTAGAAGTTGGATCGACTTCCGGCGTCTATAAATAGGGTCTTTGGCCCCTTTGAGATGACCTCTGTTCATCTTCTTGTTTTCTTATTCTTGAGAATTTAATTCTCTTTCAGAGCCAAGCTCTCTGCCTTAAGAAACTTCTTAAGAGTCAAAACTCTGCCCAACTTTGGTAAGAATTAAACTTATTAACAGAGCTTTGCTCTTCTCAGATCACAGATCTTAAAAAAAGTTTTTTAGGGTTTTACCCATTAATAAAGTTTTGATCTTCTCAGATCATAGATCTGTTCATCTTCCATGAAGAACTCCTAGAGTCTGCTCATAGATCTTGAAGATCTTGGGATTTTTAATTCATTAAAAGCTTTGCTTTTTTGGGTTTTTTTATGGGTGACTCCATCGTCTCCACAGAGCATCGCTCTTTTTTTTAAATTAAGGAATTTTATTTCTCTCATGATTAGAGTGGACAGATGTCACTCTGTTGTAGAGCGCTGCTCTCAAAGGAGATTAACTCCTTGGCCCGAGGGGCCTCTCATTAAATGAGAATCCTTTTAGGATTTCTTATTTAATGAGAATATCTCATTAATGATGAAAATTGTCTCATCAATGATGAGCTGTCATCTAGATTTTGTGGGTCCCCTTTGGTCCTTTTCCACTGCATTGCAGTGAGGTACAAATTTAAAGTACCTAGTACCAAAACTTGAACTGTAGCATTGACGGCTAATTCTTGTTCTTTTTCGCGCAGGTACTATGTCTTTCGACACTTCCTTCCCGATTGTCCGCCCAGAAAGCGCATTCCCTGACGCACCTGTGGATAGGGAAGTCTTTGCGCTGATCAAAGATCATGACCTGGAATAAAAGTCTCTTCATTTGTGGGGATTGTGGTACAACAAAATCATCAGGGGCCGACGTAGCTTTTCTTGTGCAGCACCTTCGAAGGTGATCTCTTCCATTCACTATGCCGACCCACCCCCAGTGAACTACGCTGTAGAGGAGGTCAATTGGACTTCGGAGGATTGCCTTCAGCCTTCCATGGCCGCGATACCCATACAGCCGCCGATGACTTTGGATATCTTAGGGCGACGTATATGTCAAGGTGATTCGCGCCCGTGGGGGGCAGCCGTACATGATAGGTTTGACTCCCCGCCACTCAGTCGGATATTTGCAGTGGGCCCGTTACATCTTGTCGGCCAAGAAATCGCAGCTACTGAAGCTTGGGCTATACCCTGCTATTTATGCTTCTCTCTTCCAGTATTCCACGCCTCCTGTATGGTGGGTCAAAACCTTTTTGGAACAATGGAACGTTCCAACTCACACCTTCCTTCTACTGGATCGGGAAGTTTCAATCTCTTTAGAGGAGTTCGCGGAGATCTCCGGCTTGCCTGTCAAAGGGGAGCATTATGAGGAGATATTACCCCCTGACGAGTATATTTTCGCCACTCGCTCAGTAGTGATGGGTCTAAACCTGAGAGAATGCTATTCAGCACCGATTCCCAAGCTTGATCAAGGTGCTAAATATTTATAAGAGCCTATTTCTCGAATCCCGAGGCCACGGGGTCAGCTTTACGGATTTCATCGCCCGTTATCTTCACTCGAAAGTCTTGTCGAAACAAGGTGCGAAGTTTGCCAAGCTCGACGATCCTTTCGGTTTTGGCTTGGATAGCCGGCCGATAGCAGAAGCGGATCAAAAGAATTTTTTCCCTCCCGAACGCCGCGGTTGTCCCCTTTGCGGAACTCGCCGCCCCAGACATCGACGAAGAGGAGTTCTTTTTAGGATTCCTCGGCTTATGGTTAAGTTGGTTTGCGCTCCCCATGCACCCTTACTACATGAGGCCGTCCGTTTTCTACCGAGCTCACCGAATGGTTGAAGGGACGCAGGTTGCTATTGGGATTGCCGGGTTGGCTTATTTATATCATGGCCTTAGCTTGGCGGCAGACACCACTCAGCCAGGGGTGCAGCCCGTAAACCTCCCGATGCATTACTTCACTTCGTGGCTCGAGCTGCATGTGCTTAGCGCTTTCAGAGCTCACAAGCGGTCCCGTTTCTACGAAAGTTATAACTTTCCTCAGGTGATGCAGCCGGTTGACGCTTCCGTTTTGGAACTGACTCAGTGAGAGGCTTGGGGTTTGATTCTTCGTCCGTGTACGGTCGGGGATGGCATGACCTTCGTCGATAAGGTCATCACTATCGGCAAGGAATCCACTAAGACGGTGCAGCCGCTGCGGGACACTTTCAAAGATAGGGCTTCTACCTTGAAAGCTCGGAAGATTCTTCACTTATATTCAATCAGGCCGGGCTTCTTAATGTTTAGGCAGAACGATGCGGCGCTTTTCATGAGATACAACCTGCACCGCTTTGCTTAACAATCAAGCTACAATCAGGGTGTCCCGCTTGAAGCCTTCCTAGCTGAGCCGGCTGCCACAGAAGAAGGTATTCGTAATGCGCTACACTATTTCATGCGGCTTAACACCGGGTCTAACTTCTTTATCAGCGAGCCAAGCTGTGTTCCGAAAGCATTGAATGTGTACGTGGCATGGTACCAGCACGCGATGGGCGCTGTTATCAGGGAAGAAAAACGATTATTGCTTGATCGCAAGGGTGCTGTCCCAGCGGGTAATCCGACCATTCCCTTGAAGAGGTAGACCATCGTTCGTCCTCCCCTAAGAGAAGCTGCTACGGCTGCGGTCTCGCATGCTATGCCTGAGATGCCCCTACCCCGTGTGCCTGTAGAAGCGGTTACTATAGTGTCTCCCGATTCTGGCGTGGGTATGGAGATCGGGACTCGTCGCCTCGAAGTTGCCCGCCAAACACAAGCTTCTGTTGCCGGCTACCGGCGGCCGCTCATAGAAGAAGAAGTCGCTATTTTCTGCGGATGTTGCATTCGGCCAGGAGCCTCATGCTCCTTACAGCGAAGGCTTGAGTGAGTACGAGACCAACGAGGGTTTATTCATTTTGTCGGATGATACCAATCTGGGGGCTGCCATCGCGGTTTCGGAGCAACTAGCTCGCGATGAAGCAGCACTGATCAACCTCGCACAGTCAGGTAGATTTCAGTCGTATCTTTCCGCGGTTGTATATATGTATTTGTTTTAATTATTATACTTTGACTGACGCTTTCTTCTTCAACAGGTATCACTGCCGAAGAGGCTCTCGTGGCTTCCGTCAAAACATTTGAAGAGGAAGAGAGGCTCCGTGCTTCCTTGGGCCTTAGTATACTTCGGCTCATTGTGCCTTCATTCCCCCTTTTTTATTCGTGGCTTGACCCTTCCTTTTCATCTTATTGCAGGGACTACTTTGACCCTGGTTATCCCGAGCGCGGTGCCAATCCTGAGCGGTGATACGGCGACGCTTCCAGAGTTGACTATCGTGGCCCCAGCTTCCCCGTCAGTATTGCAAGAGGCTTCACTTAAACAGCCGATGACGGAAGCCGTAGCGACTCCAGAGGCAAAACTTGGTTCGAACGATGACATCCTTTTAACAGAGGTCTTGCGGAGATCGCTTCTCACCACTCAGACCGAAGGAAGCATAGGAAGCATGCATCGAGGGAACGTGATGCAAGCTTGGCTGTGGGTGCAGGCTTAAGTACTACTCCCTCTGTCGCCATTTCTTTAGAGGATTGTTCCCCTCCGAATGGCGGCGCGACATGGAATGCCTCGCCTGAGATTCGGGGCAGATGCTAATTGGTGCTATCCGTCCACCTCTCCGAAGATGCCAAGTTGATTTATGGCACCATGTATCGAAGGTTTAGACGGATGCGTCCGATGTAGCAGACTTCGTCAGATTCCCCCTCGTTTGAGGGGTTTTTGATTGTGGGGACGCTCTTCCCTGCAGGCGCAAGCCCCTGCAGTTAATTACGCTACCGCATTGCGGTAACAACTTTCTCCTTCTCCAGATGGTCACTTCGTGTCGTGGGTGTTTGTTTTGTATTTTGTTGCCCGTGGATTGTTTACGGAGACTGAGTTATGTCGTCGCCCGTAGGGCGTGGACTAGTCCAAATCCGTATTATTTTAGATTTGGGTTTGGGGGTTTAGTTTGAGGATACGTCAGCCATACTTGAAGCTAAGATCAACTCAAACGTTTGTTAAGGATACGTTAGTCTCACTTTGAGACTAAGATCAACTTAACGGGATCGTTTAGATCCGACAAAGGAGCGTTTGGGCTCTATTGTTCCAGTTTAGGGACATAGTGGTCCATCGTATGTATAGCCGTCGGGACCCATCACCTCTCTGACGACGTTGAAGGATTACAACGACGGATGTCAGAGGAGTTCAGAGATGTACCCTCGAGCCAGAGTTAATTGGGGGGATTCATAGTCCAGTCTGTTTGAAGGTTTAAGGATACGTTAGCCATCTTTGAGGCTAAGATCAACTTAAACGGGACCGTTTAGATCCGACAAAAGAGCCTACGGGGCTCTATTGTTCTAGTTTAAGGACGTTGCGGTCCATGGGTTTAAGGACCCCACAGTCCATTGTTAGTTTTAAGACATCTCGGTCAAGGTTAAGGACGTCGTAGTCCATGGGTTTAAGGACCCCACAGTCCACTGTGCTCTGGATGCTTCACACGGGTTCACTGCCGTGCTTGGCGAGGACCAGGCTCCGCTCTGGGCGTTTTCCACGGGGTCAAAGAGTGACATTATCCACGTTCCACGTAACCAGGAATTTGCATTAGACATGAGTTTAAGGACCCCACAGTCCATATCGATGTGTGGTCGTCGGGACCCGTCACCTCTTTGAAGACATTGAGGGATTACAATGCCGAGTATCAAAGGAGTGAAGAGATGTACCCTAGAACCGGAGTGGATTAAATAGTCCTTGGCCCAATTTGGGGTCAAGACGAATTAATTATGTTATGAGTCCATTGGACCAGTTAATCACCAATTGAGGACTTATGGCCATCTTGGGCTAAGT
Organism: Agapanthus africanus; assembly: GCA_030015575.1. NCBI lineage: Eukaryota > Viridiplantae > Streptophyta > Magnoliopsida > Asparagales > Amaryllidaceae > Agapanthus > Agapanthus africanus. The sequence goes on along the minus strand of JASDDO010000019.1, from coordinate 382,565,894 downwards.
CCAATCAGGAGAGGCTTTGCCTCTATCCATTTAGGCCAATTGGGCCAAAGTCTAGTGTTAAACACTACAGAGCAGTCAGTGTTGAACACTGGGAATGAGGTTGACAAGTTAGTGTTTAACACTAAGAGATAATTGGTGTTAAACACCAGCAACAAGGCTTTTCGAATTAGTGTTAAACACTAAAAACAGATCAGTGTTGAACACTGCAAATGAAGATCTCAGATTAGTGTTTAAACGCTAAGGTAATCAGTGTTGAACACTGCAGATAAAGCTTTTCAATTAGTGTTGAACACTAAAGCCCAACAGTATTTTAACACTGAGTTCGAGAGTTTCAATTTAGTGTTAAACACTAAGACAAGAGGGGTCACGTGGCAGTACGTGAGAGCGCCCTCCCTTCATTTATTCTGAGATTATCGTGTCTTTCAGAGCATCACGTGCCATCACGTGATGGGCATTCAAATGCCTATGTATTAGAGCTTCTGCCGAGGGTCACGTGGGTCACGTGGGGTGCGGCCTCAAAGGGACTTTCTGTAGATCTCTTGGGGGGTCACGTGATGACACGTGACCCTGCCTCTATATATTTTTGTTTAGAGGCTTTGTTAATCTTTTTTCAGGAATTAAATTCCTCGAACTGTAAATTTCAGAGGAATTAAATTCCTACTTCCTTTCGAAGACTTTGTATTCTGGAATAGAGTTTAACTCTGAATTTTCTGTAGGAATTAAATTCCTCATATATGTGAAGGGCTGAATAGGGTTAAACCCTAATAAAAGTTTTTAAGGAGTTTAAACTTCCATCCTCTGTTAAATTATGATTAAGGGAATTAAATTCCCGATGTTTCAACAGAACTGGGTTTTTTAATTAGGGTTAAACCCTGTTTCTTTTTTTGTTCTGAAGGAATTAAATTCCCATGATACAGGGTCAAGCCCTAATTTTATTTTAAAGGAATTAAATTCCTATAGTTCTGTGAGAATTAAATTCTCATGCTTGCATTCCCTCTCTATGTTTTGGATCTGCATGGCAGGATCTCGACCCATTGAGAATTAAATTCTCAACCTTAAGGGGAGATGTGCACTTTGCAGATCCTCTATCAAAGAGAGAAGAAATATATTCTTCTGTTTTTACATTATCAGAGTTAAACTCTGTTGAGAATTAAATTCTCTTTCTTTCAAAAGGCCTTCCCTTTCTTACCTAGGGTTTTTTGCAGAAGATCCGAGTCTTTTCAAAGTATCAAAGCTCTTCTCCTTTTTTTTTCTTCTCTGCATATGTATATCTTCTCTGTGTCTCTTGGCTCCTATTTATAGGAGAAGCAGCCGAATCAATCAGTTTTTGACGAATCTTCATTAAGAGATTTGATTTGCACCCATCATTTGTTTTGGACCTTTGGATTATTAGGTGAATTTATTCACCATTGGATTTCAAATCCAGGGGTTCCCCTTTATTATTTCGGTTAGATTTAAAAGGGAAATCTTTCCAAACCCGAGATTTTCCCATAGATAGATGATATTTCATCACCTCTGAATCTTTAATTTGATCGGTTCCAGATAGCCGCTTTCCTTTGGAAAGATTTGATTCTCCTTCAGAATTTAATTCTGTTTGACAAAATGGGCTTTGAGAGCCGGTCACGTGTGACCACGTGACCCATGGTCACGTGTGGGCACGTGACCCCCTTTGGAATGAGCCTTTTCCTTTCTTTTGCGCTCTGTCTTCTGATCGTTGCTTAAACGTCGCGTGCCACCACGTGACTCCCGGTCACGTGTGAGCACGTGACCCTTGTTTGAACTCTCTTTCCTTGGTTCATTTGGAGAACGAGTCTGCTGCCTTGAACGTCACGTGTCAACACGTAACCCTGGTCACGTGGGAGCACGTGACCTCTTCTGAAGCCTTTTCCTTGACTTGATCAGGGAACTGGTGTGCCTTTGACGCTTGCATTTAAATGTCACGTGTCGCCACGTGACCCTGGTCACGTGGGAACACGTGACTCTTTCTGAAGCTCATTTTCTTCAGCGTAGTCAGGAAACTGAACTTGACTTGATGATGCTTTTTTAGGTGTCACGTGCCAACACGTGACCCCTTTCTGAAGCTTTTCCCAGAAGCTTTCCTGATTTTAAATCAGGAAACAAATACCCCCACAGCGTTGTTCTCACGTGTCTGCACGTGAGTGCAACGCTGTCACCTCTTGTGACCGTTGGATTCCTCTAGGGATCTGGGGAGACGAAACGTTTTCATTGTCTTCTATAAATACCTCTGTCTCTTCATAAGAGCCTTCACTTTGTTCATCTTCTTTTTCTGAGAACTTCTTCTTTGAGAATTTAATTCTCGCTTTCAGAGCTTAGTTCTCTGTCTTGAAACAATCTTCAGAGTTTAACTCTGTTCAAAAGGAATCCTTTTTCCTCAGGTAATGTTCTTGGACAACGATGGACCTTCACATTTCTCTGGATTTTAAATCCAAAACAAGGGTTTTTACCCTTTTTTCTTCATATTTTCCATAAGAACATGAAACCGCTTAACCTTCAAACTGTAGGTCTTTTAGGGTTTAGACGATCCTTGGGGAGATGGCGTTTCAGATCCATGGAATTTAATTCCATCCAAAAATGTTTCTGGGAATTTAATTCCCTTTTCTTAATAAGGAATTTAATTCCAACGAAGAACTCGATTTCTTCACACAGAGGCTTCCTGGGGTCTCTTGGCCCGAGGTTGTTCTTCCTGCAATTAATGCGATGGGGGGTTTTGTAATGATGTCTTCTGTGGGAATTTAATTCCTTTGATTTTGTTGGGTTCGTTGTAAAGCCCTAGACAGATCTTGTTGAGGGAAATGTGCATGGTCATCATTTCTTATTAAATGAGGATATTCCCTTTGTTTTATTGTAACCGTTTGGCCTCATTATTAATGAGCCGTCATCCAGATTCTGTGGGGCCCATATGTTTTGTGGCCAATGGTCCCAGAAAACTCTGCTGTTGCTTTCTTTAACTAGTCTTCATGTTCATGCATGAATATATATCGCTGACTTTCCTTTTAACGGTCTTCCTTTATTGGATTTCAGGTGCGATGGCTTCTGTTCCACGCTTTCCCTTTTCTCGCTCGGAGGCGGCTTTTCCTCAGTCACCATCTGATGAGGAGGCGATGGCGATGATTCGGGCCCATGACCCGAACTGCGCCAACCTTCTTCAATGGGGACCTTGGTACAATCAGATTATTCAGGGTCGCCGAAGCTTTCTTTGTGTGGTGCCGACGGAGCCCACTTTCCCATTTTTACCAATGGACCCCCCAAGGACAGCTTTTGCTGTGGAAATGCCCAACTGGACTCCAACGGGGAGACTGGAGCCTTCGACGACCGGCATTCCGAACCATCCGATCCCGGCCATAGACATCTTGGGGCGGCGTATTTGCCAGAGTGAGGCCCATCCGTGGGGGCAAATTTATAAGATAGGGCTCACTCCCAGGCATCCTACGGGCTACCTTCTCTGGGCTCGCTACATCCTTTCCGCCCATCGGGCGCGGTTGCAGAAAGTTGGGCTTTATCAGGCCATATATGCGTCACTGTTCCATTACAAGTCCCCGCATGCCTGGTGGGTCAAGGCGTTTTTGAACCAGTGGAATCTTCCCACTAATACTTTTATTCTGGGAGATCGCGAGGTCTCGATCTCTCTTGCAGAATTTTATGAAATCTCGGGATTGCCAATCAGGGGCGCACTGTATGAGGAGTTGTTGCCTCCTGACGAGTATGTCTTCGAGCCCGAGTCTGCACCGATTGACGGCCTGTCCGCTGAGAATGCTGTTCGCCATAAGCGCCCCAGCTTGATCAAGGCGCTGGGTATTTTTGATCAATTGTTCACTGAATCTGAGGAGCATGGTGTTACTTTTAAAAGCTTCATTTCCTGCTTCCTTCGTGAGGATATCATATCGAAGACTGCTCCGAAGTTTGCTAACATCAGAGACCCCTTTGGGTTTGGTCCGAAGAAGCTACCGACTGCTGAATCGGACCTGCCACAGTATTATATTCCCATCGTGTCGCCGATGTCTTTTGAGTCCGTTGCAGCACCCGGTATGGATGAGGAAACATTCTTTGTGGGGTTTGTCAGTGTTTGGCTTAGCTGGTTCGTTATCCCCATGCATCGCCGCTTCATGAGAGCCTCGGTCATCTACCCGGCTCATCGTATTGCTGAGGGGACGCGGTTGGCTATCGGCATCCCGGCCTTGGCACACCTCTATAATGGATTGGGCACCGCAGCTAATACCTCTACGCCTGGCGTGGATGTGGTAAACTTTTCGCTTCATTATTTCACGTCCTGGATCGAAATGCACGTATTGGGGGCTTTCGCCATGCATCAGAGGCCCTCTTTTTACGATGCCTACCCCTTTCCACGACTTATGCGGCTAGTGGATGCTTCTGCCGCCGACCCGACTCAATTCGGGGCTATTCGGGTGCTAATTTCTCCTCATGCCAACGCCGGCGGGTTGGTTTTTACTGATCGGGTTTTGTCTACTCTTTCGGGTCCCGTCCAACAACTCTGGGATCAGTTGAAAGACAACGCGCCTTCTCTGAAGCCCCGGGAGGCCACGCATTTGTATGCGATTAGACCGGGTTATTTGGTGTTTCGCCAGGACAGTGCGGCTCTTTTCATGCGGTACAATCCGCATCGATTTGCCCGACAGTTCGGATACGACCAGGGCGTTCCTTTCGAGGCTTTTATAGTTGCCCCGATCCCTTCGCTCGATGCTGTTCGCGATGCCGCTCATCATTTCATGAGGCTGAATACCGGCTCTTATTTCATGGTCCCTGAAGCCGAGTACATGCCCCGATGCGTGGGTGCGTTTACGGGTTGGTATCTTCATCGGGTCAGCCCAATCATTCTCGAGGAAAGGAGGGTGCTTCTTGGCCACGATGCCCCTCCTCTGGTTCCTGGGGCTAAGCTACGGCCGAGGGCTCCGGTCCTCTTCCTTTTGAGGGAAATCGGCACTACGCTTATTCCGGGGGAGTCAGGGGTAGACCTTACTCCAACGGCTGGTATGCCCTTGGGTTCCCGATCGCGGGGTAAACGGGCTCCGGTGGTAGCACCCCTGCCGGGGGCGGCACCGCCCCTCGTGGTGTCGACAATGGCGATATCGTCCTCGGTTGTGGCACCGAGCGATAGTAACAAGGATGAGGGCGCTGAGGGCGATGTGGGCCAGCGCCGCCATAAGGCTTCGCGAGGGAGGAAGCAGTCATCCTCAGCGACTGGCTCCGGGTCTAAACGGCGGAAGAAAGCGGCTACTGCCCTGCTTGATTCTGTGGTGGAGTCTGAGCCTATCCTTGAAGACGAACCATTGGCCCTGCAAGGGTCAGACGCGGGACTTCTCTTCCCGAGTTCAGCTGACGAGGAGGCTGCACAGTTGGCCGAGGCCATACGGCGCTCAAAAGACGCGTCTCATAACGCCAAGGTCCCGAAGAAGTCTTACCCCGCTGTAATTTTCTACGAAGACCCTTCGTGGATTCGGCGGCGATTTATCGGCCCTTTGGAGGAATGGGGGGAAAGGGCTTTGAAGCAGGCCGCTTCGGAAGTCGCAGCTGATGCACTCTCTTTGTGGACTGGCGGTCATGAGTCTACGCTTGAACCCCGGCGAGCCTACCTCCTTGAGAAGGAGCAGCGGCTTGAAGAAGCCATTTTGAGGGCTTCTTTGCGTATAGGTACGTTGTGCTTCCTTTGTAGTCTCTCGGATTATTTATGCCTGTGCATATACATCATTATTCTTATTTGAATCATGCAGAATCTTGGACGCTGGGGGAGCTTCCTACGGGCCTATTAAAGCTAAAGCCCGCCGAAACTCCCAATGAAGCCTTGCTGGATGTGGAGGGGGCTGACGAGGCTGCTCCTCTCACGGTGGAACTTCCAGCAGCGGTTCTTGACCAGGGAGTGCCTGCCCCTCTGGGGGAAGCTCCTTTGGAGGCCGCCGCCCCAATGACTCTTACTGAGGGCAGCCCAAGGGCTGAGAGTGAGGTAGTCGGGACTATTCTCCCTTTGTTGGAGCCTGAGGTTACGGCGGAGACCGTTGAAGCTGCTATCCCCCCGGCTCAGAATGGGAGGAGTGTTGAAGGTATCCCTCCGCGTTTTAATTTAGCAACCCCTTCACAGTCTGAACTCTTTTATCTTTCCCAGAATTGCGCGGTTTGGCGGCCACGATCGCGGATCTGTCGCCTCGACAGTCATTTCAGCGTTTATTGGAGATGGCAGCTCCGCAGGCGATCTCCCATCAGCGCATTGTCCTCTCGTCTGGGCAAGGTTGGTGTCGTCCATCCCTTCTGATAGCATCGTCGTTATTTTTTTGTACTGACATTGACGTTTTCTGCAGTTCTGGAAGCCGACGACGAGGTCGAGATTCTCGAAGGGCCAGGGGAGCCTTCAGCTCCTACTTGCACGACTGTCGGTGAGTGACATTTCATTGCACTCTCACTCGTTCCTTGCTTAAGCATTTTGTTGACGTCTTTTAAATTTGAACAGCTCTGCCAGTCTCCACGGCGTTGGAGTCGCGCATCGTGATGCCACCCGGCCCTTATGCCTTGCGGGCTTCAGAACGCTTGGCCCAATTAAGCCTCGTCTCCTTGTCGTCTCTGATCGAGGAGCTTCGTGCTGGCAGCACGACCACGGCTGAAGCATTCGCTGCCGAGGCTAACGGCTCTCTTCCTTTTCTTGCCACCTACCACAGCGAAGAGGTGGTGCGAGTCTGGGTGGAGTTCTGCCGGCGAGTGGAGGCTTGCCTGCACACTCTCGAGTGTTCTCGCCTTTCCTCGGAGGCCGTGGCTGCAAAGGCGGAGTTACGAGGGTTGATAGCACGGTGCGCGGCCAACATGACGTCGTGTGAGAAGAGGCTCGGTCGCAAGTTCTCGGAGAGGGAGCTAGCCTCCAAGGCGCTGGGCGAGCTTCAAGCCAATCTCACAGCCAGGGCCAACAAAGCGTATGAACTCTGGCGGGTGCTTCAGGAGTCCATCAAAGAGGTGGTGGCTCTCGATAAAGCTGCCACGTTCACTCGTGAGAGAGTTGAGGCTCATAAGGCCACTGAGAAAGAGCTTGAAGCCCGGCTCGCTTCGTATCAGGCTCAGCAAGCTCAAGCGGAGGCTCGTCTTCTGGAGATTTTGCGTCATGAAGCCGTGGCTCAGCAAAAGCAGGATGAGCTGACCAAGCTGCTGAATCGCCCGCCGGCTTGAGACATTTGTATCTTTTCCTTCCTTTTTGTACATATTCATGAATGAGAGTATTTTCTTTTTGTTTCTTTCATAAATTGTACTTTGTACTCATTTTGGTTTATGAATAAAAGATACATTTTTCTTCTAAATGGTGTGTCTCCTTTTCATTGAATGTATTCTGTGGATATTCTATCTTGATCTTCTTGCAGGACAGCAGTGGCTCGGGACTCAGGGTTAAGATCTGCTCCCTAAGACTTTTGCTTTTTACGAGCCACGAGGGTCTCATAAAGAGTTTTTCTCCCTACAGGTCGAGAGGATCCCATAGGTGTGAGTTCTTCTTAAAGATCGTGAGGATCCTTAAGCGGGTTTTCCCTTGAGAGTCGTAAGGATCTCACAAGAGAGTTTTTTCTTCCTTACAGGTCGGGAGGGCCTGCAAGTGCCGGATGTGATCATCCTTATCCGTGTTTCCCGGGGTCAGGGATCTCTCAAGGTATCGTAGTTTAAAGACATCACGGTCAAGGTTAAGGACCTCATAGTCCGTGGAATTAGGGACTCCACAGTCCGGTGTGTGGTTGCAGGGACCCGTCACCTCTTTGAAGACGTTGAGGAATTACAACGCCGGGCATCAAAGGAGTGGAGAGATGTACCCTTAAACCAAAGCAAAATCTGTAGGGAATCGGGGTGGTAGATCGTTAGTTTTAAGACATCACGGTCGAGGTTAAGGACGTCATAGTCCGTGGATTTTAAGGACTCCACAGTCCGGTATTTGCTCTGGATGCTTTACACGGGTTCACTGCCGTGCTCGGCGAGGACCAGGCTCCGCTCTGGACGTTTTCCACGGGGTCAAAGAGTGACATCATCCGCGTTCCACGTAACCAGGAATTTTGCACTAGATGCTTCACACGGGTTCTCTGCCGCGTTAGACGAGGACTAGGCTCCGCTCTGGATGCTTCGCACGGGTTCGCTGCCATGCTCTGCGAGGACCAGGATCCGCTCTGGACGTTTTCCACGGGGTCAAAGAGTGACATTATCCGCGTTCCACGTGACCAGGAATTTTGCACTAGATGCTTCACACGGGTTCACTGCCGCGTTAGGCGAGGACTAGGCTCCGCTCTGGATGCTTCGCACGGGTTCACTGCCATGCTCTGCGAGGACCAGGATCTGCTCTGGACGTTTTCCACGGGGTCAAAGAGTGACATTATCCGCGTTCCACGTGACCAGGAATTTTGCACTAGATGCTTCACACGGGTTCACTGCCGCGTTAGGCGAGGACTAGGCTCCGCTCTGGATGCTTCGCACGGGTTCACTGCCATGCTCTGCGAGGACCAGGATCCGCTCTGGACGTTTTCCACGGGGTCAAAGAGTGACATTATCCGCGTTCCACGTGACCAGGAATTTTGCACTAGACGCTTCACACGGGTTCACTGCCGCGTTAGGCAAGGACTAGGCTCCGCTCTGGATGCTTTGCACGGGTTCACTGCCATGCTCTGCGAGGACCAGGATCCGCTCTGGACGTTTTCCATGGGGTCAAGGAGTGACATTATCCGCGTTCCACGTGACCAGGAATTTTGCACTAGATGCTTCACACGGGTTCACTGCCGCGTTAGGCGAGGACTAGGCTCCGCTCTGGATGCTTCGCACGGGTTCACTGCCATGCTCTGCGAGGACCAGGATCCACTCTGGACGTTTTCCACGGGGTCAAAGAGTGACATTATCCGCGTTCCACATGACCAGGAATTTTGCACTAGATGCTTCACACGGGTTCACTGCCGCGTTAGGCGAGGACTAGGCTCCGCTCTGGATGCTTCGCACGGGTTCACTGCCATGCTCTGCGAGGACCAGGATCCGCTCTGGACGTTTTCCACGGGGTCAAAGAGTGACATTATCCGCGTTCCACATGACCAGGAATTTTATCGATTGTATCCGCATTTCACGGAATGGAGGTTTGACTCTTGGCGATATGTGTACCACCGAGCCATGGAACTGGGCGTTGCTGCTGTTCCGCTTAGCTTGAAGTTGTGTCTGCTGCGTCGAGATGATCTCCAGGTTATTTGTGAACCGTCGAGATTTGGCTTCCTCTCATGATGAAACCTGGGGGAGGAGTACGACTCCTTCTTTGTTTGCGCCCCTGGATTGTATACAGGGATTGTTGTAGTATCACCTGTAGGGCAAAGATTTCATTCTTTCGTCATTTTTTTTATTTTTATTCTTTCCGCGATGCTCTATCATTTCAGCTTTTTATATCGCGAAGGTCGCGATTGCCCAATCATTTCGGCTATTTTTCGCGGTGCCCAATCATTTCGGCTATTTGTTTTATTTTTACTCGCTGCTTTTTATTGCGAGTTGCCCCATCATTTCGGCTATTTTTCATGCATACATTTTTACTTGCTGCTTTTTATTGCAAGTTGCCCCATCATTTCGGCTATTTCGTAGGCATGTGTGGCTTGCTAGCTTTTTCGCCGCAAGCTCGGATTTCGGACACCGATTTCGGCATCAGCATCGCTGCAACTGGGATGTTGCCAGGAGCGAATCATCATTTGCCATGAAAGAACTTGGGATTTGATACCGGTTTAGGCATCAGCATCGCTGCAACTGGAATATTGCCAGGAGCGAATCATCATTTGCCTCTGTCGATGTTGAACAAAGGTGGCTTAGCAAACAGGGTTAGGGTCCTGTCGACTAAGGCTTTTGACTTCACGAGCCGTAAGGGTCTTACGAAGGTATTTCTCCCTACAAGTCGTGAGGATCTTGCAGGTGTATTTTCTCCTTAGGGATCGTGAGGATTCCTAAGTGTATGTTCCTCTGTAAGTCGTAAGGATCCTACAAGAGGGTTTTCTCCTTATGGGTCGAGGGGACCTACAAGGGTTGGACTTTGCTGGGGAAATGTTTATTCGCGCCCGTGGATTGTATACAAGGGTCAGTATTGAGCCTCTTGTAGGGCAACATCGAAGGTTGTGGAGGATTTGCTTAAGAACAGGTTCAGGTTTCTGTAACTTAAGACTTTCAAATCTCATGATCCGTGAGGGTCCCATAAGAGAATTCTCCTTACGAGTCGTGAGGATCTCGTAAGTGTATTTTCTCCTTAGGAATCGTGAGGATCCCTAAGTGTGTTGCTCCTTTGTGAGTCGTAAGGATCTCACGCAGGTGGTTTCTCCTTACAAGGTCGAGAGGACTCTGTAAGTGTCCTTTAACGAGGTTGCGCCCTTTCGGGTTTTCACAAACACTCGCCGGTAGTCCTGCTGTTTTTACTCACGGAGCCCTTTTCGGGTTTTCATCCGTGCCCATTTTGCTTATAGACATACCGTTTTTTTTTATTCTTTTTTTTTTTTTTTACTTTTCTTTTTTACAAGGTCGCGCCCTTTCGGGTTTTCACGAACACTTGCCGGCAGCCCTGCTGTTTTTACTCACGGAGCCCTTTCGGGTTTTCATCCGTGCCCACTTTGCTTATGGACATACCGTTTTTTTTTTTTTTACTTATTATTTTTTTTATTTATCCATCTCGTCAACCTAAGGACGTTGCGGTAGTAGTTTAGGGACGTTTCGGTCCGTCGATAGTTTAAGGACGTTTCGGTCCGCTGTTAGTTTAAGGACGTTTCGGTCCGTCGTTATAGGAAGGCCGGCTGCTGCTTGTAAAGTCTGAGCTTAGAAAGATAGTGAGCGGACATAGTCGTCGTCATCTATCATTGACTTAGGCTGTGGCTTATTAAGCGTAGTATTTCTTTAAGAAGCGGCCGTTTATTGGCCTGAAAGGCCTTTCACCGTGCATGTCCATGAGTAGGTAGGCTCCACCCTGGTAGACCTTGTCTATGATGTACGGGCCTTCATAGTTTGGCTCAAATTTTCCTCGCTTGGCACGATTGGGGATCATAGGTCTTTTGACCACTAGTACGAGTTCGCCTTGGCGGAATGTCCTCGGCCTGGTCAATCTTTCGTACGAGCGCGTCATCTTTGCTTTGTAGGCTTCTAGATGTTGTTGCGCTATGAGCCGGGTTTCATCGAGGGCATCAAGCTCCTCAAGCCGAAGGTGAGCATTTTCTTCGTTCGTCAGCTCGTGGTGGACTGCTACTCGTAGAGAGGGTAACTCTATCTCGAGGGGGAGCACTGCTTCTGTCCCAAATACCAACGCGTACGGCGTTGTGTTTGTGGCCGTCTTGAATGTAGTTCGATAAGCCCAAAGGGCTTTTTGCAGCTTTTCGTGCCAGTCTCTCTTATTCCTGGAAACGGTCTTTTTTATGATCTTCGTCAAGGTCTTATTGAAAGCCTCGGCCAGGCCGTTAGCTCGTGGATTGTAAACTGAAGAATATCTCCAGTCTATATTGTGCTGCTGTGCGAAGCGGCTAATCTTATGGCTTCGGTAGGCCGGCCCATTATCGGAGATAATCCGCCGTGGGGTCCCAAACCGATAGATGACGTGCGTCTTAAAGAAATGGAGGATATTCTCCGTCTTCACTTCCTTCAGTGGTACTGCTTCTGCCCATTTGGAGAAGCAATCAGTTGTCGCCAGGATAAAGCGGTGTCCCCGGGATGATGCTGGCTCAATGGGGCCGACTATGTCAGTCCCCCACATTTCGAATGGCCAACTAGCCAGCGTCGGGTGCAGTGGATTCGGATGTTGGTGGATGAAGTCTCCATGGATCTGGCATGAGTGGCATTGCTTCGCATACTCGAGGCAGTCCTGGATCATCGTGGGCCAGTAATAACCCATCCGTTTAATTTTTAACTTCATCTTTGGGCCTGCTTGGTGAGAACCGCAAAGTCCATCATGAACTTCCTGAATGACTCTTTCTGCTTCGTCAGGTCCTAAGCATCTGAGCCATAGAGAATCAAACGATCTCTTGTATAGAATGTCGTTGACGAAAGCGAAGGATAGAGCTCGTTTCATGAGCTGATGTCTTGAGGACGCTTCTTCGGGCATTCGGTGGGACTTAAAGTAGTCTATGAAGACTTCCCTCCAGTCTTCGGCCTTCTCATGGTCTTTTATTTGTAGGGTCGTCTGCTCAGTCGTTCCCTTTTCTTCGCATGATTCCGGAGATATTTCTGCTGGGGCGAGCACTCGACGGCTTTGTACCACGATTCTGACGTCATCGAGGTTCTCGTCAGCCAGTTCTTTAGCAAGTTTAGCCAACGCGTCTGCTTTGCTGTTTTCCGCGCGCGGTATGTTCTCCAAAGTATAGGAGGAAATTTGGGTCAATAGTTGTTGCACCCTTTCGCCGTACTTCACCAATTCCGGCTTGCACGTTTGGTAGTCACCATTTACTTGACTGACGACCAGCTGAGAATCCCCGTATATGAGGAGGTCTTCAATTCCCATGTTGATGGCGATCTCGAGGCCTGCTATCAGGGCTTCGTATTCGGCTTCATTGTTTGTCCTCGGCTCTGTTAAGGAGAAGGCGAAGCGCATTATCCCTCCTTGTGGAGTTGCAAAGATGAGGCCTATCCCTGATTTGATCATTGGGATACCTTGTTTCTGTTTCTTTATGGAGGACGCTCCATCGAAATAGAGTTCCCATCGGGTGCTTCCGCGCTAATCGCATCAAATGCATGCTCGTCCGGCAAATCACAGTTCAGAGGAGAATCGGCCGGTATCGGGTGCTCGGTGAGGAAGTCGGCAATGGCCTGGCCTTTCACTGCCTTGAGAGGTTGATACGTTATCGAGAACTCCATCAAGAGCAGGGCCCACTTAGCGAGTCGTCCCGTCAATATGGCTTTCGACATCAAATATTTGAGAGGGTCCACCTTCGAAATAAGACGGACTTCATGTGCTAATGCGTAATGTCTAAGCTTTGTTATTGCGAAGATCAATGCCAAGCATTGCTTTTCAATGGGGGAATAGTTGCTTTCTGCCCCCAGTAGAACTCGACTTAAGTAGTAGAGTGCTCTCTCTTTCCCCTGATCGTTCTCGTGTGCCCATAATGCGCCCAAGGAACCTTCGAGGGTGGTCGTATAAAGAATGAGGGGTTTTCCCTTGACCGGCGCGGCCAACACCGGAGGGTTCTGCAGGTACTGCTTGATCTCGTCTAGTGCACCTTGACATTTGTGATCCCAAACGAATGGAGTTCCCTTTTTCATCAGGTGGCCGTAAGGACGGCATTTGCCCGAAAGATTAGCGATAAACCGCCGGATGTATGCGAGCTTCCTTTGGAGAGACCGCAACTGCTTGAGGGTTCTTGGCGGAGGCATTTCCATGATCGCCTTAATCTTTGACGGATCTATTTCAATACCTCGGTGTCGAACGATGAATCCTAGGAATTTGCCCGAGGAGACTCCAAACGCGCATTTGAGGGGATTCATTTTCAAATTATATTGTCGAAGGCGTTGAAATACAGTCTCCAGATGCTTTAAATGATCTTCGTATGACATGCTCTTCACTACAAGGTCATCGATATAGCACTCGACGACGTCGTGTATGAGATCGTCGAAGATCTTTGTCATGGCCCTTTGATAGGTGGCGCCAGCGTTCTTAAGACCAAAGGGCATAACCCTGTAGCAAAATATACCCAAAGGGGTGCGGAAAGCGGTATGTTTCTGGTCTTCGGGATGCATCTTTATCTGATTGTATCCTGACGAACCATCCATAAAGGAGAAAACCTCGTGAGTTGACGTGTTATCTATCATTAGCTCGGTTACCGGTACTGGGAAATCATCCTTTGGACAGGCTTTATTGAGATCCCTGAAATCCACGCATATGCGTACCGTCCCATTCTTCTTCATTACCGGGACGATATTGGCAATCCAGTCGGGATATTGGACTTCTTGGATAAATCCAGAATCGATCAACTTCTTGACTTCGGCGTTGATGCTCATTTCAAGCTCGAGTCGCATCCTCCTTGGCGCCTGCTTGACTGGCTTGATATCTGGGGATATTGCTAATCTATGCACAGCAATCTCCGGATCCAATCCTGGCATCTTGGAGTAGTTCCACGCGAAGCAATCTTTATGCCGTAGAAGCACGTTCTTTAACGCAGCCACCTTTTCTTCGGATAATAGCTCGCTGACAAATGTCGGTCGCGGGTCGTCTGCCGATCCCAACTCAATCTTCTTGAGGTTATCTGCAGTAGTATGTATACCATCTTCCAGTTCTTTTGGAGCGGGCGGAAATTCTGAGATCACCTCATCATTGCTGTTCTCAAAGCACCGGGGAAGGTCATCTACGTTCTCGGGCTCTTCTCCTAATATCGTAATCGTACAACAAGTGCGAACCCGCTCCCTGGACTGAGGTGGACCCGGTTCTGCTCTTGCGGTTTTGGGCTCATGCTTTCGCGGCGGCGTTACCTTCCAGCCGTCGGATAAAGCGAATCTACCCCGTCGGTACTGGTCCTCGACCCAGTTCTTGAAGGTGAAGCAGTCTTCGGTAGGATGTCCTATGGCTTGGTGATAAGAGCAATAACTCGGATGAGAGACCTTGCTAGCTTGCTCAGGACGTCTAGACTCTGGAAGCGTGATCATTTGATGTTTTATAGCGAGGTTGAGTAACCTCTCCGTCTTGTCTCGGGGGAAGGAATACGCTCGACTCATCTTCTTCACGAGGGGCAAACCCGAGCCGCTTCTTGATTTATTTCCGTCTCTGCGTCGGGCCTTTCGTACAACGGATTGACAAGGATATGCGTCTTTGTCTTTTTCGGTACGTTGAGATAGACGTTGCGTCCTGGCCTTCTTGTAGATGGCCATCTCGCGGTTGCGGTCTTCCTGAGCTCTCTGACCCGTTTTCCTGATAGGCTTGTTCGTTCGTTCTTCAAACGACGGACTCGGTGCTTCGATCGCGGGGTCTAGTTTTAATGAAGGGTTGGCATCTCCTGACAGGGCGTCCTCTTCTTCATCAAAAGTATATATAGTGTAGCTGCTGTGAGTCCATTCCCGTTTTCCAGCTCTTGCGTATCCAAGCCCTAGTGTTTCCATCTTCCCGTTGGGCAATTTGCGTTGAGTCCCGGGGACATCCCAAATCTTGTTGTAGAACCGAGCCTGCCGAACAGCCTATTTTAAGGGTACTCCTTGGCGCTTCAATAGCTTCTTTAATCCATCCGTATAGTATCTGGGCAGACGGATGGGTTGGAGCCTGTCGAGTGTAGTATCTGCGCCATGCCAGATCTCTTTCTCTATTTTCGACTATGGGGATCGGTAAAATAGGATCACTTTCTCACCCCTTCGCCTGGGAGGGATGTAAAATGTTTCCAGGTCCTGCACACTGTGAGCTTGAAGCGTGTCGAGATCCTTGTAGTGTTCTCGCGGTACCATGGTGATTTGCAAACTATGGTCATCGCCAGGGGGTGTTTGTGTTGACAGCCGATTGGAGAACACAGCATTAACTTCATCTTCTGAATCACTTCCGAAGACCAACACGGGGGCGGGCGTCCCCAAGTTGTTGCGTTGAGATGGCCCTGCATAAACTATCTCTTTCTCGTCTTCGGTATCGCTCCCGAAAACGGGGATGGTGGCGGCGGTTTTGTTCCCCGGATTGCGACTCCTTTCTGTATCCTCGAAATCTGGCAAAAAGTACTTCGCATCTTCGTACTTGCGGACTTCGTTCACGGAAAATGGGTTTAACTCACCCGTTACGGTATACTCGAAACCATCCTTAAAGTACTTCATACACTGATGTTGTGTAGAAGGGATGATATTGTACTCGTGTAACCAAGGACGGCCGAGCAAGGCGTTGTAGCAGGTCTTGGCGTCGATGACATGGAATTTGATGTCTGTGATGAGAAGTCCAAAGCGTAATGTTAGTATCACAGATCCGAGAGTCCGTGACGATTGTGAATCGAAACCGGAGATAGTAATTTTGTCACGAGCGAGGTGTTGCACACTCATACAGATTTTCTTCAACACCCGAACATTAAGGAGGTTGACGGAGGATCCATTATCTACCAGGATCTTGCCTATCTTGATATCATGGCAGTATCCGGAGACATATAGGGGACGGTTGTGGTCGCACGTCCCGAGAAGGAGGTCTTCATCACCGAAAGTGACGTCGGCCGTATGCACTTCCTCCAGTTCATCCTTCATCTTTTCAGTGGCGAGGAAGGCTTGGAATTGCTCAGGTTCTTGTAACGCCTTAATTAGTGAGTCTCGCGCTTCTTTTGATAATAGGAGGGCATCGAGAATGCTAAGCTGAGAAGGTAGCTTCCTTAGGTGCGCGAGGATGTTGTAGTCCACTTTACCCTTCCTAGGCGGGTCTTTGGCAGCCAGCTCTCTCATGACTTGGTCATCTAAAGTGATATCTTCAGTGACCTTTTCCTTTCCCTTATCCTTTCTATTCCCGGGCCCGAGATTCTTTTCCGGGAGTGTGCGATTGCGCAGCTGAATGTTCTCGCAGATCTCCGATTCCTCCTCTTTCCCCAACACGGATTCTTTGAAGAGAGGGCCCAGAGCGATTTCTTCATCAGAGTCGCTCCCAAAGGCGAGAACTTGTGACCCCCTGGCGTTTACCATGTAACAGTTGCCAGTAGCTCTGTCGTGCCCATCGATAGTACTTCTTCGCTCCCGACGGCTCTTGCGTTTCATGCGCTTAACATGTTGCCGACGAGCGACATATCCTTGCCACCATATCTTAAAGGCGTCGCACTCCTCCATGGGATGTGATATTTTCCGATGATATGCGCAATAGTCAGGGTGCGTCTCTACCCCATCGTGTGTGTTTCCTTCCGAGGGTGGTAGCTTCATTCCCATTGACATGGCTTTGGCAAACCTTTTCCTCGTCTTGAGTATCTTCTTGTCTACTTCGGATGCCTTTCGCTCTGGCAGGGGTAGTTCAACTCTTTCGTTCAGTTGCTCGCACTTGGCTCCTTCTGATGTGGCCATCTCACGCTCCTGGTCCGCTTTACATTTTAGACGAATCTCGTCTAGAAAAGCGTCGATCATTTCATCTGTTGGCCATGCACGTTCTGGTGCAGGCTCTGCCTCCAGCTTCTTAATGCCAGGAGTTTTCCCATCATCGGTAAACGAGTGGGAGATTGCATTACAACTCGCCACATATCCTTCGGATTCATCCGACGAGCTTTCTCCATCATCTTCCTCTTGAAAGATGTGGTTGAGGAACTCTTGCAGTGTGACAGGAGTTCGCGCCTTTTGATTGTACTCTTCCAGTGCGTCGATTTGCTTCTGCAAGTTCGTGTGCTCTTTTCTAGGCTTCACGGACTTCTTGGATTTCTTCTTCTTTTTCTTCGAAGATTTTGACGATTGGGCGTGAGTATCTGGGCTCTTATCGTGAGTCTTTGTAGTCGGGCGGCGCCTTAGCATCCCTTCGATAATTTGAGGTTCAAGAGGGTCCTTCCATTCGATCGCAGGACACGCATGAAGGTCTCTCAGCATTCTTTTGGTTTTAGTTGATAGCACGACCTCCCATGGAGCTTCTTCAATAAAAGAACATGTTGCCCCCGGTGTATCCGCTTTCCTAGGAGCATGCGGCTGTGGTGGGTTCACCTTCCACTTTTCGGACAGTACAAACTTCCCCTGGAGGTACTGGTCTTCAATCCATCCTTTGAAGACGAAGCAATCTTCAATCGGATGGCCTACCGTTTGATGGTAAGGGCAATAGTTAGGGTTATTCACCTCGGTGGGTTGCGGCGGTCGCCTTGGATTTGGCAGGTTTATAAGCCTGTTGCGTATTGCCAGCTCGAATAGCCGTTTCGTCTTGTCCCGTGGGAAGGAGTAGGGATGCTTCATCTTCTCATTATAATACCGACGTCTTTCCTCCAGTTGATCTGCCGGTTTCGGGGCGTTAGGTTGCTCTTGGGCATTCGCAACAAAGGTTGCTCTTCCTTTACCCTTGTCATTCCGAGGTTCCGACTTCGGGGCAGGTGGTCTATGACCCATCTGGTCCATCTGAGCCAACTTGTCGATCAAAGCCTGGAATGTGGTTGGCTTAAAGAACATCATAAACTGGGAGATAGTTGCGTGAGGGTCTAGAGTTCCCACGAACATGCCCACCGCAGGTGCTTCCTCAATGCGTTGCTCACATCTCGACCACAAGTTCCGCCAGCGTATAGCGTACTGGACCAAGGTTTCGCCCGGTTTTACCCTGGCGTTAATCAGTGCAGTTATTGGAGTGCGTTCGCTGGCACTTGCGAATCACTGAGTGAACAACAGCTCCATTTCAGCGAACGTTTTGATAGAATCGTTCGGGAGTTCCGAATACCATTCGAACGCTGTTTCTGATAAGCTGCCCACGAACTGGCGGAGCAACAATTTATCATCACCGCCGGTGTTACCGCAGAGGGCCCGAAACTGGGCGACATGTTGATGGGGATTGCCGGTCCCCTTATGCACGTGGAATTTTGGTATCGTATAGCCTTGCGGGTATTTGATTTGGTCGTACCAGCTCGGATACGGCCGCCCCGTTTTCACGACTTGACCAGCTGCCTCAGTAGCGTGATGAACCCGGATTTGCTGGGCTATGTAGTCAGCCAAGTCAGCCTTAGAGATTGCCTCCTCCTTGGCCGTTGAGAGGGCTGGTGGTGGATTTGACGTTTCTCCTCGGTCGTTTTCAAGAACGATTGGGGGATCCTCGGCGGGTAAGTCCTGCTGGATCATCATTCCTATCACATCTTGGAAGAGAAGGCCCATCCGTTGTATGTTGGCCGCTTGTTCAGCAGCCTCTTTGTCCCTTTTCTCTAGTGTCCGGCGAAGGAATTCAGCGTCGGTTTCTTCCTCCCGGCGTGCGTCTGAGGACGTTTCTGGGTTTTCTTTTGGCCCGGTGAGCGCGGCCATAGCATTCATCATTTCTTGAAGCTTTTGTTGCTGCTCCTGGGCTTTCGTCACGGATCGGGTTAGCGGTCGGTGGCCCGTAGAAGTGCGGCTTTCCTCTTTTCCAGAGGCCATATAAACAGTGTGCACCACCATGCCCCCAGACTTAGGGCGTCTGGGCTCAGTGCTTTTAGCCGTCGTTGCATGCTGTGGGGTCTTCTCTGGCCTCCTTCTTTTATGAGTAAGTTGATCAACAGCCTTTTGGGATTTAGCCTGGTGACCAGCTTCCGGTTGGATTTTCAGCTTCTTGTGCTGGCGGGAGAAGTTTGGATCGATGATCGAGTCTCGGGCCTGCCGCCAAACCTTATAGATTTTGGAAGACAGCCGTTGAGGAGATCGGGGCTGTTCGGGTTTTATTTCCACAACCTTTTTTAATGGGGGAGGAGACCTCTTCAGCACTGCAGTAGCCGAATTCCTTCGCACCTTATTTAGCATTTCGAAGCTGTTCCCAGTTGGAACAGCAGCATTAACTTCTGCCACCGGGGCCGATGGAGTCAACCCGGAGGGGGAGTTGTCCCCAGCCTTCCTTACTCGGCGCCAATGGCGACGTCGAGCGTGTCGAGCGGACGGTGTAGGGTCAGCGGTAAGAATGGTTTCGTCTTGCCCCCTGTCTGGGTGGGGGGTCGCTGTTGGTGTTAGCCTGTCAAAGACCGACGTCCTTTGGGCAGCAGGAGCGGGAGCGGGAGCCTTCAATCTTGTAAAGACCGACCTTTTGGCCGGAGAAGCCGCCTTGACGATTTCGGGAGCAGGAGCAGCCACTTTCTTGGAAGCAGCCTTCTCTGAGATTGTAGGCCCCATGATGGGTTTGCAGGATTTCTGGCCCAATCTAGAGAAGACCGAGGCGTTGACGTTGGGCGACTCGTTGAGAGGAGCCGCGGCAGGGGTAAGACGATCAAAGACCGACTTCTTGAGAGCTTCCGTTGTCAGCACTGGAGCGGTGAAGTTCGTCGGCGGGACCATGGTCCCAAAGAACAATCCTGTGGTGGCGCGAGTGACCTGTTCCACGGGCATTGTGAATAGCGAAGCAGCTTGGGGTCCGTAGGCTATACCTCCTGGCGAGGCAGAGCGTTGGTTGCAATTGCAGTCTGAGCAGTTGGAGAATTTCACGGAAGTAGAAGCCATCGATCCTTTGCTTTCTGCAATAAGCAAGACGCCAATTCTTAGTATCTTGAGACCCAAGGGCAACCATTAGCGAACCGCGTTTGGTTCGCGAGTCACGACACACGAAGTGTGGAGTGGAAAGAGGAAAAGGTCCCACCGGGCGTGCCAGAATCTGTTCCCCTCCGAATGGCGGCGCGACATGGAATGCCTCGCCTGAGATTCGGGGCAGATGCTAATTGGTGCTATCCGTCCACCTCTCCGAAGATGCCAAGTTGATTTATGGCACCATGTATCGAAGGTTTAGACGGATGCGTCCGATGTAGCAGACTTCGTCAGATTCCCCCTCGTTTGAGGGGTTTTTGATTGTGGGGACGCTCTTCCCTGCAGGCGCAAGCCCCTGCAGTTAATTACGCTACCGCATTGCGGTAACAACTTTCTCCTTCTCCAGATGGTCACTTCGTGTCGTGGGTGTTTGTTTTGTATTTTGTTGCCCGTGGATTGTTTACGGAGACTGAGTTATGTCGTCGCCCGTAGGGCGTGGACTAGTCCAAATCCGTATTATCTTAGATTTGGGTTTGGGGGTTTAGTTTGAGGATACGTCAGCCATACTTGAAGCTAAGATCAACTCAAACGTTTGTTAAGGATACGTTAGTCTCACTTTGAGACTAAGATCAACTTAACGGGATCGTTTAGATCCGACAAAGGAGCGTTTGGGCTCTATTGTTCCAGTTTAGGGACATAGTGGTCCATCGTATGTATAGCCGTCGGGACCCATCACCTCTCTGACGACGTTGAAGGATTACAACGACGGATGTCAGAGGAGTTCAGAGATGTACCCTCGAGCCAGAGTTAATTGGGGGGATTCATAGTCCAGTCTATTTGAAGGTTTAAGGATACGTTAGCCATCTTTGAGGCTAAGATCAACTTAAACGGGACCGTTTAGATCCGACAAAAGAGCCTACGGGGCTCTATTGTTCTAGTTTAAGGACGTTGCGGTCCATGGGTTTAAGGACCCCACAGTCCATTGTTAGTTTTAAGACATCTCGGTCAAGGTTAAGGACGTCGTAGTCCATGGGTTTAAGGACCCCACAGTCGACTGTGCTCTGGATGCTTCACACGGGTTCACTGCCGTGCTTGGCGAGGACCAGGCTCCGCTCTGGGCGTTTTCCACGGGGTCAAAGAGTGACATTATCCGCGTTCCACGTAACCAGGAATTTGCATTAGACATGAGTTTAAGGACCCCACAGTCCATATCGATGTGTGGTCGTCGGGACCCGTCACCTCTTTGAAGACATTGAGGGATTACAATGCCGAGTATCAAAGGAGTGAAGAGATGTACCCTAGAACCGGAGTGGATTAAATAGTCCTTGGCCCAATTTGGGGTCAAGACGAATTAATTATGTTATGAGTCCATTGGACCAGTTAATCACCAATTGAGGACTTATGGCCATCTTGGGCTAAGTCCAATCAGGAGAGGCTTTGCCTCTATCCATTTAGGCCAATTGGGCCAAAGTCTAGTGTTAAACACTACAGAGCAGTCAGTGTTGAACACTGGGAATGAGGTTGACAAGTTAGTGTTTAACACTAAGAGATAATTGGTGTTAAACACCAGCAACAAGGCTTTTCGAATTAGTGTTAAACACTAAAAACAGATCAGTGTTGAACACTGCAAATGAAGATCTCAGATTAGTGTTTAAACGCTAAAGTAATCAGTGTTGAACACTGCAGATAAAGCTTTTCAATTAGTGTTGAACACTAAAGCCCAACAGTATTTTAACACTGAGTTCGAGAGTTTCAATTTAGTGTTAAACACTAAGACAAGAGGGGTCACGTGGCAGTACGTGAGAGCGCCCTCCCTTCATTTATTCTGAGATTATCGTGTCTTTCAGAGCATCACGTGCCATCACGTGATGGGCATTCAAATGCCTATGTATTAGAGCTTCTGCCGAGGGTCACGTGGGTCACGTGGGGTGCGGCCTCAAAGGGACTTTCTGTAGATCTCTTGGGGGGTCACGTGATGACACGTGACCCTGCCTCTATATATTTTTGTTTAGAGGCTTTGTTAATCTTTTTTCAGGAATTAAATTCCTCGAACTGTAAATTTCAGAGGAATTAAATTCCTACTTCCTTTCGAAGACTTTGTATTCTGGAATAGAGTTTAACTCTGAATTTTCTGTAGGAATTAAATTCCTCATATATGTGAAGGGCTGAATAGGGTTAAACCCTAATAAAAGTTTTTAAGGAGTTTAAACTTCCATCCTCTGTTAAATTATGATTAAGGGAATTAAATTCCCGATGTTTCAACAGAACTGGGTTTTTTAATTAGGGTTAAACCCTGTTTCTTTTTTTGTTCTGAAGGAATTAAATTCCCATGATACAGGGTCAAGCCCTAATTTTATTTTAAAGGAATTAAATTCCTATAGTTCTGTGAGAATTATATTCTCATGCTTGCATTCCCTCTCTATGTTTTGGATCTGCATGGCAGGATCTCGACCCATTGAGAATTAAATTCTCAACCTTAAGGGGAGATGTGCACTTTGCAGATCCTCTATCAAAGAGAGAAGAAATATATTCTTCTGTTTTTACATTATCAGAGTTAAACTCTGTTGAGAATTAAATTCTCTTTCTTTCAAAAGGCCTTCCCTTTCTTACCTAGGGTTTTTTGCAGAAGATCCGAGTCTTTTCAAAGTATCAAAGCTCTTTTCCTTTTTTTTTCTTCTCTGCATATGTATATCTTCTCTGTGTCTCTTGGCTCCTATTTATAGGAGAAGCAGCCGAATCAATCAGTTTTTGACGAATCTTCATTAAGAGATTTGATTTGCACCCATCATTTGTTTTGGACCTTTGGATTATTAGGTGAATTTATTCACCATTGGATTTCAAATCCAGGGGTTCCCCTTTATTATTTCGGTTAGATTTAAAAGGGAAATCTTTCCAAACCCGAGATTTTCCCATAGATAGATGATATTTCATCACCTCTGAATCTTTAATTTGATCGGTTCCAGATAGCCGCTTTCCTTTGGAAAGATTTGATTCTCCTTCAGAATTTAATTCTGTTTGACAAAATGGGCTTTGAGAGCCGGTCACGTGTGACCACGTGACCCATGGTCACGTGTGGGCACGTGACCCCCTTTGGAATGAGCCTTTTCCTTTCTTTTGCGCTCTGTCTTCTGATCGTTGCTTAAACGTCGCGTGCCACCACGTGACTCCCGGTCACGTGTGAGCACGTGACCCTTGTTTGAACTCTCTTTCCTTGGTTCATTTGGAGAACGAGTCTGCTGCCTTGAACGTCACGTGTCAACACGTGACCCTGGTCACGTGGGAGCACGTGACCTCTTCTGAAGCCTTTTCCTTGACTTGATCAGGGAACTGGTGTGCCTTTGACGCTTGCATTTAAATGTCACGTGTCGCCACGTGACCCTGGTCACGTGGGAACACGTGACTCTTTCTGAAGCCCATTTTCTTCAGCGTAGTCAGGAAACTGAACTTGACTTGATGATGCTTTTTTAGGTGTCACGTGCCAACACGTGACCCCTTTCTGAAGCTTTTCCCAGAAGCTTTCCTGATTTTAAATCAGGAAACAAGGATGCTCCAGTTGCCCTGTCTACCGCTCATAGAAAGGTTGCGCGCGCGGCTCAGGAAGAAACCGAAAAGCCGCCCCAAGGTAACGTAATATTGGGTCTTTTTTATTGGAATTTGATCTTCAAATTCTTATATATCATATCTTGCAGGGCCAAGTCCCGGTGATGAGGTGGCAGGTGAGCTGATGACAACCACAGAGCCCGAAATGGCTACTCTCTCTCGGGAGTCCGGGACTGCCCAAACCGCCTCTCTTTCCCCTTACGGTTCCCTGCTATCGGCTGGCATTGCGAGTGTCACGACGGCCGTAGTCGAATCAGGAAACAAAGCTACGGGCGCAGAAACTATTCCAGTAGAGGAAAGCGAAGAAGCCGCTGCGCCTAGTGATGCTCTCGTCGTGGTTTCGATTGGCGACCTATCAGGTAGATCTTGGTTCATTGTTTTCTTTTTATCCTTTGATCCCGTTCAGCCCCATCTGATGACGTTTTATTCGTTTTGAGTGTAGGTGCAGTGAATGCGGAGATTGCGCCATCTGAAGCGCCTCTGGTCGCCGCCGTAACGGCTGTTGTTCCGTTGCCTTCTCCCATGTCGTCTGGAGTGCTGGAAGGTATATGTTTGCGACTTATCGGTTTCATTGTAGGTAATATACTCTTTGTACTGACATCGTATTTTTACAACCTTGCAGGAGTCCTTTTTGACCATCTGTATCAAGTGCTGAATCCACATTTCTCCTTCCAGTCAGAAGTCGTCCTGCCTACCGGTGTCGGTGAGTATAGTTTTTTTAACCGACATCCTTTCCTTTCTTTTATGGGCAACCATGTCGTTTGCTAATTCTTCTTTGAACTGATTGCAGCGTTACAGATTGAAGGAGGGGGAGAGAGAACAGTCGCGCCTCCGGTACTCCCAACTTTGCCACCTGTCTTGTGTGATTTTCTTTATTTCACGAGTTAGCCTTTAACCGCAATTCATTTTGCAGTAATCACACCGGCTCCATCTCCCTTCGAGTCTCGCATCCTAATGCCGGCAGGGCCCTTTGTTAAACGCCCATCTTCCAGGGGTGCTGCGAACAGCCTGCGAATGTTAAGCGAGTTCGTCGAGGATCTTGACGCTGAGGCTTTCGCATCTGCTGCAGGTTTTGCTGCTAAGGTTAATCTCATGTTGGCGATGCTCGCGAACTTCCACAACGAGGGCGTCATCGAGTCTTGGGTTAATTATTTCAGACAGATCGAGGCTTGTCTGTATAAGATTGAGCTCAGGCGTCCCGCTCCGGAAGTGTTGGCCCTAAATTCCCAACAGGCTGCATGGGTGGAGCAGAGCGTTCCCTTCCTCCGTCATTTTGAACAAGAGGCGACCTTGAGGCGGAAGGAACGCGAGGAAGCTTCAGGCGAATCTATCCGTCTGCGCTCCCAGGTTGAAGCGAACGCTGCGCAACTGAGAGCCGTCTTTGACAATCTACAGCGATGCATTTCGGATGGGCTAGCACTGAGGCAGAAGCTCGACTTCCTAGAGTGAATTACATAGAGTCGTGAAGCTGCTCAGCGGGAAATCGATGAGAAACTTTCATCCTGCTTGCAACAACGAGCTCGAGTCGAAGCGGAGCTGGCAGCGGCGGCTGATCATGAGAAGGAGTTGAGAGGAGTGCGCGAGCAGCTGGCTGATTTATTGAAAACGCCTCCTTCTCAGTAGTTGTTTTTGTATCGATTGAACATTTGTAATCTTTGAATAACATGCCTTTATTCATTTTTTTTATTCTTTTATATGATGTATCTTGTACTCAATTGAACTCATGAATAAAGACATATTTTTCTTATCTCCCACTGCCGCTTTCTTCTCTTTGTTGTGTTGTTGGTATGTTACTCAAGCAAGCGTAGCCTATAGATGATAGAGAACATTTCATCTTAGCCTCCTTGTAGGATAGCGATGGCTTAGGAAACCGGTTCAGGTTTGCTTCCTAAGACTTTTCAACTTTATGAGCCGTGAGGGTTTCATAAAGATTTTTCTCCCTACGAGTCGAGAGGATATCGTAGGTGTATTTTCTTCTTAGGAATCGTAAGGATTCCTAAGTGTGCTTTCTCTTGAGAGTCGTAAGGTCTCATAAGAGAATTTTCCCGCTTACAAGTCGAGAGGACTCGTAAGTGGTTGTTTCCCTCCTTGTTGAGATTCGACTTTGGAGAGTGTGGTCCGTGAATAGTATGCAATAGTCCATCTTGGACCGACTTGCAGGGCCCCAGTGCTTAGGAAACAGATCCTTATCCCAATTGCCTAAGGCTTTGCCCTACGAGTCGAGACGAATCGAGAAGTTCGCACAAGGACACTATTTTCCTCACGAGTCGAGACGAATCGAGAAGTTCTCGCAAGGGTTTCCTAACATCACAGTTAACTCTTGCTAATAGAAGTCCATTGGGGTATGTGGTACTAGGGTTTTTTACCCGTCGCACCGTCACGTTGGCCGATATATTCCCCGATATGCAATCTTTTTGTTCGGGTAGCCCCGCGACTGTCGTGTCTCTGATCCCTTCGGAGGCTGGACAAGACGTCTTCAAGCAATCTTCCAGGTAATATTACCGTCGAAAGAGCAAGCGTTAAGGTATTCCATGTCTCTTTTTACTTGAGATTAGGCTCAGTTTGGGAGCCCCGATGAGTCATGAACACTCCGCGCTGGTGTGGGATGATCTCCGATGGTCTTTTCAAGTCTCATTTGAGTTGCCGTCAAGACCATGAAGCGGAGGATTTTTCTTAGCATCGTTGGTTGACATTGTGCCTGCAATATTGCGTCGAATGTCGAGGTTGTCTCTGGGTTGTCCGTGAACCGTCGAGGTTTTGGAACCAGGGGACTTTGCCATAGCTCCGTCTGTTGATGTCGCACCTGTATCCTGCTGGAAGGAAGACGGACGCTGTTGGTTGATCTCCAGGATGTAGATGTAGCTGTCAAGACCTGGAACTAGGGAGTTTGCCATGGCTCCGAGGTAGTCTCTAGGTTGTCTATGAACCGTCGAGATTTGGAACTAGGGGACTTTGTCGTGGCTCCGATTGGTAATGTCGCGTCCGTGTCCTGCTGGCAAGAGGAGGAACGCCGTTGCTGGTCTTCTGAGATGCAGATATCGCCGCTGAGACCTGATTCTCTCTTTGATAGAGCTTGTTGGGACACGTGGTTCACTTTTCGTTTATGTCCATGGATTGTATACTGGGGTCAGTATGGACTTAACTGCAGGGAAAAAGTTTCATTTTATATGTATTTTTTTTGTTTTCTTTCCGCGATGCTCCATCATTTCAGCTTTTATATCGCGAAAGTCGCGATTGCCCAATCATTTCGGCTATTTTTCGCGGTGTCCAATCATTTCGGCTGTTTTTTCTTTTTTTGCTCGCTGTTTTTTATTGCGAGTTGCCCAATCATTTCGGCTATTTTTGTATGCATATATTTTACTCGCTGATTTTTATTGCGAGTTGTCCAAACATTTCGGCTATTTTGTTTTTAGTATAGAACTCAAGGTCTAATACCAATCTTGCATCAGTATCGCTGCGACTGGAATGTTGCCAGGAGTGAATCATCATTTGTCATGAAAGGACTTGGAATTTGATACCGATTTAAGTATCTGCATCACTACAACTGGGATATTGGCAGGAGCGAATCATCATTTGCCTTTGTCGGTTCGAACAAAGGTGGCTTAGCAAACAGGGTTAAGATCCTGTCGACTAAGGCTTTTGACTTGATGAGCCGTAAGGGTCTCATAAAGGTGTTTCTCCCTAGGAGTCGTGAGGATCTCGTAGGTATGTTTTTCCTTAAGAATCGTGAGGATTCTTAAATGTATGTTCTCTTGTAAGTTGTAAGGATCTTGCAAGAGTGTTTTCTCCTTGTATATCGAGAGGACCTATAAGTGTTTGTTCATCACACGAGGGCGTTCCTCGTCGTCGGTGGGACTCGGCAAGGAAATGATTATTTATGCCCGTGGATTGTATATAAGGGCCAGTATTGAACCGCTTGTAGGGCAATCTGGAAAGGTGATCGCTTAAGAATGGTTCAGATCCCTGTAGCTTAAGGCTTTTGAATCTTATGAGTCGTGAGGGTCTCATAAGAGGGTTCTTTTTACGAGTCGTGAGGATCTCGTAAGTGTAATTTCTCCTTGGGAATCGTGGGGATCCCTAAATGTGTTGCTTCTTTGTGAGTTGTAAGGATCTCACGCAGGTAGTTTTCTCCTTACAAGGTCGAGAGGACCTTGCAAGTGTCTTTTAACGAGATTGCGCCCTTTCGGGTTTTCACAAACTAGCCGGTAGCCCTGCTGTTTTTACTCATGGAGCCCTTTCGGGTTTTCATCCGTGCCCATTTTTCTTGTGGGCGTACCCTTTTTTTTTACGAGTCTGCGCCCTTTCGGGTTTTCACAAACATCGCCGGTAGCTTTGCTGTTTTTACTCATGGAGCCCTTCCGGGTTTTCATCCATGCCCATTTTGCTTGTGGACGTACCTTTTTTTTACGCGTCAGCTTAAGGACGCTGCGGGTTTGTAGTAGTTTAAAGACGTTTTGGTCAGTAGTTAGTTTTAGGACATTTCGGTCCTTTGTTAGTTTTAGGACATCTCGGTCCGTTGTTGCCATATTTGAGGTGAATTTCTAGTTTACGAACTTTTCGGTCCATAGTAGAACAAGTAGGTTTCCCCTTGTCATATAATCCAAGGATTTTGGCACTGCTCCTGCCCCCAGCTCCTCCATATTATCTTCTAACGCCGAATGAGCTTCTTTGTTATTTAGCGACGAATGAGAGATCATGTGGCAACTTTCCACATAATCTTCGGGTTCCTCTGACGAGTCGTCTCCCTCATCATTGTCGTTATCTTCACTTTCAAGGATGTGATTGAGAAACTCTTAAAGCGTGACCGGGGTTTGCACCTTCTAGTTGTATTCCTCCAGCGCGTCAATATGCTTTTGCAGATCCATGCGCTCATCATCAGAATGCGCGGGCTTTTTGGGCTTCTTCTTTTTCTTCAAAGACTTTAACGGCTGGGCCTGAGTGTTTTGCCTATCGCTACTAACTCCCAATGTTGGGTGGGGTTTCAGCATCCCCTCGATGATCTCCGGCTCTAGCGGGCTTTTCCACATGATCGCCAGACATGTTTGAAGATCATTCAGCATTTTTTTAGTTTTTTCCGAAAGAACAACTTCCCATGGAGCTTCCTCTATGAATGAGCAGGATGCCCCCGGCATGTTCATCTTTTTCGGAGCATGTGGTTCTGGCGGGTTCACCTTCTAGTCTTCAGACAACGCGAATTTGCCTTGCTGGTATTGGTCTTCAACCCAGTTTTTGAAAACGTAGCAATCTTCGAGTGGGTGACCCATTACTCTGTGGTAGGGACAATAGTTAGGATTGTTAACGTCACCAGGTTATGACGGATGTCTTGGATCCGGTAGAGTGATGAGCCCGTTGTGCACTGCCAGTTCGAACAATCTCCTTGTTTTATCCTGGGGAAATGAGTAAGGACGTCTTAACTTCTCATCGAGGGATCACCGCTTTTTGCCTTGGCGAGCAGCTGGTTTCGGCTCACTCGGCTGTTGTTGAGCGTTGGCGATAAAGGTCTCTTTCCCTTTGCCTTTTTCATTCCGAAAATCCACTTTTGAAGGGAAAGGCCTATAGCTCATCTTGTCTATTTGGGCCAGCTTGTCAATCAAGGCCTGGAAGGTGGTCGGCTTGAAGAACATCATGAATTGGGAGATAATCGACTGAGGGTCGAGGGTCCACATGAACATGATCATGGCAGGAGCTTCTTCTATGCGTTGTTCGCATCTCGACCATAGGTTCCGCCACCGGATTGCATACTGCACCCATGTCTCTCCGGGCTTCACTTTGGTGTTGATCAATGTCTTGATCGGGGTGCGTTCGCTGGCACTTGCGAAACGCTGGGTGAATAATAGCTCCATCTCCATGAATGTTTTGACGGAGTCGTTGGGAAGCTTCGAATACCATTCGAAGGCCGTCTCCGCCAAGCTGCCAACGAATTTGCGAAGCAGCAGCTTATCGTCACCTCCAGTATTTCTACAGAGAGCCCTGAACTGGGCGACATGCTGGTGGGGGTTGCATGTCCCCTTATATATATGAAATTTAGGGATTGTGTATCCTGGCGAGTACTTAATCTGATCGTACCAGCTGGGATAGGGTCACCCAGTTCTGACGACATGTCCAGCCGCTTCGTTCACTTGATGGGCTCGTATCTGTTGAGCTATATAATAATCGAGCGCAGCTTTCGAGATTGTTTCCTCCTTTGTTGCAGAAAAGGCTGGAAGAGGGTTTGATGTCTCCCATCTGTCGTCTTCAATGATCACCGAAGGCTCTTCCGCTAGAGGGTCCGGCTGGATCATCATGCCCACCATATCTTGGAACAATAACGCCATTTGTTTTTTGTTGGCCGCTTGTTCCGCGGCCTCTTTGTCTTTCCTCTCGAGCATTCTTCGGAGGAATTCGGCATCAGTTTCCTATTCCTAACGCTGCTCCGACGATGTTTCTGGGCTTTCTTTTGGCCCAGTGAGTGCGGCCATGGCTGTCAGCATCTCTTGGAGCTTTTGTTGCTGCTGCTCCTGAGCCTTTGTTACTGATCGTCTAAGTGGTCGATGACCCCCAGAAGCGCGGCTTTTCTCTTTTCCGAAAGCCATGTAGACAGTGTGCACTACCATGCCTCCAGACTTTAGGCGTTTGGGTTCAGTACCCTTGAGATTTGTCATAAGCACGGGGATTTTCTCCGGCCTTCTCCTTTTATAGGCGGTCGAAGTTGAGGGGGCTGTTGCAAGTGATACTTTCCACGGTACGGCGGCGGGATGGTCCTCCTCTTGCCGAACTTTCATTTTCTTCTGTCGGTAGGAGTAGTCCTTGTCGATCAGAGAGCCTTGGACTCTTCGCCAGACCTTGTGAATTTTGGAGGATAGCCGCTGAGGGGGCTGCTCTAGCTTTGGCTTTGTAACGTTCTCCACAGGCGGAGGAGATCATTTTAGTACGGCGGTCGGAGAGTTCTTGCGCACCCTCCTGAGCGGCTCAAAGTTGTTCCCAGTTGGAACAGCAGCATCAATTTCCACCATTGGAGCTGGTGGAGTCAGTCCAGAAAGGGAACTGCCCCCAGCTTTCCTCACTTGGCGCCAGTAGCGACGTCGAGCATGTCGAGCGGCCGGGACCACCTCTGCTGTTGGGGTAGCTGCATCGTGCTTCATTCTTTGATGAGAGACCGCTGTTGGTGTCAGCCTGTCAAAGACTGACGTCCATTGAGAGGGGATGGTCAACCTGTCGAAGGCAGACTTTCGAGTAGGGGTAGCGGCTTTGGTGACTTCGCCTGGAGTGGGAGTCGGCACGGCCAGTCTTGTGAAAACCGACCCCTTAGCAGGAGAAGCCTCTCCGATGATTTCATTTACTGGAACAGGGATGGCTATCCATTTCGGGATAACCCCCTCAGGTATCACGGGCTTCTTCACGAGCCCATTGGAGTTTTGGCCCAGTCTGTTAAAGACTGAGGCGTTGGATTTGAGCGACCCGTTGAGAGGGGCCGTGGTAGTTGCAAGCTGATCAAAGACCGACTTCTTCGGAGCTTCTTGCGATGGTAGTGGGGCGCTGAAGCTTCTTGGTGGGAGCATGGTCCTAAAGAACAGTCCAGTGGTGGCCTGAGTCACCTGTTCCACCGGCAATGCAAAAATGGAGGCCACTTGGGGCCCATAGGTCACTCCTCCGGCGAGAACGGAGTGAGAGTTGTTGTTGCAGCTGGTACAGTTGGAAGCCATTTTCTCTTCTGCGCGGAGCAAGACACCAAATCTTAGTACCTCGAATCCACAAGCAACCATAGCAGACCGCGATTTGTTCACGTAACACGACATACGAAATGCAGAGTGGAAAGAGGAAAAGGTCCCACCAGGCGTGCCAGAATCTGTTCTCCGCCGGAATACAGAGACGGAACCGCGTAGGTTTGCCTTGCCTGAATTTGGGGGAAGATGCAATTTGGTTTTACCCGTCCATCTCTCCAGAGATGCCAAGTTGATTTATGGCACCGTGTATCGAAGGTTTAGACGGATGCAGCCGTTGTAGCAGACTTCGTCAGATTCCCCCTCATTTGAGGGGTTTTTGATTGTAGGGACACTCTTCCCTGCAGGCGCAAGCCCCTGCAGTTAATTACGCTACTGCATCGTGGTAACAACTTTCTCCTTCTCCAGATGGTCACTTCATGTCGTGTGTGTTTATTTTATTTTTGGTTGCCAGTGGATTGTATACGGAGACTAATTTATGATGTCGCCCGTAGGGCGTGGATTAGTCCAAATCCGTATTTTCTTAGATTTGGGTTTGATTTGGGTTTAAGGATCGTTAATCTCATCGAGATTAAGATCAACTTAAACGTTTGTTGAGAATACGTTAGTCTAATTTCAGACTAAGATCTACTCAACAGGATTTTGGGATCATTTAGATCCAACGAAAGAGTATTTGGACTCTATCATTTTAGTTTAGGGACATTACGGTCCATAAGTTTAAGGACATCATAGTCCATAGAGTTTAAGAACGTCATAGTCTATAAAGTTTAAGGACATCATAGTCCATGAGTTTAAGGACCTCGTAGTCCAGTTTAAAGACATCATAGTCTGGTTTAAAGACCTCATAGTCTGTAAAGTTTTTGGACATCATAGTCCATGAGTTTAAGGACCTCATAGTCCATGAGTTTAAGGACCTCATAGTCCAGTTTAAGGACATCATAGTCCATGAGTTTAAGGACCTCATAGTCCATAAAATTTAAGGACATCATAGTCCATGAGTTTGAGGACCTCATAGTCCAGTTTAAAGACATCATAGTCTAGTTTAAAGACCTCATAGTCTGTAAAGTTTAAGGACATCATAGTCCATGAGTTTAAAGACCTCATAGTTCATAAAGTTTAAGTACATCATAGTCCATGAGTTTAAGGATCTCATAGTCCAGTTTAAAGATATCATAGTCTAGTTTAAAGACCTCATAGTCTGTGGGGTTTAGTTTAGGGACGTTGCGGTCCATAAGCTTAAGGACATCATAGTCCATAGAGTTTAGTTTAAGGACGTTGCAGTCCATAAAGTGTCTGGTTGTCGGGGCCCGCCACCTCTCTGAAGACATTGAAGAATTACAACGACACATATCAAAGGTGTGAAGAGATGTACCCTTGAACCAATGTTGGTTGGGGGATTTATAGTCAGGTTTGGGACTAAGACCAATTAAAAATATTGGGAGCATATGGGCTCAGTTAATCTAAATTGGGGGATTTATGGCCTACTTGGGCTCAGCCCATTCAGTTAAAGTGTTTGAACACTTATTTGGACTCAGTCCATTCATTTTTGAACAAAATGTTAACATTTGTTTGGGCTCAGGCCCTTTTGTTCAATAATGCAGAACATTAATTTTGGGTTCTGACACCCCTCTTCTTTTTTCTTTTTATTGAGTGTGGGAAACTCTTTATTATGGCGCTGGGTCCTGAGTGATGAGTGTAGAACACTTTATGTCAAGAAGCGCCCATATAAGGAGCACGTGGCGCACTTGGCGCTGAGCGCCAGATAATGAGCACAGAGCGCTCTTATCAAATAGTGCTTGGAGCGCTGGGCGCTGAGCGCCGGACTCAGAGCGCTGGAGCGCTTCTTTTGAAGTAGCACTCACGTAAGGCGCACGTGAGGCGCACGTGGAGCGCTTGGCGCTGAGTGCCAGACTTGGAATGCTGGAGCGCTTCATTTTAAAATTGGAGCGCTAAGGCTCTTCTTTAACAGATATGATTAGTTCTGAGTTCTGTGCTCCGAGAATTAAATTCTCTGTTTATAAAAGACTTTATCTCATGGATCTAAAAACTGTGTTCTTCTCTTTTGATGAGATGCCATGATCTCTTCGTTTCTGTGAAAGACTTTGTCATGTAAATCTGTGATCTAGAAAGAGAACTAAGTTCTCATGATGTGAGAGTTAAAACTCTCAAATATTAACGAGATGTTATGATCTCTCTTCTTTTTTTTTGTTTACCTTGAAGAAATTTTCTTCTTCTGAGAGCTTGCTCTTCTTTTTTTCTTTTCTGAGAACTTGAAACTTATAGGGGGGAGTTCTTTTCTCTACGACTTAAAGTCTTGGGTCCTTTATATAGGGGAGGCTAATTTGTTGAATCAGTTAAGGAAATCTTTTCTCTGATTGATTTGGGGATGTTTCCACCGTTGGATCTTTGATCATAGGGCTTCTGTTTTACAGAAGACATCTTTCTTGTTACTTAACATGATTGGGAAATTATTTTCCCATACAGAGATTGTTCTGTATCTTGGTGATTTTTAGGACATCATAGTCCATGAGTTTAAGGACATCATAGTCCATGAGTTTAAGGACTTCATAGTCTAGTTTAAAGACATTATAGTCTAATTTAAAGACCTCATAGTCTGTGGGGTTTAGTTTAGGGACGTTGCAGTCCATAAGTTTAAGGACATCATAGTCCATAGAGTTTAGTTTAGGGACGTTGCGGTCCATAAAGTGTCTGGTTGTCGAGACCCGCCACCTCTCTGAAGACATTGAAGAATTACAACGACACATATCAAAGGTGTGAAGAGATGTACCCTTGAACCAATGTTGGTTGGGGGATTTATAGTCAGGTTTGGGACTAAGACCAATTAAAAATATTGGGAGCATATGGGCTCTGTTAATCTGAATTGGGGGATTTATGGCCTACTTGGGCTCAGCCCATTCAGTTAAAGTGTTTGAACACTTATTTGGACTCAGCCCATTCATTTTTGAACAAAATGTTAACATTTGTTTGGGCTCAGACCCTTTTGTTCAATAATGCAGAGCATTAATTTTAGGTTCTGACACCCCTTCTTCTTTTGTCATTTTATTGAGTGTGGGACACTCTTTATTATAGCGCTGGGTCCTGTGTGATGAGTGTAGAACACTCTATGTCAAGAAGCACCCACGTGAGGAGCACATGGCACGTTTGACGCTGAGCGCCAGATAATGAGCGTAGGGCGCTCTTATCAAATAGTGCTTAGAGCGCTGGGCGATGAGTGCCAGACTCGGAGCGCTGGAGCGCTTCTTTTGAAGTAGCGCTCACGTGAGGCGCACGTGGAGCGCTTGGCACTGAGCGCCAGGCTTGGAGTGCTGGAACGCTTCTTTTTAAAATTGGAGCGCTAAGGCTCTTCTTTAACAGATGTGATTATTTCTGAGTTCTGTGCTCCGAGAATTAAATTCTCTGTTTATAAAAGACTTTATCTCATGGATCTAAAAACTGTGTTCTTCTCTTTTTGATGAGATGCCATGATCTCTTCGTTTCTATGAAAGACTTTGTCTTATAGATCTGTGATCTAGAAAGAGAACTAAGTTCTCATGATGTGAGAGTTAAAACTCTCAAATATTAAGGAGATGTTATGATCTCTCTTCTCTTTTTCGTTTACCTTGAAGAAATTTTCTTCTTCTGAGTGCTTGCTCTTCTCTTTTTTCTTTTCTGAGAACTTGAAACTTATGGGGGGTTCTTCTCTCTACGGCTTGAAGTCTTGGGTCCTTTATATAGGGGAGGCTGATTTGTTGAATCAGTTAAGGAAATCTTTCCTCTAATTGATTTGGAGATGTTTCCCACCGTTGGATCTTTGATTCTAGGGCTTCTGTTTTACAGAAAACATCTTTCTTATTACTTAAAAAGATTGGGAAATTATTTTCCCATACAGAGATTGTTCTATATCTTGGTGATTTTTAATCACCATTGGATCTTTGATCCAACGGTGCTCTGATTTACAGAGCACAATCTTTCTTGTTTGGAAAGATTTGAGGAGTATTCCCTCAACAGAATTTTATTCTGGTAATTTGATGATTTATCATCTTCGTTGGATCTTTGATCCAACGGTAGAGAACATTTAGTTCAAGCGCTTGGCGCTCTCGTGCCTTGCACGTGAGCGCTGCTTCAGAATCTTTGACTCTTAGCGCTGGCGCACTTGGCGCGAGTGCTCTCGTGCTTTGCACGTGAGCACTGCCTCAGAGTCTTTGACTCTTAGCGCCGTCGCACTTGGTGCTAGCGCTCTCGTGCTTTGCACGTGAGCGCTGCCTCAGAGTTTTTGACTTTTAGCGCGGGCGCTCCTGGAGCTAGCGCTCTTGTGCTTTGCACGTGAGCGCTGCCTCAGAGTCTTTGACTCTTAGCGCTGGCGCTAGAGCTCTCGTGTTTTGCATGTGAGCGCTGCCTCAGAGTCTTTGACTCTTAGCGCTGGCGCTCCTGGCGCAGCGCTTTTATGAAGCGCTGCTTCATTTCAAATTTCAAAATTTGAAAAGAGCTTTGCTCTGGTTGGGGGAAACAGTTATACCGAATGAACCAAGTCGTTTGGATCTTCAACCATCATCCCAAGCTCCTAATGGTCGCGGATCGAATTTTGTTGCCATTCTTCCTCCATCTACGATGATCCACCCGATGGAAACGGTGCAAGCTTCAGCCTTTCCTAGCAAGGCAACTGACGCTCCAAGGTTGCTAGCAATGGAGAGTGGAGGTGTAGGATTATCTCACTATAATTTTTCTCTCATCAAAATGCTCCAAGGGCAACTCAAGAAGATGAAGAGGAGGTGAGGAAACATGTGGCATTAGCAACTAAAGAAAATGCCTAAGTCTCACAAGAGAGAGGGAATGATCAAGTCAAGAAAGAATGGATGGATGGAATGTAAAGACTATGGCTAATTTTATTTTCAACCATGCATACAAAATATTTCTTTCAATTTACAATAAACAAATCCATGCCATACCTCTCTACATGCCATAAAATGTTCATGCCACCTCACCCCTTCCACCTCATTTCAAAAAATGATTTTCTAAAAAGAAAATCAAATAATGAGGTGTCAAATCTTCTAGAAACTATTCCGTATAAATACGGAATACAACCTGGTATACGTATCGAAATACATATACGCGTATTCGTATAAAAATACGAATAGCCAAGAAAGAAAATGAACAGTGAACAATAATACTAGAATACATACATATATATATATACATATATAAATTATTAAATCAAAACCTGATTTAATAATCCGGTTTAGTCCTCAGCCGCTAGTATTATCAACCGTCCGATTAAAATCTGTGCAGCCTGTACACATATTTAATCGGACACCTGTATCTACCAACATACGTCATCTACACCATATCACCTGAACCGTGAAAACCCTCTGTGTGGGACTCTAAAGACTCGTCAATACGCTGGCAGTGGGTTTAACCACAAGCACGTCAGCGGCACTAGCTGAACGTAACGGCTACCCAGGTATTGGGCAAAAGGAAGGCCGACGAGAAATCTCATCCGTACCCCTCCTGAGCCTGACAGTGACAATCTCCATACAGTCCGGTCTGTTCTTCTAAGAGTATCACATATCGAGTCTAGGGGGTGGATAAAATCAGACCCCCTAATAACGCGATAATCCGTGTCGGTATGAAACCAATCACCACCTGAAAAACTACTGATCCTAGATCAATAATTCTCGACTACCTTGGCCAAAAATTTCTGGTGATGGCCACCCGTACACAGCGCGGCATCAACCCCTGATACCGGAAGAGACGAATCCACGACGATCCACTCACTGCCTCCATGTGGCTCGGGACTGTACCCAACTAAAACCTGTTTGCATGACTCATTTGAGCCATGGTAGGGTAGTAATCAAACCACATGGGAACTCACACGACACAAATGACGATCTCTGTAGCGTTTTGAAAATCGTTTAGGTGAAATTTCGGATAATCGGTAAAATAACAGGTGTTTTCCGTAAAAATCAAGATATAAATATTTTTTAATATAAAATTAAATATACATATTCTAGCTATGTAATTGCTAGTATTTGGAGTTTATTGAGCCACTTGTAAAATTTCTAGTTTATTGAAATTTTTTCCGAAATTAATTATTTTAATATTATTTTAAGCCGTCACTAATACATTTAATTAGGGATAATTACATATTGGAATGGGTTGATACAAATTTTATGCATCATGACACATTAAACTAACATGTAAAATATTATTTTTGAAATGAAAAGAAATTATTAAGATGGTTTTAGAAAATATAAACTAAAAAGGCTTAAATAGTGAAATCAGTGTAAATAGAAATTGGGGTATAATATTTATCATTTTCTTTCCTCACCCACACTCACCCACACCCTTTCACCCCCCTCCCCATATGCTGGCCGAACCATGCTCCCCCCCAATTCCCCATTAAAGAAAAAAAGTCAAAGAAAACAAAGGAAATAAAGAAATCAATAAAGAAATGAGAATGGTGTTGACTTGAGATATGAGTTTTTGACTTGTCCAATTACTTTCCCCACCTCACTCTCTCTCCACACCCCTAATTATTGGCATAGCCCTCCCCTTTCTAGCAGCCCCCCATTTCTCTCCTCTCATTCTCATCAAAAATTCATCTTTTTGCCTCAAAAATCAAGCTAAAATCCCAAAAATTCTTCAATCCAACATCTACCCATTATTTCTTTGCCCTAACTAACATGAATCATGGAGTAAGGAAGTAATTTGGAGGTCAAGTTCCATGTTTTATCTCATGGTTGTGAGCTAAAAATCCTAACCAAGTTACTTAATTGTTGCTATCATACTTCAATTGAAGCTAATTAGATGCTTAATTAGGTTTTATATTAAGACTTGGAAATTCAAGATTTGGGGTTTGAATTCAAGTTAGGGTTTTAAGTAATGGGATTATGGTTGTGTAATGTAATTAACATCTTAAGGCATGTTAAAACTTAATCTAGTTACTAGTTGCTAATTGTTAGTTTAAAATTATGCTAATTATGCTAATGTTGCAAACTAGGTTTTTAGAAATTGACTAAATAATTGAGATTAAAATCTAATTAGGGTTTTTATGACATTATTAACATTTTAATTTGTTGTTTAGCAACTTAGATCATGCAAAACTTAGTTTAGTTGATGAATTGTGAATTGTTACTTTGAAAGTTGTTAAAATTGGTTATTTTGGCAAACTAGGATTTTGGGGTTAATGAAAATTGATGAGATTAAATTATGGAAATGGTTTGGGTGGCTTAATCAAGATATTTAGTGAACATTGTAGCCGCTAGAATTGTTAAAACAACTAGATTTGAACTGAATTAGCAATTGTTTCTTACTAAAGTTTCGGAAAAATAGTTTTTAAAGCGAATTTGAAGTTTTGATGATTTAAACCCTATTTCATATATATATTTAGTGTGTTGTGAAGTCACGAATGGTGCGTTTGAGTTTTTCTCGATCACTCGGCGTTTGTACGCCGATATCGAGGGTTTTTGGATTGATTTGAGGGAGCAAACCATAGGTTTTGACCTATGTGAGATTCATGTGTCGTTTTGGTCATGGGTCGGATTTTAATGCGATACGATGTGTTATGATACGTAGGTACCCTCAGGAGGACTTCGATATGACAAGCAAGCGCGTGGCGACATTGGCATCGGCAAGAGAAGATCAGGTGAGTAGATTATATCTACGGGGGAAGTCGGGTGGATGGCGTATAGCACCCCCGCAGTCCGTAATATAGTTTATGATATATATGTTTATATAGGTGTTTTATGATACGAGGATGATTATCAAGATATGATTTTGTGTTTATGGTTTAGCTTAGGATAGTTAGAAGTAGCTTAGTTTAGCTTCTTAGTCGCGAACCCTAGAATAGGTTTTTACCGACACGTACACACACATGCATACATTTATTTTACTTGTGCATATATGGGGATATGTATATATATATATATATATATATATATATATATATATATACATACATACATACATACATGGATTTTGAGGATAAGTATTTGGGATTGGAGATAAGTTGATGAGATTGGGCTTGGGGCCATGAGATCGGCGATATGATATGGTTCGTATTTAAGATACGACATGATATTTTAGCGGCTTCTTTAGGCGTGGTGTTTTCATACACACGCATGCATTACATAAATGGTATCAGTATTGTACTAGATTTAGATCAGTATTCCCAGATCATGATATATGATGGAAAGGATACCAGACGAATAATGAGATAAATGCAATATTTGACCCGTACCCAGATTTGGGAGGCCGTACGACGGATTTACCATACGAGCTATATATTGATGATAGATCCACACTCTTGACTCGAGGATGTCATATTATATAGGGTATCGTATGGGATACTATTGAGGCGGGATCACCGACTATTATACACACACATATATATATATATCGACTCAGATTTAGGTAGTTTCCATACCCCTTCCGATTGGTTGTTAGTTAGACCTGTAGTTACCTAGCAGATGTTAGACTGGACCCGAGTCATACCTATTTCCAAAACTAACGAATCGTGAGGATTTTAAAGACATGTCAAGGGATACTACGGATATTTCAAAAGACGTACATTTTCTTAAAAACACCGTAGCCCTTATTTTCAAAACACCACGATTCGTACTATTTCAAACGGCAAAACAGTATAACACAGGTGTAGCGATGTAGATTCCTTATTGTTACGTTATCATTCATGTTCCGCATATTATTGTTGCAATTACTATTCATTGCCATTTATCATGTTGTTATCGTCTCATTGCATGTTTATTGTGTACTTAGTGATTATAAACCATAATGTCAGGACACCGGCACCATTACCGATGATGCGTATGTTCCACATACACTTACTTGCCGGCTCACACATATCATCATCGGTAATTGCCATGTCACGTATACCTTAGAAAATACCTTTTCATTGACATAGCTTGATAGCTGATAGTCGCAATATGTTATAGCTTCCATATGCAAGTTTAAATATTGCATTCATTGCATGATATTAGATGCATTCATATATTCATTGGTTATGCAGTATTATGGAGATTTATGCCAGTATTCACTGTTTATTAGTATCATGATTTTGATGATTTCGGATTTACATGAGATTTCTGGATTTGGGGGAAAACCGCAAGAATATATTTAAACTTCTCTCTCCCTCCCTTTTTAAAAAAAATGCAAATTGCGGTTTTCTCATGATGTATGAGTCGTCCACCATGAGTTTTCATGATAGCTGTTGGATTTCGAGACCCGATTTGAGGAGGAGTTGTAACCGTTTCGGGTACATGGTGGACCCGGTATGGTACCCCCGGGGCGAGAGTGATTTCATGGTGGATGATGAGCCTGGCAGGGGCAGACTGCCTACCGGTGATTTTACCTAGCACGGCGGATATCCGGAGGATACCGTACGTGGTCGTGTGATTGAGATATTGAGATATGAGATATTGAGATTGAGATATTGAGATTTGAGATACAGAGATATTGAGATTTGATATTAAGATACTGAGACTCATGTTTTGTGTCGATGCTTGACACTGATTTCTCTGTTGCTTTCATTGATGATACTTGATTGATATACATATAAAAATCTCATTGATTAAAGAAAACAGTTGTCTCACTCATGATATATTCTGTTTCCATTCGTAACGCATTCATATTTCATATATCTGATACGTTGCTAACTGAGGCACTGACACGAGCACGTGGTATTGCACGTATATGTAGATGGATCAAGATATTATTTGAGGATATTACTTGATATGACCTAGGATAGCGTCATACATGCGATTTCTGCTCTGTGATGTTTTCTACTCACGAGTTGGCAACTCACCCCCGTTGTGCCACAGTTCCTTGCAGGTTTTGCCGTACAGGTTCATTGCGGCTTTGCTGGCACACTGTTCCTTCTGGGTGATTGCTTTGACAGGTGGGTTCTTTGCATCAAGACCACCATTGTATATTTGTTATTTCAGTTGTATCTAGTAAAACTCCATCAACCAGATTGTATATTTGATGGAGATAGAAGATCAGACTTGTTATTATTTCGACCTTAGAGTCGCGCGTTGTATTATTATGTTTTTCATGTTGTTTTGAGTTTCTTTTGAGTTTTGATCCTCGCCCTTTGGCGTTGTATATTATATTGCTTGCGTGGTTGTGACCGTTGTTCATACCATAATTTTGCATTATTTTATTTCCCATTCTTATTTAGTTTACAAATAAACAGGTGCTTTTGACCCATGTCTGCTACATAGTTGCAGGTAATAGGTTCTCGGAACAAAAACAGTGAAAAAAATGAAAAGACGATACAAAAGTGAGATTACGACCAACAAATGGAAAGATCTTGATCATTCCTACAGTTTGAAGATTAAACGAAGATCAATGGAAAAAGGCAGCGCAAGGTTGAAGACTTCAACACGAAGCAAGCGGTAAAGTCCACGAAATTATTCACCATGGAAATCTGGAAGAAAACTAGAAGACAATCTGAGAAACCAAGTAAAGAAGAAAGTACCCAAATGCAACCAGACCAAACCCTAAAAATTTCAGCTCAAGAAGCCACTAGACGGCCGCAGATCCGCGGCCAAATAGGGGTTTTGGCCGCGAAACCGCGGTCGTACGAGACACGTGTCGGTGGAAAATTTGATCTCTGGCGGCGCGTTGACTGGTCTTTCTTAGGGGGTAAAATTGTAAATGCAGACGTGACTCAAATGTAACCCTAGGGTTTCTATGTTCTATAAATAGAAACCCTAAAACCTTTTATAGGTCATGCCTCTTCTTGTGCCTCATTTCATCTATCTAAATTCAGATCTGTAAATTTCTGTAAAGAAGGAAGAAAGCATCAAATAAAAATTAGGTGTAAGTTTTCTTTTCATTGCCCTAGTTAAATTTTATTTCCATGCCCTAGGTAATTTCTTTCTTGCCCTAGCATAGATCTTTATTATCTGCCCTAGTTAGATAGTTAGAAAATGTTATTCAATTCCCTAATGAGTGAGTAGTCTCCTCGCTTGCTAGGGTTAGATTTGGGGAAGGCTTGAGAGATGAAGATCTCTCACCCCTTTCTTGCCCATCATACGTTTTTATAGAAATCCATGCATACATGCATACACCGCTCCCTGCGGCACCCTATCCCATGAGGTAGCGGTGATATCGTAGTATAAACGACCGGTTGCGCGTGTTTTCCATGGAGGTTAGGGTAAGGATTAAGAAAGGAAAGAAAAGAACCTAGAGGAAGAAACATCGTTTCTTCCCGATGGTACTAATCCACTTTATTAATTATTACCATAACACCTCATAGATCTAAATTAGGGCATAGAATGCGGTGAGGAATATTGACTTTCCAAACTTAACCTAAATCTAATCTTAGCAAGATTTTAATCCTAGTTTAGATCAACTTTAGTTTTTAGATTTAATCAAACCGACACCAATCGGAATTAACTCGTTAGAACAATTAGGAAATACACAAAATCCCTGTGGACCGACCCGTACTCACCGGTTAGCTACCAAGCGACGCCGTTCTTGATTGCGGTTATAAATTATTCTTTGATCAAATCAAATGGCGCCGATGCCGGGGATGGCGTTGTTATTTTCTTTTTGTAATTTCGGGTTAATATAAAATTGAAAAATCATAAAAACTGAAAAATTAAAAAATATAAAAAAATTTATCATCTTGATATTTTGTGAAGGGTATTTTCGTTTGAATTTTGCAGGACCGACGAACGAGTTCAGATCTGGAAAAATCCAGAGAGCGAAACAGTAAACAATAGATCTGAACAATAGGGGAAAATCAAAACAGAGGAACTGAA